>CM019756.1:40640076-40800076 GCA_009761765.1 Phenacoccus solenopsis | reverse complement strand
TTCGAGGGCAGGTCTCGGTGGCGCTCAACCGTGATTCAAGTCGTGAATAGTTCCAACTTGAGAAAAGTACAAGACTTAGCTCTATATTCTTACTCAAGGAACGAAAAATGAATCGAGTGAAATTGGAGTTTCGAACAAGGCTTGAATGCATTTCAAGTAGGAAAAATTATCCCTTTAGGCGCAACGATGATCGAAAAAATAGATTTAATTTTGCGCCCCTTCATTTGCGACGACATACAACCCAAAGTACACAGATTACCCGATCAATCAATTGAATTAATCAATAATATTGTAAAAAGTTAATGCAAATTACGCCTTCATTTGTGTATATATACTACAAAAAACATAATATGATTTATTTTGAAAATTTGAATAAAATAAAAGAATTAATTCATACTGCGCCTTCTTTTGCGAAGATATGCAAGGAAATAACTCGATAAAATGAACTGAAAAAATTCAACTTGCCCCTTCATTTGCGAACGTATGCAACATAAATAAAATGACGATGAGCTGCCTTTAAAATGCAAGTTAGGCAACCTATTCTACATGAGATCGAGTGAGAGGAAACTGAAACCGAAACCGAAATTGTCAATAACAAATTCATTTTGTGGTTTTGGTTTCAGTTTCCTCTCACTCGATCTCATGTAGAATAGGTTGCCTAACTTGCATTTTAAAGGCAGCTCATCGTCATTTTATTTATGTTGCATACGTTCGCAAATGAAGGGGCAAGTTGAATTTTTTCAGTTCATTTTATCGAGTTATTTCCTTGCATATCTTCGCAAAAGAAGGCGCAGTATGAATTAATTCTTTTATTTTATTCAAATTTTCAAAATAAATCATATTATGTTTTTTGTAGTATATATACACAAATGAAGGCGTAATTTGCATTAACTTTTTACAATATTATTGATTAATTCAATTGATTGATCGGGTAATCTGTGTACTTTGGGTTGTATGTCGTCGCAAATGAAGGGGCGCAAAATTAAATCTATTTTTTCGATCATCGTTGCGCCTAAAGGGATAATTTTTCCTACTTGAAATGCATTCAAGCCTTGTTCGAAACTCCAATTTCACTCGATTCATTTTTCGTTCCTTGAGTAAGAATATAGAGCTAAGTCTTGTACTTTTCTCAAGTTGGAACTATTCACGACTTGAATCACGGTTGAGCGCCACCGAGACCTGCCCTCGAATGGCCCTGCCCGTGCCCTCTTTTCAGCTCTTAAGCCAAGGCGAGGAGTTAGTTCCTTATTAGAGAGTCGCAAGCCAGTCTATACCTTACGATCAGGACTTCACCTCTACCTCATCCGAATCACCGAAGACTCTCAAGTCTACAACGCAGAGGCGAGCAACGGCTCTCGGCGCGAACGCACGAGGAGATGAAGGAGCCTGTACCGCACGGCTGTATCTGAGCGGGACCACCTCCGTTACTCACCGTGCGTAGGAAACGCACTCGACGACTTCTCGTACATCTTCCACTTCTCTCCAACGTCTCACCAAGTTCGTCATCGCGAACTCTGCGAGGAGCGATCGAGCGATCGACAAGCTTCCAACGTACCATCCACCGTCCAAGTACGAGACACTACCACGACGAGCCTTTATCCGTGTGACGGCTACGCCGTCGGCCGGCACAATGAGAGAAATCTCCGATACCTTTAGATAACGGATTCTAAAACCTCCCTCCGCTTTCAATACAATCAATGGATGAAGTGATTGACCAATGAAAACTAAACACGTCATAGCGATAAGGTCGATGACAAATGCTTTACAAAAGAGTACCTAATAAAAGTTCAACAATGGACAATAGAAACTTCAAAACCACAAGACAGATAAGAGAGTCGAAAGAAAATTCCCCAGCGTTACGCATTCCTATCTGAGCACAATAGGTGACGTAAAAAACCTGTCTGTTTCAGGGGTTCTCCATTTTTCTATTCTTTTTTTCCCCTCAAATAATTAATCAATTAATTAAAATCATTTCACGCCAAGTTCCAAATTTTTCGAACAGAATTTCAAATAATTATTACCATCTTACAAATATTTTCAAAACAAAATGATGTTGGAATTGAAGGCTATAAAATGTGACCAGTTTAGGCATCAGTGAGCAGTGACGACAGATGTATTAAACCAGAAAACAATGAAAATCGATTGCGATATGTTATTCTCAGTAATTAAACGAATTTTTATAATACATATATTAAGTATGAATTTACGATTAATTATCTCTCTTTTTTACACTGTTTCAGTTTACAAATTCTGCTAAAAAAAACGTTGGTTTGCTGTTCAAACCAAAACCCTCGCTACAAAAGTTGAAAGAAAGTTGAAAAATATATCGATGATATCGATAATATGGTCAAAATGCAGGCAAATCTCTACACACTACTAAACTAAACTATTATTTTCATGAATTTTATGTTGACTAACTCATATTATAGGATACCCATATTTTCTACTTTTTGCACGAAATTTCATCAGGTAAATTGGCCGAAAAATCGGCGAACCCCACAAAAAGGTTTAGTGCATTGAAAATTGGTAAGTAAATAATATTTCAGTAAATACGACAAAATTTAAAAGTTATTATTTCAAAATAATTACAAATTATGAACAATGAACATTGAACATCTAATCATCATAAGGTATCATCACAAAAAGTAATTTTGATCTACGTATCTAGATCTACTATCTATCAATGTAGTATGTCGATAAATTTTAATTATAATTTTTTTCTTCGAAAGCTAGAAAAACATAGATGATAATTTTGGCAAAAAAAAAATAGACATTTCGTACATATTTACACAAAAAAAGATGGGAAATTACAGGGAACAAAGAAACAATAAAATCATAAACAATACTTACGATAATACTTAATTTAATACCACTGAAATATGCATGTATTAATAACGATAGATGAAGCACTGACAGAAAATGTATTTGCGGATGAAAAAATTGACACAATTCGCATATTATTTGTCTTCGAATAACCAAGAGAAAATAATAAAGTTGTACCTGTCTTTAATTATTGACTAGACTACATGTATGAACCTCATGAGATTCCAAATAAAATGAATATAAGAGTATAAGAGTACCGAATTCACTTTATACAAACATATGTATGTACATTAGAACAAAAGCAAAATATGAAATAACAAATTTATACACATTTTTTAAAAGAGAGAAACGATCAAACTAAACATACCTTGAGCATTCATTTCTAGAAAACATTCATAAATGGAAACGCAGCTTGATGCGGATTATGCAGATCTAATAAATAGCATAAAGCACCGGCTAAACCTTCGTATAAACTATAAGGACTATCTGGAGTTCGAGCATTTTTACGAAATTCTGGACTAATCATAAATTCAGCGAAGACTGCTGCTCTATGCAGATATTTTTCATCTTGGGTTAAACGATAAAGTAGCAAAAATACATAACCATTACCTGAAACACCGTGACATATTCCTAGGAACAAAAAAGAGGAAAGGAAGGATTGAGTAATTAGCGAATTTTAGATTCTAAAAACATAATGGTCTAGTTTATATTATGGTATTACCGGGTCCTTTTTTAAGGAGTCCTTTTTCCCAAATTACTTCACCGCATTTAATACAAGATTGGAGGTATTTATCTTCCTGCCATCGTAGATATGCTTTCGCCATTAAATACACAACGCCTAAAAAATCTGATCTGTTAATCTCACGAAACATGAAAAACACGATAACTTAATGTTAAATTTACCGGGAGCACCGTGACACCAATGAACCAGCTCATAATCTTCATCCGAACGCATTTCAAAACCGATATCTTCAGTAGCGCAAGGAAAATTTCCGTTGTTAGTTTGTAAAGAAAGTATATAATCTGTTGCCGCCTTCACATCTTTCTCAGCCTCTTTATTGTATAATAAATAATTTTCGCAATGCAATAACACAAACAAAATAGAACTAAGCCCATGAGCAGCTCCTGTAAAATACCATTCATTACACTTCTGACACAATGTTTTGATGATGCGAATATTTATCAGCATACCAATGTATTCAGTATCGTAATAAGCGTACATAAGCGGCGAAGCTGATTGATGGGCTTGAGCGTAAGCTCTACCATCATCAACAATTAGTCGACATATTTCATTTATCGTATCGACAGAAAGAACTGGTCTTTGTAATTCCTTTTCTAACCAAATAGCGCCCAACAAATATCCTGCTCTTCCAACGAATAACTCATTTCCTCCGTAAGATACGGAATAACTACTGTACTGATGGAGATTAGCATATGCCAATAAATGTTCTTCGCTTTTCTTCTTACTACCTGGGAAGGAGGCAGGAATTTAGCATAATTTAAGGACGTTTTTTAAGGCAAGAACATAAAATAAGTAAAAGAAAGACGTGCAATACCAGCAGCCCAATAAAACGCAGCAGCAACTGCATGTAAGCCAGCTTTACCCAGTAAGAAACCATAAATTTCGGTGAAATCATTCGGCCGGCGCTTAACAGCGTATTGCTCAGCTGTACAAATGTACTCTAATCCTTTGGAAATGTATTCCTTTTTTTGAGTTTCCATCAGTGGCGACTTCATTAGACAATAAAATAAGTATGCTATACCCGGCGTTCCTACGTATAACCCACCATCAGTATTTTCTTGTCTTGGTGGTACATTATTTCTGATCATTTGCACATATTCAATGATTTTGGGTTTCCAAAATTTCGCATTCGCACTTTTCTTCGGTTCATCCACATTTAATAGCTTGTTTACGAAATAACGCTTCATGCAAGTCATTTTACAGTAGAATATAGCAGCTGCAATATTACAACATTTGATGTCAAATATTCAAGATAAACTTTTTTTTTCCAAATGGTGACAAAATAATTATCACGAATACAAAAATTTATAATTTAAAAATAAACTTATCAAACTAATCAAAACAAAAACAACTACTTTTTCAAAGTATCAAATTTTTTCATAGCGGCTAAGGTTGGAAATTCGGATTTTAAATTTCAAAGGCCAACTTGATTGGATGATTATAACGTTGATTCCTTAGAAGTCGAAAATTACTGGTTTCTAATTGGTCGATGGACACACTAAATTTAGAACTCAACAAATAAAAATGCGCCATAAGAGAGTATTGATAGATCATTGGTTGATTTCAGTTTGAAATAATTAATAACAATTAAGCCCACCCTTTCTTTCGCGCAAGCGTAAGTGATAACACCAATAGTCTGATACCCGCTATGATAACACTATAACAGAAAACACTTCAAATTTTTCAAAAATCTCGTTTAGTAGTTAGTACTCAACTATGCTTGGAAGTTGCATGATTAAAGTGATTTGTGTTTCCTAAGTTTATGAAATTATGTTATTCATTACGAACGTATTTCCAGCTCATTTCACAGCAGTTACAGTGCGAGCATAAATATTTGCCGGATATCCAACTTCAACTTTCTGTACGTTCTCAATCGGCGATTTTGTAACGTAATTAATAATTGGATTACTTACCTTGATCCTATTTTACTCGTTTATTTACTTAATCTTCTATTTCAGATATAGATACAAAATGGAGTATTTTTTTGGAATAATTCTCACTTGTCTGCTTACATTTTTTGCCTACAACAATTACAAGCAAAAGAAAAAAAAACTACATGTAGCAGTCGTGGTATGAGTTTTTAAAAATTATTTACGAACTTAATTTGATTTCATAATAGCCCATTTAAAATTACGTCATTTCATCGCTCATTTAATTTTGATGGCAAGTTGGATAACGTAAAATTTCCACAAAAGCATTTAACTTTTTTAAATTTTTGATCAAGCGTAGACTTGATTCGAGAAAAGGTTATTGATCAGTAATATTTTGGAGCATGAAATCTTTTTTAAATTAAATATAAAAACACCTTGAAAAAGTAATAGTACTAATGAGAGACTCCTCTTAATTTTGCAATTTTCAGTATCTACTATTTTTGTTTCAAATTTGGAATTTTTTTTACTCAAATACGCTTATGTTGTCAATATTTCAGAAATCGATATTTCTCTTGGCTATATTTTGTTATCAAATTTTTAGGAGAGTGACTTAGATTGGACGCCAGAACCTTTAGTCGACGAAAACGAGGAAAAAGGTTCCAAAGTGGTAACTCCGAATTTTATCGTGAACAGCAAGGTATTACCAGTTAATTACTTTTTCCTTCCTCACGACATCGAAATTTACATAATGAATTTATTAATAAATTAACCGAGAACATCTTTTTAAAACACCTAAAACCTTGATCTTTACCAAAGGTCAGGTTGAACTTAATCTACGAATGGTTTCATGGAAATCAAATTACAGGTCGGAAAATGGGTGGAAATAGATGGCAGACGAATGTTAAATTTCGTATCGCACAATTATTTAGGATTCATTGAAAACCAGTGCATAATAAAACAAGCTAAAGAAGCGATATACAAATATGGCGTTGGATCTTGTGGACCCAGGGGATTCTATGGAACCGTAGGTTAGCGCGTCGGTGTAAAATAAAAACCAAAAACTCGCTCATTTTCTCCACGAGTTGAACTATTTTGCAGATGTTCATTTGGATCTGGAATCACGTTTATGTAAATTTATGAATATGGAAAGCGCCATCGTTTATTCATACGGATTTTCCACCATAGCCAGCGCTATACCAGCGTATTCTAAGAAACATGACGTCATTTTCGCGTTAGTTTTCAAAATCATCATTCCTCCATTTCAACCATGTATGACGTCGAAATATTTACGTATACTAATTCCATTTTTCTCATCTAGAGATGAAAGGGTCAATTTTGCGATTCAACGCGGCATTGAAGCATCACGTTCCAAAGTATTTTATTTTAAGCATAACGACATTAACGATTTAGAATCATTGATAAGATCGTGGGATGATAATCATCAGGTAAAGATAGCGAAATAAATTTATAAACATGAAATTTTTTAATTTTATCATCGTAGTTTAATTATTTCGAGGAAAATTATATTTCTACTCGTACAAATTAGATGGATATTTTTTGATCAATTTAAACTCTTCATTAATGTTTTACGTTTTATTCATTATAAAAAATTTGGAAAAATATTCGTGTGCATGTATCTCATTTAGTACACGCAGATAAATAAATTCGATTGATAATTTTTAATACACCCCATTACTGTAATAAAATTTTAATTAAATTTACTTACCACCTTGAAAATCTTATCCACGTGGAATTAATTTTAAAAAAATAAAAAGGTTATTAATTTAATTTTAATAAAACATAATTATTTAGAACAAGAAAGAAAATTCAAGAATTCGTAAATTTCTGGTCGTCGAAGGCATCTACATGAATACGGGTAAAATATGTCCTTTACCTCAGCTAATAGATATTAGAAAAAAATACAAATTAAGAATTTTCATCGACGAAAGTATATCATTTGGAGTACTCGGAAAAACTGGTCGTGGTGTTTTAGAATATTACAACGTCGCTGTAAGTTTTTATTCGGACAATTAACGAGCATTTTTAACTACTAGATTAATCGAATATAAACATTTTTCAGAACGACGACGTAGACCTGATTATGGCCAGTATGGAATATGCACTGGGGACAGGAGGAGGTTTTTGTGTAGGATCAACTTTCATTATTGAACCCCAAAGATTAGCAGGACTAGGTAAATCAGCATATGAAATAAGCTATCTCAAGGGAAAAATAGTGCTTATTGATTTTCTTTGTCCATGTTATCGGCTGAGTTTATGGGTGTGAAGAGGTTCACAATATTATTCACAATTCTACCAATTTAAACAAGCCTCGATTAAAAACTTAACCCCAGAAATGCGACATGAATGCTTAATTCTTTTTGTTTTTTAAATTACAGGTTATTGTTTTTCGGCGTCATTACCGCCTTTTTTAGCAGTCGCGGCGCATGCGGGAATCGACATTATAGATGAGCAGAAAAACTTGATATCGGAATTACATCATCGTTGCGAACAAGTACACCGTGCTCTCGCCGGTAGCGTGGTATTAAGCAGTTATTTCGAAATCAATAGCGATCTCCACAGTCCCATTAAGCATTTAAGTTTGCGAAATAACCTCACTTCTAATTCCTACCAAGATGAATTAAATATTTTAAATGAAATTTCCCTTTACGTAAGCATACTTTTCATTACGTAGTACGTACCGTATTCAACGAAATTTATATCACTATCTGTATCATGTACATGCGTACTTGATTTCAGTGCAAATATCGCGAAATTCTAATCACTCCTGCCCATTACCTCATCGATAAAGAACACTCAACTCCTCCGGCGAGTATTCGTTTGACCGTCAACGTTACCATGAATTCAGAAGATATTAAAAAACTTGTCCACATTTTAGAAGAAGCTGCCAGTGAAATTTTAATATAAATGATTTGTAATTTTAATTTTTCTACGTAATAAATTTGTTATAATTTTAAGAAGTTGATGTAATTTCATAAAATTATACAAATTTTTCATACATTTATGATAAATTAAAATTTTCTTTTTACAAATCCCTTACGAACTTAAATAAGAAAAAGTCCTTTACAATATGCATTATACTAATATTAATATTAAAAAAAAAATTAATAACGTCGATAATAGCGATATTAATATAAAAATGATGATTTTCTACGAAGACTACAAAATAAAGAAAGAGAAAAAAATATCGCGTTGATATTATCATGCAGTTCATAAATGGAAACTTTTCAATTATTTACGTTGTCGCATAAATTCTAGATGAACAATGATTAACCTGAAGAAGTATGAAAATTCCCGTCTAATCGCCATGAAGCGGCGGAAATTCTTTCCATACTGATTACAACATACACAATACATTATCACAGATAATCGTAAACTGTTAGGGAAGCGTTGACAGCCGTACAACGCACGCATCATCAAAACATACCTCCCCGAGTGAATCAAAAAGAAAATAATTTATATTACGTACTCCAAATACGTGACTATAAAGTGAGATTAAACCACTGAATTCGCAATCAGTACAACGAAGGCCATCAATTCTGATAGTTTCGCTAATCTTTTCGTCAATACAAGAAAAAGGGAGTCTTACGGATAGTAATTTTTCGCTTCAAATGTAGACTTTCAATTTCCCAGGTATAAACGATGATAATCGTTGGCGCCGAAAGCGGCGTTACATTTCGGACATTTCCGTTGCCTAGTCTCGTATCGGGCTTTCAAACAGTCCCAACAAAATACGTGGAAGCATTTGGTTAGAACTGCGTCCTTGCGTTTCACTTTGCACGACGGGCACGTCAATGTTTCTTTGTATTCGCGTATTTCTTCCATCAGAACGATATTCGGCGTACCAGCTGCTTCGATCTTTTTCATACGCTCTACTTTTCGTTTCAACTGGGCTATCTCTTCCTAAAAAGAAAGTGAAAAAAAAACTTTAGAAAGAAAAATCGCCCCAAAAAATAACCACATATAAAGTAGATAGTAGATACACTAATGGCCATCGATCTTTTTGCGAATAAACACAAAAATTTTTACGAAAAACAAAAAAAAATTCTTCAAAAATGAAATCATGTAGTCACGTTACCTCACGTTTCAACTACTCCAATATACCAAGGTTCTGGCAACTCTACCTGTCTTAAATTTCAACAAAAATAACCAATAATCTTGTCAAGATGAAAAACATGACCTCAAGCTATGTCATGCTAATTCACATATCATTAATCAACTAAAAAAATCTCTACATTTCAATTCACCTCAAAATAAGTAGGTACAAGTTCTTTCATCAGTTTGCACACCAGTTACCCATAAAAAAAAAAGGTAAGCAGCCATTCCGCATTACTGGAGCTGAGTTTTTAACTGGGGCTTGTTCAGGTTTGGTAATAATAATGTTGCTAAACCCTTCATGACTATAGGCCACACCCAATACCAAGTCTAAAAACCTCTATTCTATCCCTTCAAACCACATAAGAAGTTGAATTTGGAACAAAGGTGGTATTTCTTGCCATGAAATAATCATTTGAACACATATTTCCCAAATTAAAACAATTTGAGGCTCCTCAAATTATCTTCAAATCCTTATGATCCGCCATTTTGGATACATTTGACCCAAATTCAAGAGGTCATATTCTAGTCACCAACTAACCCTACCATCAAAGTTTGACCTTTGTAGGCCAATTTGTTGAGGAGATATTGATAATTAATGAAATTTCCTACGATACTTTCTCCTCCAAAACAGGTTTTTTACTCTAATTCCCCTCCAAATTCACTTGGAAAGCTAAAATCAGTATAAGTTAGTCACTTGGGCTCATTTCATCATATGACACGACAATAAAAAATTTCCGACCACTCTTGTACCCTCACCACATTTTAGGGTCAATAACCTCCTCCTTATCTCCTCCAACATCATGGATGGAAGTGAATTGGGGATATTGTATACTTTTCATCTCCAATAATCATCCAAGTTCATAATAATTACATTTTCACCAATTTGAGGCTCCTCAAGCTCTACTCAAATTTTGATAATCCGCCATTTTGGATCCATTTTAACCCAAATTCAAAAGGTCATACTCAGGTCACCAACTAACCCTACCCTCAAAATTTTACCTTTGTAGGTTGATTTAGTGAGAAGATATGGGAGATTCAAGAAATTTCATGACTCAAAACTTCCTCAAAAAGCTGTTTTTTGCTGTAACTCCCCTCCAAATGCACTTACGAAGCTGAAATTTGAATATGTTAGTGTCCATGACTCACTCTTTCATATGAAATCAAAAACAAAAAATTTGAGGTATTTGCCCATTCTCCAGCACCCCTCAAAATTTGAGTGATCCGCCATTTTGAATTTTTCCAAAAACAAAAAAAAAGTATATTTGCGCATTTCTAAGAAGAGTCTCTCACCAAAATTTGAGCAAATTTTATCAACACCCGCCGGCGCTGCGCGCGGGCCATAAAAACAACAAAATTTCCTCAAAAAACTGATTTTTGCTCTAACTTTCTTCAAAATGCACTTAGAAAGCTGAAATTTGGATATGTTAGTGTCTGTAAATCACTTTTTATAATGAGATCAAAAACAAAAAAATTGAGGTATTCACCCTTTCTCCAGTTCTCCTTAGAATTTGAGTGATCCGGCATTTTAAATTTTTTCGAAAAAATAAAAAATGTCGTTTTGTTAGATTTCTATGTAGAGTCTCTCACCAAGTTTTGAGCGAATTTCGTGAATTCCCGCCCGCGCTATGCGTGAGGGGAAAAAAAAAATATATATACCAAAAAGTTGGACATTTGCCAGATGGTCTGAAACGCAAAGATTTGAAGACCTCACCCTCCCCCGACCTTCCCTTTCCAAATCAGGTAGGCTGTAATAGCTGTCGTTTTTGGGTTAAAAACTCAGCTAAAAAAGAAAAAAACAAGTAACCTCACGTTGAATCATGCCTCCTCACCAGAGCCGAATTAAGCTAATGAAGTGCCGGATGCAACTGCGATTTTTATCGTTTACATTTTTCAAAGCATAACTTTCTTACGCCCACCTCATTTTCTCTTCAATATAATTATTGATTTCTGGTTGAGAATTTTCAATTTCTTGTTTAATATAAAAATGTTAATCAATGTTTTTCAATAAAAAATTTTGAAATCTATTGCAATGGGCGTGAACATTTTTCTTCTCCAAAAAATCATGCTTTAGAAACCTGAGAACATTTGTTGTTATTTTTCTTTTAAAATTTATACTCTTCCCAAGCTTCCGAAAATTTTTGTACTTCAAAATTAAGTATTTAAAAAATTTATTGAGAGGTTGAAAATTCTTTTTTTACAAGAGCAAACTGACCACGGAAGTCCACTAACAAACGAACGTAAAATTCATTCGGTCGTACAGACGTACCTGTAATCTATTATTTTTATACGCTTCGGCTTCTAAAGCGCTCGTTTTCTCGGACACGATTTGTTGAGCTTCCTTCATCTGGGCATGATATTTTTCTGAAAATAAAATGCGAAATACATATGTACATATGAACAATGCGTACTTCAATAAGGTAGGCAAGTGATAGTACTTGTCATTTTGACCCACCTAAATGCAGTTTCAAATCAGCCGCAGATTGGGCATTTTCAATAGCTTTTCGTTTGTGTAGTTCGAGAGTTTGCTGACGCGTCAACATCTCCTTTTCTAAATTACTCAATGCGGACTGGTATATTTTTTCTTTTTCTTCCAACTTATGAACGACAATATTCACTGAATCTAGTTGCTTATTCATAACGTTAATCTGGAAATACCCAGATGATTCCATTTATTCGACAGTTGCACGCTATAGGCATTGTTTGAATATTATTATGACTAACCATTTCTTGTAAACCCTCCTTTTCGTCCCTCGATACTTTATACAATTGATTCGATTTTATTCTTTCGGTCATCAATTTGAAATTAGCTTCGTCTTTTTCGCGAAGCTGTTGAATTAATCTGGAATTTTGCTCTTGCATATCTTCAAATGCTTGCCCGGTTACCTCCATTTCGCTGAGTAAAGCTTCTTCTTCCTAGAGGACAAACATTTTTGCATTAATACGGTGTTGTTAATTTTCAACGGATAATATAAACGATAATTTCATTACTTGTTTATGCATTTGAACTTGTTTTTGTAAAGCGTGATTTTGCTCCTCTAAATATTTGATTCTTTGTAAAGCATCTTCATCGGCTAATTTCTTATATCCTTCTCTTTTACTTTCCTAGAAGAAAAAAAATCACGGTATTACTTCGAAAAAAATAACAATGATATTCGAATTCGTATTTGTTTACTTGTAAACGACGCATCTGTTGTTTCAAGTCCTCTAATTCTGCACGTAGTTTTTTCTCCATCAACATCAATTGCGCTTTATCCCTTTTATCTTTATTCATGTTTTTGTAAATATTTAACAATACTTTCAAATCATTTTGCTCGTTCACAGCTTTCCTTTTAACGAGTAAAAAAATTAAAAATACTATTAAAATCATTGGTTAATTTAACGCCGTAGTAATTTAATCGCGGCGCTTACTTCAACTGATTTTTCAAATCTCGAATGAACTCGTTATCGGCGTTCTTTTGATCTTTACCATCCTTCATTTCTTTAGGATCTTTAGGCCGATTTTGACTATCTTTGGATTGCTGGGAGGAGCCACTCTGAGGAGGAAATTTAGAAATTTGAGTAGGAACGGGTTTCTTTTGGGAAGAAGATTCTTGAACGTCTGGCATAGGTTCGTCTTTAACGGCGATATTCGGTTTTTCTTTGCTCTCATTCGAAGAAGTATTGGCCGGCTAAAAATTAAAATGATGATTTGAGCGTTTCTGATTTACGACAAAAGCAAAGGCCCATTTTCAGATCCACCAACGTACTTCATTACACAAGAATTGTCGTACATGATGCCTTCGATAAGTTTTTGGCGCTGATTTCCGATATTAGTACCGAATAGAGAATAAAGGGGTGTCAAGTTGGGAAGTTGAAAAAAATTTTATAACCACTGCCCGACATTTTTTATGATGCAAGGCATCGTGTAAAGGGAATGATTTCAATAATTGACCCGTTTTGCGGGCTCGAGTTTTTTCTTTAGTTTGCAAAATTTTGATCGCCCTCCTTTCATTGTCAATCATTTGCTTTTCATGGTACATATTATATGAAGAATACTCCATCCCTATGAAATTCAGTCAGGAAAAATTCGATAAATGATGGAAAAAATCTACTTAAAATTACTTCTAGTATTGTTACTTGAATGGAGTGAAAAGTCAAAGTTATAGATAATGTTAACATTATCGCCTTAGGGAAATAATGAAACCACTTTATTCATCTCTTGACAAGTTATAGATACTCGTAAGAATGTGCTTTTCATACGTAAAAGTAACTGTAGAGTAATTCATATAAGCGAGTTGGATAAATAAATTTTATTGCCTATTTCAAGATTTTTTTTTTTTTTGGAAAATGACATTATGACTAATTCATAACTACTTCGCAGTTGATGACTCTACAAAAATGGCTATGTTAGCAGTTCAATGTTATTTTCCAAAAAAAGACATCATAATTTGGAAATATGCAATAAAATTGATTTTTATAATTTAAATTAGAAGAGAATGTAATTTTAAGTAAATTTTTTCCACCATTTCGAATTTTTTTCTAAAACCTTCAAGCGGGACAGAAAATATTTTTCAGCTGTAAAGACCAATACTGCAACTGAAACATGAAAACAACGTTTTTTAGATTTTTATTCTTTTTACCTTTCACCGGGCTATCATGAAGAAAAAATCGACAAAACTGATCATCGAATTTTTAGTCACGAGCGTAAAGATTTACAAATCTCATCCTTTCAAGGATTGAATTTTTTTCCAATACTTCCAAATCCATGGAAAGCAAATGAGTAGTAATCAAGCGAAAGGTAAGAATGGTAGAGAGCGGTCAAAATTGGAAGCCTTCCAAAAAAGGTCGGTCTATGAATTTCTTTTACACGATAGCTTGGATTATAACTAATTTTTCTAGGCTGTTGGAAATCAACAAATTTGTAGCAGTGGTTCTAGAATGTTTTTCAGTTTTGTACTTTGACACCCTCTCGAGTCTCTTATGTGAGGTTCAATTTCATAAAGTAATGCCAGAATTTTGTTGATTGTGACATGTACAACATCATAGGGGAATAGATGGATCTAAAAAAGGCCTTATTCACACTCGCCAAGACACTGAAAATTTCCTACTTCGGAAGCAGCGTTAAAGTCTGTATCCATTGATTCGGTTTTCACATCGAGCAGTTCTTCTTTGACGGGAAATTCGTGTTTTTTGTCTTTATTGTCTTGACTAGAGCCGGGTTCGGATTCGTGTCGAATTTTCTGCCCGTCTTGGGTACGTTTATTCTGTGATTTAAAAATCAACACGATGAAATATCAAAAAAAAACGTAAGCAGCCATGCCGCATTACTGGAGCTGAGTTTTTAACTGGGGCTTCTTTTGATTTAGTAATAACCACGCTCAACTGTTCATCACTACAGGCCACACCCAATACCAAGTCTGAAAACCCCTACCCTATCCTTTCCAAAAACACTTAAGAAGTTCAATTTGACACAAATGTAGTATTTCTTGCCATGAAATAATCATGCGAACGCATATTTCTCAAATTATAACTATTTGAGGGTCCTCAAATTATCTTCAAATTTTGTAAATCCGCCATTTTGGATCCATTTTGACTCAAATTCAAGTGGTTATATTCTGGTCACAAACTAATCCTACACACAAAGTTTGACCATTCTAGGCCGATTTGGTGATGAGATATGGAAGATTCATGAAATTTCCTGCAGCAATTTCCCCTCCAAAAGCCGTTTTTTGCTCTAACTCCCCTCCAAAATCACTGAGGAAGCTAAAATCAAAATACGTTTGTCACTTGGGCTCATTTTATCATATGACACAGCAATAAAAAATTTTCGACCCCTCCTGTACCCCCACCACTATTTTAGGTTGGTAACCCCGCCTTCCCCCTCCAACATCATGTATGGAAGTGAATTCGGGATATAGTATACAACTTATCCCCAATAACCATATGAATTCATATTAATTACATTTTTACCAACTTGAGGCTCCTCAAGCTCTACTCAAAATTTTGATAATCCGCCATTTTGAATCCATTTTGATCCAAATTCAAGAGGTCATATTGTGGTCACCAACTAACCTCACACACAAAATTTGACCTCTTTAACTTGATTTGGTGGGGAGATATGGAAGATTCAAGAAATTTCATGACTCAAAACTTCCTCAAAAAGCCGTTTTTTGATCTAACTCCTCTCAATATGCACTCAAGAAGCTGAAATTTGGATATGTTAGTATCCGTGACTCACTCTTTCATATGAAATCAAAAACGAAAAATTTGAGCTATTTGCCCCTTCTCCAGCCCCCTCAAAATTTGAGTGATCCGCCATTTTGAAATTTATCGAAAAAAAAAAAAACTATTTTTGCGTATTTGCAAGAAGAGTTCCTCACCGAATTTTATCCACACCGCCTGCGCAAAGTGAGTGACACAAAAAACGCAATTTTCTCAAAAACAGGTTTTTGCTAACTCGCCTCAAATGCACTTAGGAAGCTGAAATTTAAATATGTTGGTGTCCGTGACTCACTCTTTCATATGAGATCAAAACGAAAAATTTGAGCTATTTGCCTCTTCTCCAGCCCCCTCAAAATTTGAGTGATCCGCCATTTTGAAAGTTTTCGAAAAAACAAAAAAAATACTTCTGCGCATTTTCAAGAAGAGTTCTTCACCAAATTTTGAGCGAATTTTATGAATACTCGCCGGCGCTACGCGTGGGGGAAAAAAAAAAAATATATATATACCAAAAAGTTGGACATTTGCCAGATGATTACAAATGGTCTGAAACGCAAAGATTTGAAGACCCCACCCTCCCCCGACCTTCCCTTCCCAAATCAGGTAGGCTGTAATAGCTATCGTTTTGTTAAAAACTCAGCTAAAAATACATACGTTTTAATTTTAGATTTTAGTCTTTAGTCTGCTTTATTCAAACACAATGCTTACCTTTCCAAATTCGGCGCTTAGTTCTTTATATTTTCTTTTGTAACGATGAGCTTCGCTTTTCAACTGAATATTGTGGTTTTGTAACGAAGTAATAAGATGTCTCATTTCTCTATTGATTGGTCCCGTCTGTTCATTGGCTACTAAATTTTGCTCGAATTCCATTCTCAACATTTCGTACTCCTTGCGAAGCTGAGAATTTACATCGTCCATTTGTAGAAGTTCTGTACGAAGGCGTTTCTGGGTCATCAGTTCTTCGGTCTAGTAATTGAATTACTTATTAATACGAGAACATGAAAATATGAAGAATCAAGAATACGCGCCCACCTCCATTAATTCGATTTTTCTAAGGTAAGAACTTTGTAAAGTTTGAATTTGAGTTTGGTACTCTTCTAACTGAGTACGCATTTGAACAGAATCGTTGTAAAGAACTGAGAAATGAGACTGCAGACATTTGTATTCTGGCGTTTCTACCACGACGCTTTCTGGTAAATGTTTCAACTTTAAATTGAACAAAATTAGTTACTCGAATATTGTTGAAAAAAATTTCAATGTACATTTATGAAATAAATTTTTGTAACCAACATTCATCTGTAATTCTTCGACTTTTTTCAAATTTTCTCGGTATTTAATATTGAGGGCTTCCAGTTCTTGTAGCGTATTGGTAGCTAATTCTCTCTGCTCTTCTAATTCTTCAGCTAACTCTTCGATCTATAAGTAAGCAGAACAGTTATTAATTGACAACAAATTTCAATCAGGCGTACAGTGAAAATTTTAAGGATTCGCTATCTAACCTTTTTATGGCTAACATTAGATTTAGCTACAGGATCTGAATTTGAGCCTCTTTCAGCCAGCGCTTGCTCTTGCGCTCTCATTTTGTCCAATGTCTCGGCTAAGTCATGCTCGATTCGACAATTTTTCGTTTGTAATTTAGAATTCTCGTATTCTAAATCATCAACACGATTTTGTAATTCAGCAATTTCAGTTTCTCGGACGTTTAAGTTGTCTTGCAATTCATGTAACTAAAAATCAGTATAAAAAAGATTTGAATTAATGTACAACCAATGCAACCTTGATTCGATCAGATATCAGATTATCCCAAAATCGTACTTTTAATGACATGCTATGCTGTTGTTCTTGCAGCGAAGTGATTATCTGATGAAGACGAATATTCTCGCGAGAACATTCGGTATACATATCTTTGAACTGTTTAATGACAATTGACGAATTTTTCTGATTTTCTTTAGCCGATTCATCGCTCTTCGATGTTTCTTTACCTTTGTTTTCACTGGTGGCGTCGTTAGATTCTTTGTCCGTGATGTCTTCATCCCGCTTTTGCTGCTTTTCTTGGGCATCTTCTTTTTCAGCGCATTTTTCATCTGATTCCCCTGTTTCCATACTTTCAGTTGCTTCGTCGTTATTTGCTGACATTAATTCTTTTGATCTATAGAAATCTGACGGTACGTTTGAGTCTGCATCTGTTTCCATACGTTCTGCATTAAATTCGATACACCAATCAATCATTTCCGTGATGAGTACTCGATAATAAATAAATGAAAATTATTTCACAACACTTACCCACGTTAATATCGGGAAGAGTTTCTAAAAAGTTCATCATTTTTTCATACTTTAATAACAAGCGGTCGTATACTTGTATAATTTTAGCCACAGCACGTTTCGATACTTGTACTCTATTCGCTAATTTTTCATCTAATTCTTTCTTGTCCCACGTAGATAACTGCATTAAAAAGGATGTGGCAGCTTCACTTTCGCCTATCATATCATTAGGAAGAATACTATCATTAATATGAGACGTGTTTACGACTTCGCAAATCGAATTCGAGTACTAACTTTGGGCTTCCAAATCATGAGCCGACTCGGCATCAAATCGCAGTAACATTAATCTAACATCCTCGTTCAACTGATTCCAATAACGATTAATCACATTCAAAACAGCATCATCTTGAGTCTGTCGCTTTTCTAATTGTTCAATGCGTTGTCGAAGTTCGTTTTCTATACGTTTGCGATCTTCAAGACGCTATAAATTATATAATTCGAAGTCAATTTTGAAAATTACCACATGAACAAATTTGAGGAATGCTCACGTCATACCATCGCTAACTTTTTGTTCTGGAATCTTAAAACTTTAATATCCATTTCTTCTAACGTTGATATAGGTCCTATGCGTAATGGTTCGAAGACCACTTTCTTCAACCCCTCCGAGTTTTTACTATCTGATTTACTGGAATAACTTTCCATCTTGTAATCTGAAAATAAAACACTACGTAAATCAATACATTCGATGATGAGATTGACTGGTAAACGGATAACTGTATTACCTATGAAATTGCCGAAATTAAAACGGATAAACTAATATAAGCGCGATGACAATCCGATATTCATAACATTTACTTCTAAAAAGTTAGGAATCAATTCGACTACAAAGAAATACTCGATATTGTTTCATGGTGTTCCTATAATCAGAAATGTTTTCAATTTCTTAACGGAGCTTTGCGCCTTCTCCCTATGAAAGTGTGTAAAGTTAAGAGTTGAGAAAAGCAGAAAACAAAACTTGAAAGCTTTTATCCTGTAGCCATCGCGATCACACAAAATGACGAAAGAGAATTGAAAAAATGCCATTACATATTACGGAAACGACCGGAAGGCAAAAACGAGGCATTTGTATGACAAGGCATGAAGCCACTTTTTAGAGATAGCCAATCACAATCGAATATACTGAAATTCTGTATACGTCACTTGTTGGTTACCTTGTTGGTTACTTGGGTTCAATGACATGAGCGGGAGCTGATGCTGATGAATGAATGATTGAATGATAACGTTGATAGGAAGGAGATATAAGAAATTTCAAAAATTTCATTTCGCAATATCAGTTTTTGATTAGCATTGTGGCATGAAATAATAAACTGAAATCAATCGTAGAAATGGTTTGATCCATTTTAGTAGTGAATTAGTGCCTTACTTTACTATTAATTACTCTAATATTACACTATTTTTGAGAAAAAATATGGGAGATTTTTTAGCGGAAGATAATCCTTGCGGCAGAGCTTTAGTTCATTTAGTATCTCGTGGAAATGCCGTAATTGCAGAATTACTACGATTAAAAGATTATATTCCCAATACATTTCGGTGAGTAACCTATAAAAGTAATCCTTGATAATTAGTCGAACCTTTAAAGCTCTCAATTCAAATGCTTAAATATCTTTCACACAGTTTAGATAACAAGCAAGACCAACAGAAATATGGAGATATTATCTTGGATTTTATTTACTTCAAAACATCTGATGAATTTGAGAGAAGAATCGAGAAAAATCCTGTAATTATTGCTACTTTATCAAAAGCTTCTGTTCATAATGTAATAAAATAATTTTTTTTCTCGTTATTTAGAATTTACAAGATTTAGATAATGAATTCCGTGACAACAACATGGAAATTCTGAACAGGTTTTTTTTAGCGTTTGAAAGCGTTCATAAATATGCCACCGATATTAATCAATTTGTGGAAGAATTGGAAGATGGTATTTACATTCAACAAAACCTGGAGAATTTATTTTACAATGGAGAAGGGAAACAGTTATTGGTATGATGATACCGTTCAACTTGAGCATCATAATTTTTAATAACTCACTTTCATTTTCTTTTTTCAGTGTGAAATGTTATACCTTTACGGTGTTATGTTATTGATATTGGATATTCACATCGACGGAATTATCCGAGAACGTCTGTTAGTTTCTTATTATAGGTATTGCGCTCAACATTACGCGGGGAGAACAACCGTCGATGACGTTTGTAAACTCATGAGATCCACTGGTTTTGGAAGCACCAAGAGACCACAAGATTACCCTGTAGATTATTTCAAGTGAGATGTTTTTTTTTACTATAAAGAAGTAATTTTTGGCCTAAAATCTTATCCAGTTATGCCTCTAATAGGAGAATTCAAATAAACGAAGATCTGATTATGAAGATTATTGGGCATTTGAGAACGGACGATATTTACAATCAGATTTCGGCTTATCCTAGTCCGGAACATCGAAGCACTGCCCTTTCATCTCAAGCTGTCATGTTATTCGTGTGTTTATTTTTTAATGCTTCTATTCTTCATGGCCAATCTGCTAAAATGAGAGAAATTGTTGATAAATATTTTCCAGATAATTGGGTAAGTATTACTTCATTTCATTATTTCTCAAGTAAATTTTATCATTTATTTTATTCTTTGGATTTTTCAGGTAATCAGTTTTTATATGGGATCGACGGTTAATTTGATCGATGTTTGGGATTCATTCAAAGCCGCAAAAGTGGCTCTGGGAAATACGCTGGAACCCGAAAATATACACAGCGTAGCCACTTCACATATGCAGATACTTAAAGTAATTACTCGAGTCCCTAGCATCTCATCGTCTTCTCTTTTCATGAAGTATTATAAACAATGATTTTGCGTTTTATAGAAAAGTATAAAACATACCCAGCAATTCTTAAAAGAAGGAGCTTTAACAGAAGAGAAGGTTTTTGAAAGCGTAACTAAAATTTTAACCGTTTGTAGAGATTGCAATGTAACCCTACGTTGGTTAATATTACATACGACTCCAAATCATTCGGGTAATTCTAGTAAATAGTAAACCATTTGTAATCGATTTCGTTTACAAAAGATTGTTTCGCTCTTCAATAGTTCCTGAAATAAATAAACGTTGCAAGCAGATACGAGAGCAAATATTAATGGACACAAAACTGAGTCATTCCGAAGTGTTGCACCTTTTATTAAACGTTGCCGAATTCGAACTGAACTTGAAGGAACTCATAAGAAAAGTAAACTTATCCTACTTATAGATAAAAACATATCGAATCATTCAAAACCCAATAAGAAAATTCTTTCTTGAAATAGTTAATTGAAGAAAAAGAGACGAAATTAAATGCTTGGAAAAATGAGTGTATTCAACGCATGCAAGATTTGTCGGATGCATTCTCAGGCGAAAAACCTTTAACAAGGATTGCCAAAAATGGTAGGTATTCCCATAACCTTAAGAAAATATTGAAAACTTGACAGCAAAAAAGTAACTTGACGGTTTGTTTAACAGAAAATTTGCAAGCTTGGTTTAAAAACAAAGCTAACGAAATCGAGTCTTTGAATATTGATAAAATGAAATCCTCCAGCAGAAAAATCCTACAAATTCTTAACGCTTTAAAAGAAGTACAAGGTTATTAGAGTCAAATTTAAATTCAGTTAGAATGTTAATGCCAACGATATAAACATATTATTATTTCACAGGCTTTCATCAGCTATCGGATATTCATCAGGTCAGCGAATATATTCGCGAGTCTTCGAAATATTTGCAAAAGATGGTTCACATAATGAACATAAAAGAGGATATTTTAGTGGATTTGCAAATAATAGGTGATATTAGTTATGCTTGGAACGCTATAGATAATTACACTACTTTGATGCAAGAAGGTATTAAAAGTGATCCTTCATCGGCTATTAAACTGAGAGCTACGTTTTTGAAGGTAAATTGAAAATATTTATTTTTCATGTGAATTTGAAAACAAATTCCTACATCTAAATTATTCCTGTATTTTCTGGCAACAGTTATCGTCTGCTTTGGAAACACCTCTCCTTCGAATAAATCAAGCTGGCAGTGAAGATTTGGTATCTGTAAGTCAATACTATTCTCAAGAACTTGTGTCCTATATTAGAAAAGTACTTCATATTATTCCCGAAACGATGTTCTTACTCATGGCTCAAATAATTCATTTGCAAACAAACGCTATTAAAGAAATACCAACTCGATTAGAAAAGGACAAAGTGAGAGAATACGCGCAGTTGGACGACCGTTACGAAGTATATCACATATTTATGTTTTCGCTAAACGATGTTGAACAAAATTAATAAAATGAATTTTTCAACTAGGTGGCTCGATTAACCCACGCTGTATCGGTTTTATCAGAAGGTATGTTGAAAATGAAAAGTACTTTGGTAGGCATAGTGAAAATCGATCCCAAAAAATTATTAGAAGATGGAATCCGAAGAGAATTGGTGAAACATATCGCTACCGCTCTACATACCACTGTCTGTTTTAATTCTAAATCTAAGGTAAATTTTTCCATAATTTATAAATCGATCAAAAGTGCTAGAACTCAATTAACACCTAATTTACAGTCGCCCGATCTTACATTAACGCTGAAATGTCTCAGTACCATTATGGACGGTTATAAACGTTCTTTCGAGTACATTCAAGACTATATTGGTGTACACGGATTAAAAATCTGGCAAGAGGAGGTATCGCGAATTATTGGTTATAACGTTGAAATGGAATGCAATAGTTTTTTGCGTAATAAGATTCAAAGTTGGCAAAGCGTTTATCAAAATAAAGCTATTCCGATACCGGATTTCCCGAAGATGGATAATCAATCAGTGAACTTCATTGGTAGATTGCTCCGCGAGTTGTTGAGAATAACTGACCCAAAGTAAATATCTATATTTTACAAGACTAGCTCTGTATTTCAATAAATTTCTCGTTCATTAATCTCAATATCAAATATTTTAGGACCACTGTTTACGTTGAAAATAACATGGCTTGGTTTGACTTTAAAACACAAGCCGAAGTGATGAATTTCAAAGTATTCACCGATATTAAGAACTCCATCGGCGTGTCTGGTCTCACTGGATTAGATCGACTAATATGTTTCATGATTGTTACCAAATTACAGGTGAGGAAAAGATTAATAGATGAAAAAAAAACTTTTAGTACTCGTTTACATCGATTTTTTTTCAGAATTTACTGCACGTTTTACAAAAAGAAGTTATTAAAGAGAAAATGTGGAGCGATTTATTCAATAATGCTATTCAAACTTTATCGAGCGGAACTCAAATTATTGGTACGATTAAACGATTTCTTTCGTATTTATTTATAAAATCAGAGAAATGGATTGGAATTGAAAATTTTTTTATTTCTAGAAAATCCTGCAAAAGTTTACGGCCAATATTTGGGTAAATTGCATAAGCTTCCTTCGAATGTTCTTGAATTGATATTACATATTGGTCAATTACAAATTCTACGTAAACTAATATTCTACGAATTGGAAATATCTTGCAAATTCGACTCCAAGCAACTTTACGTGTGTTTAGAAACTTTCAACCAGTATGTGTAGAAAATGTTTGAGTAATTGTTAATCGCATCATAAATTATTTACTGTTATCGTGATTGCAGAGCTGTGATGAACGAAGTTAAAATGAGGTACGAAAATGTTTCCTCTAAAAATAGCAAAGATAACGAATTGTTACGAGAATTGAGTGCCTATCTCGAATGGGCTGGAATAGGAAACCCGTATAGTAAAATTTACATCACCACGAGTAATATACGATTCTTCCCCGTCTTCATGTTCTTCTTCACCCTTTTCCAGCTGTCCAAATTACAGTGGCAAAGGAATATAGGTAAATTTGCTGTTGAATTTTATGTGTAAATTTATGATATATTCTTTTACAAAATTCGATGTCATAGGCACATTGATGTGGAAAAAATGTAGCGATCCGGTTGATGGTTTTCCGCTAGTAATTGGTTTGCAAACAGTTTTTCGTCAGTTCAATCCCGCTAATAGGTCGCAATTTATATTGTTTATGAGTCAATATTTGAAATCATATTTAGCAATAGCGGCCAGGTAATGATTGTAGATTATTGAAAGCATAAGTTTTCCGTAATTTATCGATTGGTTCTCATTTTTGAATATTGTTTTTAGCGCCGTTGATAAAACTGAAGTGCAAACTGAAATACGAAGCACCATGGAATTTTTATTCACTTTTACTGCTCAAGCTGGCTTAGCGAAATCAGAAATTACAGATTGTATTCCAGAAACTGCCTTATACTTATTTGAAACGCTTGTTTCCTAGTTTTACAAATTCATATTATTTTCCACAGTTACCCAACATTTTTTGTTTTCTAAATATAATTATTTTTTCAATTTTATAAAACGTAATGCTTTTTCAATCAACAAATTAAACGCCAAAAATTATTTCAAACGATGAAACAAACTTAAATATAATCTTAAAATACCACGTTGTACACAGATCCAGATTTAAATAGGTTAAAACTTGGACAACCACTGTTTGATTTCGTCAATTTGGAGATCATTATCAGCAGTTGCGTATGAAATAGCTTCGATGAAACCAACATTCATAGGTTTCAAATGAACGAATTCAAAATCTTTTTTTCTACTTCCAAGAAAAGGTCGTTTCTTTTTGCCCGACTCATTGCTAGTAGTATCCAACTGTTTTCCCTTTAAACTCCTCAACATATTTCTGAAAAATGCGTGAAATCACCAAATTAAGTGCTTCATTATCAAGTTTTTTTTATTTTTTTCCAAGTACGGATCCCCATTCCCATTATGCCCTGCTCGGTGAGGCCAATAGTATTAGGTTTCAAAATCATTTACTTACAATTCCTTTTCCAATAACATCTGAATAACAGCAGTACCCTTTGCTAAAGGTAAATCTTGTTTATTGCAAACGATTAAAACTTCCTTACAATTCGAACGTACCGCAGGATCGGTCAAAACGTTGAATAATAATCTTCAAAAACATATTATCATATATTTCTGTAAAATTATAGAACCGGTATTCAAAAACATTATCATACGTACTCGGCTACATCTCTTAGTTCTGTTTGAATGGCTTCGGAATCAATCATAAAAATTATACCTTGGGCAAAATGTTTATGTTCATCAAATACTTTATTGCGTATCCTTTCATTGCCTGGAATATCAGTTATTTTGATGTTGTGCTATATAAAAATGCACTTTAATATAAAATCTATAAGTGAAGAACATAAAAGGAATGAATAATCAAATGAAGTTCGATTCTAACCTTTGAACTTTTATATACATCGGTATTTTTCATCATAGATGTATAAGTAGATACTATCTTGTTATAAATTAAGTCGGAAAATAACACAGTTTTTCCGCTGTTACTACAACCCATTAATAATACTTCGTGATATCGGCGATGTTTCTTGATTAAGTACAAAATAAATTCTGAAAATAAAATATCATTTGTAAACAAAATCGTGAATCACTTGAAGTGATTTTTAATTCTTTTTCACTTACTTATTAATGCAAAAATAGCTATTCCTATGAGCACATAAAGCAAATAATTTTGATAGACTTCGTCCATTGTATTTACAAGTAAGTTACTACGAATAAAAGAAATTACTTAATCAACATTTTCTGTCTTCCCTCACAGCCATAATTTATAAATATATATATTTTTTTTCGAATATTCTTTTTTCAAATGCAATCAAAATCGAAACTCAACTTTTCCAGCAATGTTCCACGAATTTGATAACGTGATGATGTTTACGAATATACGAATGACGATTCACATTACGTGGGTAGAGAGGAGAAAACGGGGAAGACCATGTGCATGTGGCGACGGTGGCGACTAATCATTAAGTAGGGATGGACAGAGAAAAGTAAGTTAATAAATTTATAGGAGACGGGTAAGAGAGGAACATCCTTTGATCATACTGTAAAAGAAATTTTCATTTTCATTTTTTTTTCTTAATTTTCGAATGTTCTAAATTTTTGTATTGAATAAAATTGAAATTTTTGACTTGATTTAATATATTAATTACTTCATCTTTCGAAGTTCAATGTGATTTATCATGATAACTCATGATCACAAATTTTTAGTTGTTTGTCGTCCTATAAAACAAGTACTTTAGCAAGTGTAGGTAAAGCCTATGCCCTTGCCCTATTGGCTGCATGATGGATGATGGCTTGCTCGAGATTTTTCACTTTTCTGGTGGCATTTCAATATAGCGAAATCGTTGAGAATTTAAAGCAAGCAAAATCAGAAAATTCAACCGGAAAGTCAAGCAAAGATGCCGCGTTGTCGCCATTGATGGTTCTTATTTAGTGTGGTTTAATATTATTTTAGGTCCATCTTAATATTTCTTCGTTCGTTGCCGAGGTATGAAATTTACATTATATATGATGCTAGAAAATCAAGTTAAAACCATGAGTCTTTTCATTGTTTATAAAATTGATGTGCTTCGAGTGTTGAAACGAAACACTCTAGTAACACGTGCTATTTCTTTAATGTTATGTTCAGTTTCACACAATTTTCTATTTCATTTAAAGAAATGTGCGTTTTTGAATAATAACTTTATTTCCATGTGTTTGCAGTCCTTAAACGAACTTGAGTCATCTCTACACACACGATGGGTAGAGAGGATAAGGCAACTTGGAAAGCTAACTATTTCCTCAAGTTAGTGGTAAGAATAATTTTTGTGCCCTCAGTTCCATTATAGTTATAATTTCTACAAGTTTTTCATATTGTAATTGCCCTTTTGATAATCTTTCATTTAGAATTTGTTGGACGAATACCCAAAATGTTTCATCGTCGGAGCAGACAACGTGGGATCCAAACAAATGCAACAAATACGTATCACGTTGAGGGGATCGGGAGTTGTGCTCATGGGTAAAAATACTATGATGAGAAAAGCTATTCGTGGTCATATCGAAAGAAACCCAGCCCTTGAAAGGTATGTATTTTCAAATGGTTTATTCATTTTGAGACTTGTACGAAAACACTCATTACTCTAAATAGGATTGCGGATTTGTTATGATTACGTGAATTCTAGAAATGGCTGAATTCTTTGATGTGATGTAGTTTAGTAATGATGAATTTTCTTTTCATGTCTTAATGATTACTGTTATTTCACCAAAGCCAGAAATGGTTGAACCCATTGGTGTAGATAGTAGTCGTATGTTGAAATGTGAAAAGATGTCTGATAGAATAACCTGTAGGATTCAACTAGTTGAAACTCTTCATTAGTGCTGATCTTGATTTGAGCGTTAGGTACACATGTTAAGAGATAACTTATGAAAAGTCCTACATGTTTAAATGGGATTATGATTATATAACACCATGTTTAATGACTAAAACTTTTGATGTAGCATATTTTAGGAATGATGAAGTTTTTTTTCGTGTCTTAATGATTACTGTTATTTCACCAAAGCCAGAAATGGTTGAACCCATTGGTGTAGACAGTATTCGTTTGTTGAAATGTGAAAAAATGTCTGATAAAGTAATCTGTAGGATACGCCTAATTTAAAATTTTTTTCATTGTTATATTAATTTTGATTTAAATTTCAGAATCCTACCGCACATCAAAGGAAACGTTGGATTTGTATTCACTCGCGCAGACTTGGTGGAAGTGCGCGAAAAATTACTCGAAAACAAAGTCCAAGCCCCAGCTCGTCCTGGAGCCATTGCTCCATGTCCGGTAGTCATTCCGGCACAAAACACCGGTTTAGGTCCTGAGAAAACATCGTTTTTCCAAGCTTTATCAATACCAACCAAAATTTCCAAAGGAACAATTGAAATTATTGTAAGTTCCAAACAACTGTGTCCCTATTTGTTAAGTGCGTTTCACGATTAAAAACTACTTACTTTTCTATTTTTAGAATGACGTTCATATTTTGAAAGAAGGAGACAAAGTCGGAGCTTCTGAAGCTACATTATTGAATATGTTGAATATTTCTCCATTTTCTTACGGGTTGGCTGTTCAAATGGTATATGATTCTGGTACCATCTTCGAACCCAAGATCTTAGACATCAAACCCGAAGATTTATTGGCCAAGTTTTCAGAGGTATTCATTTAAACCGTCTATTTATTTTTTTATATCGCTTTTAATGATGAGATTTAAACAATTTTGGTCTTCTTTCCCAGTCTGACTGTTCAGTGCTGAATTGTTGATCTGAACTAGCGATATCCTAATCTATTTTCTCTTATAGTGATTGGCGATTTTCATTTAATTGCTAATTTTTTATTAGGGAGTTGCAAACGTAGCTGCTGTATGTTTAGCAATTGCTTACCCGACGGTCGCATCTGTACCACACATGTTGATCAATGGATTGAAGAATCTATTGGCCATTGCGGCTGAAACTGAAATTACATTCAAAGAAGCTGAAACAATGAAAGAATATTTGAAGGTAATATTTCATCAAATTTTCCTGCGATCATTGCTATTTCCTATTGATGAAATGAGCCACTGAATGATTTTGAATTTCTTCTAGGATCCATCGAAATTCGTTGTTGCCGCACCGGTAGCTGCTGCCCCTGCTGCTGAGGCCGCTGCTGCACAACCCAAGAAGGAAGAAAAGAAAGAGGAAAGCGAAAGCGAAGATGATGACATGGGTTTTGGTCTTTTCGATTAGAATTCGTCTTATTAACTTTGTTAACGAAAATAAATTTTTTTTAATTTATTTCATGTTCGTTTATTATTGAAGTCTTCTTTATTTTCGATGACTTGAAAAATATACTAATCGATAATTCATGCTTGAAAATGGTATTTCATATCACTTTTTTTTCAATTAATTGAAAATTAGCACCATTTATTAACGGAACAAGTTGAAAAATTGACTTTGTTTTCCTTTCTATTTTTTTTTTTTCGAAATCGAACTGAATATTCCTACCATACGTGTGTCAGTAAACTTGACTGCGATAAAAATTTTATTTTCACGATAATTTGTGATATTTCCTTTATAATGGTTGCTGAAAATTTCGTGATTCGTGGTACTTCATTCATATCGGTATCAAATGCTGTAGCATGGAATGTAAGTAAAAATAGTATCTCTAAAATTGTACCACGATTGGATGAGGGTAAAAAGGGGAGGTACGTTTTACACTAGAAACTCGATGAATTTCCGTTAGTCAATTTATGTACTGACGCTAAACATTTCTTATGGAATAATTTTCCATTTTTATCACTTAAAAGTCATAATAATTTAATTATAAAAACAAAATGTAAAATTCAATGAAAACTGAAAAAGTCTTATCAATTATTTTAAACTTTAATGTAATGAATCATAATACATTAAATTGAGTAAATATCGTGTATGTGAGTTGATACATCGCAACTTGAATCACAATTTTAAAAAGAAGCAGTGATAGTTTTCTATGAGGCGACCTAGAGGTGGGTTGCATAATTATGGTTTACTCTGATACATGAAGCCATTTGCAGGATGGACTTGGAAGAGAAGTTCGAAATTATTCTCACAAATTTTTTTTTTTTATTAGCTTCCAAAACACGTGACGAAAATAACTTCGAATAGAATTTTAGACTTTGAGAAGATGAGGAATTAGTATTGTTCGCATAAATACTGTATTTTATATGACTTTTCCTTCTTTTATTTAATTAGTATGATTATTTTAGGTACTGAATTTATGAATTATACATGAAACAGTTGTTTTTTTTTTGTCGTGCCATGTAGTTACTGTCGCTTTGATCAAAGCCACATATAAATTTTAGATTTAGATTCTGTCGAAAAGGTTTATTAATTTGAGAAAATAGGTTGTTCAAACTATGAAAATTATTGTTGAATATTTTCTTATTTCTTCCACACAAAAAAACATGTTGATCGGCCTGACGGAAAATTTCGAAGCTTCACATTTACCGAAACATGAAATCATCTTATCACATTTCGCTAAAATTTTAAATTATTAATACATTTTTTTAATAATTTAGAATTTTTGAGAAACACTTGGTGGTGAATGAAATATGTAAATGTAATAAATTGTCAAGATTTAAAGTTAACCCACTTATTCAATTTTATCCTCTGCGTCATTTCATGTTTTCAAAAAATAATGAGTATCCATTATTGTGTTGAACAGATTTCATTTACTTATTTGATTATCTACGAAAAGGTATCTCAAGAGGAATGTCATAATAAAATTGTTCAATTACTGAAAAACTCAATTTTATTGTAAATTAAAAGAGCTGATTTGTTTTTCATCATTATCGATTTGTTCATCATTGTTAATTCTATTTTTGGCAGTGTGACGCGTAAATTGACCAACGATCACGTGGGCGTCTGTCCTTCTTTCTTTGGAGACTATCAAATAATTAGGGAGACGGCATTTACTTATTCCTTGGTACTTATGGCTCCATCAACCTCTTATTCTATAGTGCCAGTACTCAATAGAAAGTAGTAACTAGTAAAAATAAAAAATATATAAAAAATTAGAAAAAAAACCATGATATTATTGTCTTAATTGGTGGTATGCAAGGTGAAGTGATGGTTTCAGAATTTGGACAAATTTTGCAAATGAGTTGTGGCAATACTGTGCTGTGCGAAACTTACCAAAAATTGCATCATAATTTACAAGTCAAACTTCGAAATTCTTTTTTTTTTTTTTGAAAAAATGAATGTTTTATCCGTAGTTTAATTATTTAAATGTTGCGGAAACAGTAAATTTCTACAACGCCATAATAGCAACTAAATGATTAATTTTTTTTCGTCGATGAATTATGTTTTTCGTACTGGAGTCTTGACAGTTCACAAGTCTTGACCTTGAAGCCAGTTTGAAGTGAAAGTAAAATTTTTGCGTTCATGTTGGTAATATAGGGATCTTTACGAATTATGAATTCAAAACATCGTTCGATTGGCTGTAACCTGAGCATGGGACAATATTTCGTGGAATAGTCCTTAATTCTCTTTTCTTTCTCACTTTCTTTATATTTGTGAATTTTAATGTATGCAAAATAATTTTTTGTTCATTATTCGTGTATAGGCCTATTTTAATGTAAAAGCTGGAGTTGGTGGAAACATTTAATATCAAGTTCTGAAAAAATTCGCCGGTAATACTATTAATTGCGGTACAAAATGGTGAAAATTAAATACTCAAAGCGCACTCAACCGCTTCAATTTAAAAAGACCGTGTGCGTTTATTTACCAAAATTAGATTATGATGATTTGGTACGCGAGAGACGAAGACCCAGCTTATCGGTAAGATTTTATCAAATATACACCTGTTCATTCGTAAATATATAAATCTATTTCTGATACTTTTCATTCTGCGATAGTAACAATGCTTATATTAATTTTTTGAAAGAAAGGCCCATCATTCAAAGAAAATTGAAAATGTTGAAAAATAGGGTGTAGGCTTATATGCGTGTCGTAGCAATAATAAGGAAAGCCGTGAGTCTTTTATCCCTTCTAATTGAGGAATAAATTTTGACTGAAATGGCCTTTTTCTAGTTTATGAAGTTTTTAATTCAGTGTGAGCGTATAATTGTATGTTAAGTAGTACAGCCTGTATGTTCAAACGTATTCTATTCTCACATTCGTCTTTGAAAAAATGAACGTGGAGGTAACTTGCTTTAGAAATAGTTGAAGCAACAAACTTTTACAATGTACGCCGTATAATACAGGATCATGTCAGCAATTCCCTAATATTTTATCTATGCATTAAAAACAATTTCCTCTCGCCAATATAAATAACACTACCTCAGGTCAGCTTATTGAATGTTTAATTCAAATGAAGCTAATGAACATTTTGAACGATTTTTTTTGTATGGCGAGAGTATAATCAGCGATTTTACATAAATTATTAAGAAAATAATGCAACTATATAATTATGATGGTATACCGACTTTAAAATACGATATATTCATAATTTTGTTTCAGAATGCATCATCATGTAGAGGCGATTCACCGGTTAGTATTCCATTAGTACTTATACAGTTGAATTTTTTATTTTTTCCAAATAGCTTTCATTAATATTAACACCAAATGAAATGTATACAATCATCTTATTTTATTTTTAATAGAAAATCACGGCTATAATCAAACCAAAAAAGAAAAGACTCCGCGTTAAAAAAGAGCCGCCCTGTATATTTCATAGCGAAGTCGATATAAATAATGAAGGCGTAGTAAGCTTTTTTTCACTACTATTCCTTTTTTTTTATGTATTGTAAATCTTTATTTACAATTATTTCATTTCAGGCCGAGGAAATTCCGGGTGTTTTGAGAGAACCCCGCAATAATAATAGTGACCTATGTTTTCACGATGTTACTCGGAGTATGTGCTATATGTGCAGTCCAGTGCCCGAAGAAAAAGCTGCGATTTGGGCAGAAAATGGGGGTTGGTCTACAGCTACAAATGCTGAAACTACATCAACCGCATCATCATCTGATACAAATGAACCCTGCAATGAAATTCGAAGTTGGCACACGCCTGTTACTAATATCAATTCCACAATCCCTACGACATCTAATGCAGCGAAGCCTCGTGATCAGCAAATTCAAAATTGGCATACCCCCGTTGTGAACGTTCCTTTACTTAGTCAACGCGAGGCTGAAATCGTGGAGTTGGAGGAAAATGTTGATGAAACACCAATCATGATGAATACTGCCGTCGGTGCAGAAGTGAGTACTTCGATCGTTGCTGCAGTAAGACCTCCTATACCGACGGTAGAGCGGGCTACGCAAACCGGGCGTAGTTTCGGTTGTAAATATTGCCCCGCTTCATTTTCTGATTTTATGCACTTGATGCATCATAAAAGCGTTCATCAGAAAATGTTGGAATGCGTTTTCTGTTCAGCTCATTTCAATGCCAAAAACGATCTCAAAAGTCATTTGAAAGTGCATATGTTGCCAAAACATTACGATTGTGTATACTGTACGCAAACTTTTACCAAAAAACACGATATCAAAGATCACTTAGCTCTTCATATTGAACAAAGACTATATCATTGTTTGACTTGCCCTGCAATATTCACTCAGAAAAATCTTCTGCGTCTTCATGAAAAATCGCACTCTATATGCCATAAATTTGTGCATGTTTTTAAAAAGTTCAGAGACGATGCGATTATGGAACCTCAAATTGCGAACATAGCAGCTTCGCAACCTCTCGATAATTCATTGAAATCTTCATCATTTGTTCCCGAAGATGAGGGGAATACTACTTCATCAGAGACGGTTTCATTAGCACCATCACCCGTGGAAACTACTATAAAAATACCGACTGGGTCTTATAATTCCGTTGCTGATGCAATGAAATCGAATGTCGGTCTGAAATTCTACAACTGCGAAAATTGTTCGTTGTCGTATAGTACTTTAGGTCCGTATAAAAAACATAGGAAATGTCACACTCGTAAAGTTGGAAAGTTTGTGTGTGGAAGTTGCGGTGCTCGATTCTTAAAAAAATTTCATTTGACTATGCATGAACGAGCTGCGCACAAAGTGAATAAAGCGTGATTAAAATTTTGGTAATTTAAAATCTTGCACGTCCATGATCCTCCCATCAAATTTATCGACAAAACATTTTATTCGCGCCAAGCAGAATATAAGTACTGCATGTGTATTCGTATCGTGTTACTCGTGTACCTATATGTGTATATGTATTGAGAAATATTTTCAATTACTCACCTATATGTTTTTACAATTAACTTGAAATTGTTCGTATATTAGTGTGAGTTTATTTTATGAGTACATGTTTACATTTTATATCTCTTAACTATAAATTACATACGTAGGTACATTACAAATTATGTTTTCAGTTTTGTATACTTCTACAGCCATACATTACTGTTTTAGCTGGTTAGCTTTCATTTGTATATGAAGTTCTTTATCAGATTTTCATTTTAAAAATTCAACAATCGCCTAAGAAGTTGGTGAATTAAATATAATAATTACTATTACTATTAAATGTAATTTAAACGTATTAAGTTATGTAATATGTGCATATTAGTCCATTGAAGAAGGATAAGCGTGCATGTAATTTTGATGATCGTATTTTAAAATTATTTTTTCTGAGGCTTTGTAATGGTTCAATAAGATTTCAAGCTGTATAGGGTATAGAGGTAAAGAACTTGTATTCCCTATCACTGCCGAATTAATGATTTCCTCCCTGCGTTGGTTACTAGCCAATTATGTTAATTTACAATGCAGCATGCATGACATATTACGAGACGAAAAATTTCTACATCGTGTGGGCTTGGATCTTATTTCATTTTAAACTATCAAGTTTTTATGATTATGCATTTTATCTAGTTATGAGAATTAATTTTAGATTTTCAGTATCAGTAATATTTTAAATAATTATTGTGTTTTTTTCCTTTGCATTTTATATAACACTTTTTGATGGAAATTTTGGTAATTTTTATGTATTTATTGCGATTTCATTAATTAATACCTTATAGTAAATTTTTATTTGTATTGTTAGATGAATGTAATGGTCTCACGATTTTAGTAATTTAAATGTACCTTTTCAATTATAATTATGTTGTGGTTACATTTATATTGGTATCGATTAAAAATTTCAATAAAAAAACTATTGACTATATGAAAGAAATCCGAAATACCTAGATTGTAAATGTTTGTGTCCAAGAATTTCTTATATTTGTAATTTACATAATTAAGTTGATTTATCGTGTTCTTGCATTACTTTGGAGCGAATGTTGCGGAAGTAATAATAAATCCTAATCCATATAATTGAATAAAAATGCGTCGCTAGACAAGAAATTACTGCTATTGAATCCATAATCCCTTGGAATTTGAGACTATAATAACAAGTAGCGATTTGTTGCAGGGACATGATACTGAGCTTTGGAAATACGTTCCGCGAGTCACCTATTTCCTTTCCCTACTCTAATAACAACTTTTTTTTAATACAAATTGCAGTTATCACGCTGAAAATAGTGTTGAGCGCATGAAACTATCATGCTCGAGTTTGAAATCGGCGACACTGAATTAGTCGAGTCTTACCTCGATTTTTTTTGAAAAAGCCTAAAATTTTGAAAAATTTATGACTTGTAGGGATACGCTTCTTTGTTTTAATCGGTAATGAAAATTTGTTATTCAATTTTGCAACGGTAAGTATTTATATAGATGTTTTTGGAACCGAGAAATTTATTTTTGCACTTAATTTCTTTCGAAGATTCCTAGCCATAGAGATATACCGATGCATTTTTGTAGTGAATCCTAAACTTTGAACGGTTGGAGAAGAAGGGAGAAAAAAAATAGTACCTTTCAAATTTGAAATCAGCCATAGTCGACGCTGCGAATATTATTTTCATAAATTCTAAAAGCATTTCTTTGTTATTTCTCCTTACCTACCCCATTATTGGCCACCAATTTTTTGTCAGTTACCCTACTGTTTGAGTTTTAAGCATAGATTAACCATTTATATAGATAGCCCACCGGTATATCGAATTTATCACTCATAAATGTTGAAAAAGGAGCCAGAAAGTTTTTTATTAATATCTAGGCAAAAAATTGAGTTAGTGTTCGGAAATGGCTTATTCGAAAGAGCTTAACATTTTATACATGATTCAATACTAAAATATTATTGCCATCGATGTGAGTCTCGAGTTATTTTAATAAAACTAATTCATTTTTTAGAGCGCTCTCTGTGAATGAGCTCCAGTACTAAGAATAAATTAGACTTATTGCTTGGTTTTTTGCAAATATCTCAAGAAAGAATATAGATAGAAACTTTACAAGTAGCTCATTCGAAAGAGCATAAAATTCTGAATGTGTTTCACTATTAAAAAACAATCATTATTGATTTACTTTTTGAGATAATTCATAGTGAAGTAAAAAAACCGTTTTTCGAAATTAATTGCAAAAGTAAACGGACAGGAGTAACTTTAGAAAAATTAAATGATTCTCTATTCCAATCTCTTTAAAATGAGTCATTTGCAAGCCCTATATCTTGAATTGTTTCCAAGATATTAGCAAAAAACGATTCCAACTCAGTTTTTGAGTGATAAAAATTTAACGTACGGTGGGCTATCTATGTATGTTTCATCTATGGTTTTAAGCTAAAAAATTCCAAATAAAAATATTCACTTGCAATATGTGGTTATGAGTGGAATGACGGTTACTATAATAAACGCTGGTTTTTAGAGAGCGTTCTTTGAGACTATTTGCAAAAAATCTGAAGAAACAAATAATTTTTCCCATCATTTTACATCTTTTTCCATCATTTCTCCATATCTACTCTCTATACACTACTTGTCTAGGTGCTACCGCAATTTATTGTAAATTATGTTGAATTGCATATAGCAAAATTATGCATACTATCGTTTGTTTTGAATGATGAAACTAAAATTTTTGAAGTTGATCATCACTAAATTAAAAAATTATTCTTCGGCTTCGAAGTTTTACATTTTCGATCTTTCAGAGAGTAAAAGCAAACTATCACACAAGAATGTCACAGTGTTAGCCTATATGTACGGTATGCAGGAGGTAAACCCTTCGTGTATGAGTATAATTTAGGTATACTTATTGACATTGACATGATTTTGAATTAAAGTATCATACGGAAGAACTTTAACCTCAAATTTCCAATTCGAAATCACTGATCTTAAACTAATTTCAACAATCTACCCAAAAGTGGCAATGGTCAAGAAAACCGCAAAAGGGGCTGCCTACCATTCACCCGCTTTCACCAAGCAGTCACATATACCATAATGAGGTAAGGCCATGGTTAAGGCTGATAAGGTAGACTTCAGGTGCAGACACACTTCGAATTTTTGTAAATTAGATCAAAGTCGACTTTTTAAGTGATTAAATACAAGTATTCTCATGTTATAAAATGCCATTGAGGCTTGCTTTGCATTAACCAAAAATTATAAATGAAAATAATTTATGCTTATTATAACCATGTTCTTATTTACTTCAGGACGTATCTGTTGCATGAGAACATGTGCATCAAGTGCCTAGAGTGATGGCTCAGAGTAAGATTCCACATTTGGTCGTGAATAATTTAAATTTTGCCCAAACGAGGAAAGGAAAAAAAGCTTAAAGGGACCAAATGTGGACTGGCAAGGATGTAACTGCATACTAGCCAGTTCGGCATTGATTGAGTAAAATAAATGAAATGCGATAGCGTATAACGATGAATATACATTAGAAAATTTTACCAAAGTAAATGAACCATCGCGCACCTTAATCACAGCATTATATATTCTTTTGTGACATAACATTAAATGTATTATTTATTTAAAAGAAAATTTACCTCGAAAAAGTAGATATTATATCACAGTTATAAATATACATGTTTGAAAAAAAAAACTACTATTCAAGTTAATAACAAAATGCTTCTACAACCATACTTCAGATAGCAGTTTAATATATTGCTTTTGAGCTAAAATCAGTTGGCAAAGGAAAATATGATGCATCACTATTTAGAAATGAAATACATCGTAACCGTAAAAGATATAAAATGAATATAATTATATTTACTATACCAGCGTTAAAAATGAAAAACTCATATGGCTAATAGGAACTACTTTATAATAATTAATATCATAAATATTCGTCGAATACTTCAAAACACAACCAAATAACCAAATAAATAGCAACGACTAGAAAGTTTAAGATTATCATGACTAGATCAGTAAAAAGCAAAACTTTCAACATTTTGGAAAGTAAAATAAAAAAGATTTTTGTTCAACAAAATGGAAATTACTAAAACTAAATTTCATTTTTTGACAAACTCAAAAAAAAAAAAAATAAATAAACGTATTAAAAAATAAAAAATAAATTAAAGTAGATCAACAAGGAAGCATAACGTATCAATCTTGGAAAGATTAAAATATAAAATAAATAAATCACAGATCATTAAAATGAGTATTCTAAAAAGTACCGTACAACATTGTCCCAGTGGACATTTGAAATCTCAGAAACTGTTCAGCTCGCAAAGCATTCAACATTTTTTACATTGATTTAATTTCAATATTTATTTTCGGACTTCGTTCATATTTTCAAAAATTTTGTCAGATATGAATTTTTAATCACACTAGACAAAGTACTCTCTTGATGTGGTGGCGTAAGTTCAACAAATATCCAGACGAAAAGTTTACAAGGTTGTACAGCCAATCTCTTATAATCCAAACTATTGAGGCCTTCGGTCTTGAAACGTTTTCTTCCGTGATGTAATTTTTCGAACCTGATAAATAAATAAAACACATAATAATGAAATGTTCCATGTTGAAAAGAAAAGTTAAGATCATGAAAGACTTATTTATAATTTTTATGGCTATATATAAATGTGTACCTGTTAGGATTGGCTTTTTGCTTTTCATGGGTGAGCATTGTGTAACGAGCTATACTGAACGGGTACCTTAATAAATGCAAGCCTTTCATTTTTATGCGCATCGACATATCGTCGTCTTCACCTCCCCATCCCCAAAACATATTACTGAATCCGTTCACCAATATGAAATGCTCTGTGGACATTGCGCTAACGCCTCCAAATAGATCGGGGTATGGTAACCTTTGAAATATGATATAAATGAAAATATTTTATGTTTGTTCTTAAATGAGATTTTGGTAGAGCACTTACTTATATCTGAATACGTCGATTGCGACTGACATATGTCGAGGTTGTTCTGGACAAGTATACAAATTTCTGTCGTCTTCGGGTAATAAATCAACGTCATGAAATATGAAACAATCAAAGGGTCGTATTTTCATCGCTTCCACAAATCCTATATTCATCAACATTCCACGGTTGAATGCTTGACCACCTTGAACATTCAAACGTTACAATAAAATATCCAACGGATTTGAAGAAAATGAATTGAACATTTTCAGTATCTCACTCACCAGCTTGTTCTACAATAAAGATGGTATAATCAAGGTTTTGTTTTTGTAAGAACGGGTGTATATTTCGTAAAAAAATATTCAAATGCTCGAAACGATCCCTATATGGCACAACGATAGCAATTTGATGACGAGATCGACATTCAGTGGGTAGATATCGTCCATCATTTTGTAGAGTAGAATTTTTGAATTCTTCAAGTAAACTTTCAAAAGTGGGAGTTGCTTCTTTTATAAATTGTATTTTACCAACTAAATTAATTAAATTATTAAGTAATGATTGTGGAAATAATTTTCACTTCAAATATCCAAAAAAATTTATTTACCTAGCTTGGAAGGAATTTCAGGACAAAAATTAGATATGTTTCTTCTGGAATAAAATAAGATATCCATTTCCGACGTGTTCAGATTTTGATTATACTGAAAATATACACAGGGTTTAAACATTATGTTTTCATTATGTGGAAATTTAGGAGGCAACAACAAATACCTTTTTAAATTTGAATTGCGATGTATAATTGAGATTTCCTTTAATGTGAACTGCAACATAAGATTCGTTAATGGAGAAGAGCGGTTTCAAATGATGTTTTGGAATATTGGTGTTGAATGAAAAATGAACAGTAAGAAAAAAGAAAAATATTGGTATTAAAAGGAAGTATGTTCGGGGCTTTGGCGAACACAGCATAATTATGGTAATTCAGTTGCAAGAATTTGTGCGTCATGATGAGTGAATTCTGTGAAAAATTACGTATCAAAATGATATAAATAAAAAAAAAACATTGATTTATGAAAAAGGTAATTAAATACCTGCTTAAATGAAACACATTTATTTCAACAACACCACACCAAAAAAATGCAACGTTAGCAATGTAATGACTCATGTTGAATCGTATTTCTGCAAAAAAATTTGCCACAATTGCGATAACTTTTAGGCAAATTTACAAAATGCATCCCTCGGATAAAAGTTTCTCTTTAGCTGGCCTCCTACATAGCTCTTGAGATCTCAAGCACAATATTCTGTAATATCAATTATTAATGAGAACATGTATGCGCAAGTGCCTACAAAATGTTTAAACTGCAGAGACGCAAAAAAAAAGCAAAAAGTACGTCACGTGGTGCCTGCGTACTGCGTAGTTGCGTTGGTTGCGCTGGTCTGGGCTTTTGTTGTTTCGATCCGCTTTCCTCACACCAGGGGCGCTGGTCTCAGTTTTTACAGTTTTACATTTTTTGTTGTTGAATAATAATAAAATTTCTTTTGATAAGTTTTCTTTTTCTTTGCTATTTTATTTTCCACAAAGAATTCAAGAAGAATATGGATTTATTGAGAAAATTATAGTTGAATATAAAATTCTATTGAGTTATAGACTTGTATAAACGCATGATCTGAAAATTTTGAAAACTTATCAAGTTTCAGATAATGTTCATACTAGAGAAATTTCAAGTTTGTGACACTGGTCAAAAGCAAATTCTCTTTCCTGGTTCTATTTCCCGGTTCGGTAAAATTGTAAAATGCCACTCGAGTTTTCTGAATTTCTGTCTCGTGTGTGGTGATGTTGAGGTGGTGAACGGAGAAGTTTTATTTTATGTTAATTATTACATCTAAATAGCATTCAGACTTCATAAAACATTTCGAAATGTCGGAATCACTTCAGCTGAAAGGCTTTTTTTTTTCTTTTTTTTTTATCTTGCTGAAGAAAGAAGTCAGCAGCATTTTTTTTGTATATTTGTATCACGAACGATTAATTACCTACCTGGCATGGTAAAGTAAGTTCATTGAAGTTGATACAAGTAACTCTGATGAATATATATGTATGCATGTCGTTTCTTTATTTCGTTTTTTTATAGAAAACGTATAAGTTCTAAATATTTCAGGATGTATTGAGTGTTGCATTTTCTGTCGATAATCGTCAAATTGTGTCTGGTAGTCGAGATAAAACTATCAAGTTATGGAATACTTTGGCAGAATGTAAATACACCATCCAGGTATGTCACTAATTTTTATGTGTAGAAATTCTTGTAATCGTAGATTACAATTTTAATTTTTAATATCAATTTTTCAGGATGAAACTCACTCCGACTGGGTGTCGTGTGTAAGATTTTCACCGAATCATCAAAATCCCATTATTGTATCATGCGGCTGGGATAAAATGGTTAAAGTATGGAATCTGACCAACTGTAAACTCAAAAAAAATCATTATGGACACAGCGGATACTTGAATACGGTCACCGTTTCTCCCGATGGTTCTCTCTGCGCTTCAGGTGGAAAGGTGAATTCAATACTTTCTGAACGTAGAAGTCGTTGTTCTTTGTATAGAACTTCACGATATTTTGCAGGACTGCAAAGCTATGTTGTGGGATTTGAATGATGACAAACAATTGCACACTTTGGAACATAACGATATCATAACAGCTCTGTGTTTCAGTCCGAATAGATATTGGTTATGCGCAGCATACGGTCCTTCTGTCAAAATTTGGGTACGCATTTTTTTTAGTCTGGTCAAAATGCAAACATTTCAGACGAGCTGATGTATATTTCGCTTTTATAGGATTTGGAAACTAAAGAAATGGTCGAAGAATTGAGACCAGAAGTTGCAAGTGCCGGTCCTAAAGCTGAACCACCTCAATGTCTCTCATTAGCTTGGTCTACCGATGGACAAACTTTGTTCGCAGGTTATTCCGACAATACGATAAGAGTTTGGCAAGTTTCAGTTTCTAGCCGATAATTTAATGCAGAGTATTTGTTATTTCTTTTTTGTATTTATGGACAAATAAATCATATAAAAGATGTAGTTATTATGAAGTTCTTGATTGTGTAAATATTCATTTTTGAAATGTACTTTGTATTATTGTTTTAATTGATCATATTGGCTAAAACAGTGATCAAAATACTTCGATTTTTTTTATTCATGGACAAATCAACAATGCGAAAGATGTATTTTTCTGTAATTCTTAATCTTATAATTATACATGAAATGCACCGTCTATTGATTGATTCTGTAGCCAATGATACTGTATTTCTCGTGGTTCAAATATGATAGAATAATAATTTCGTTATCAATTGTAGAGGAATTTGATCAACGAATCAAGTTACAAATAAGTTGCGAAGGAATTTAATTACAAATGCGTAAAGCATTTAATTCAGAGAACATCAGCACCCAGAAGATGAAATATCAAGCAGAACATTGAAAGTTGTCTTGATTTGTTTTGATTTAATTCATCGAATGATAACAATGAAGTTCCAAAGAAATTTAATTACAAATGCCTACATGCTTATTTTAATTAGAAATAATGGTTCACAAAAGTTGGAACATCAACGCATAAAAAGTTTCAGCTTCAATAACACAAAATAAAAATCAATTATCATCTTATAGATCATATATTATATTTAGAATAACTCAACACTATTCGCTATTTTAGTAACAAAACACTTTTTAACGCATTTGTTTGGTTCTCAAATAATGGTAGGACATGAAGGGTACCCAAAATGCACTACCGCAGAATACGAAAGCTTTCAGCAGGAAAACATAACGATTGCAATAAATGTTGAAAGGTAAATTACTTCCAGTTCCAGTGTATGGTGTATGGGGATCATCCCACCTACTTTCGAATTTGGTTCTTTTCTGCATAACATTGATTCCAGTTTTTGCAAGTGAGCGTGAAGCTATTACTCTTGAAAGAACCATTTTGAATCCGATAAAATAATAACTCAACTTCAAATGAGACAATTATATAATATTTATACAAATAACCTTAAAACGTACTTCAATAGTTGACAAAATACAATTACGAAACGCAAAATGGTGGTCTTCTGATAATGAAAGAAGTAACAAGCGGGGAGGAATTTAGTAGGGTTGCGTTTTGAATGAAATTGAATTGGCTAGAAAACCAACTTCGCAGACTCGCAGTGTTGCAATTTTGTATTTTTCTGAAATTAATTGCCGAATAAGTTGCCTAACTTCAATTTGAAGGCACTTTTATTTTGTCTCGAAATTCCTTCAAAATTAGGTATATAATTTTTTTTGGATATTTGAAGTGAAAATTATTTCCACAATCATTACTTGATAATTTAATTAATTTAGTTGGTAAAATACAATTTATAAAAGAAGCAACTCCCACTCTTGAAAGTTTACTTGAAGAATTCAAAAATTCTACTCCACAAAATGAAGGACGATATCTACCCACTAAATGTCGATCTCGTCATCGAATTGCTATCGTTGTGTCATATGTACTTTCAAACAAAGCATGCAAACTCTGAACGAATGAATAATTCAATCGTCGAATAAGTTGCCTCATTATGGTTGATATCATAAATATATAGAAAAAAAAATTCAGTTCACATTTGAAAAAAGTTATTATTATATAATTGTTTTTCCTTTTCACTGAGTGAACGATACAAAAAATTAACAATAAAAATTGATAACAATATAATATCTAATGGAATTAGGCTACAAATAACCATAACTGTTTAACTTAATGTATTTAAATTCTAATACGACGGACGTATCACCGACGCTCCATTTCTTCGATTAGTAATGTCAACTTTTGCCTAGCTTTCTTGTTATTATAAAGAGTACAATTGACCAAAGCTTGCAACTGTTTAGAACTATATTCCTGCAAAAAATTTCAAAAACTACTGATACTAAATTCAAGATGGGTTAAATTAAGATGTAAGCACTTTAGTTACCGTATGCGTCTGTATCCAAGTTTGTAACGTTGATTCAGGTAAATAGAAAGCCTTCACATACGCTTCAACGTATTCTCTTCGAGGTAATGGTTTGATAGAAGATAAAACTTCAAGTTTAGACATTAACTGCGTATAATCTAGTTGCATCAGAGCTCTACCGCCGTTCGAACATTTCTTGGCATTTGAAAATCTATTTAAAAATATTCAATTAGGTTATTGTGTTATCATGAAATTTTATTTTTTGCATCCCTAATACCTACCCTTCAACGAATAAATCAGCCAACACCTCAGCAAAAGAATGCCATAAGCAGGTAATCACATCCGCGGAATATGAATAGTTGCACTAACAGATCTGAATCTTGTCACGAACACTTGCAACTCCTTAAATAAAAAAAAAAAAAAAAATTCCAATAAACTATATTCAAATCAATATTTTCCACGTAATCATAGTGAAATACTCACATTAAACAATACATCGACGTACTGGCTGTGCTGACACATGACATCTTTTACCTCCCAATTTACACGACTCATTAAACTCAGTATGTGTTTCGAATCAATTACTTGTTTCGTTACACATGCATAGACTGGCTTACGAATTTCAATCGCCATCGATACTTCCTAAACAAAAACATTTACTTCATCATACCATTAGCGATGGAAAACGACAAATGAAAAATCCTCGTTTTTAAGTACTTGGGAATAAAACAATTCCAATGAATGCTTATCATTTTCGTTGTCTATTAAATACTGCAAGTAATCTCGGAGAAAATTGTACTGCTCAGCAAGAAATATCAACGATTCTACACCGACAATTCTCTCAGTCAAACCAAAAAGGAACTCTGGATTTTGCAGATCCACTGCCGGTGAAATTGACGGAGCGATTACCTAAAAAGTTACGATAAATATTTATACTGATGATTTTTTCATTCCTCAAAATGAGATTCGAGTTTAAATCGTTCATGAAAATTGCACGCGTTACCTTATTTTGATTATTTTCCATGTCTTCATTTCGAATCAAGTTATCTTCGATTCGTTTCAATACTGCTAATAATTTCTGCGTCGAATACGACGTGCTATTTGGTATTCCAATCTGGAAGTTTAAATAAATAAATGCAATCATGAAAACCATGTATTGTAATCTAGCGTGCACTTACCGAGACGTCCATGGCGAAAAATGTGCTAACTGCGTATAAATAATATTCGAATAATTGTTTCAAACAAAACAATACATCTGAAGCAACGGATCGCAGAAGACGGCTCATTTGAAGGTACTTCCCGCAATGTCTTAGTACAGTCAAAGTGGTATTCGTTAACAAAATATTATTTCTCTTTGGCTTCATGCTAAAATAAATTAATCATATTAAAAAGAAAAAATAAACCAAGTTATTCGATCGCATTTGTTATAATTGCATATTTCTTACTTTATTAAATTGAAGTCACCTTCATTGTACTTATTCGCCGATAAATTTGATTATTTTCCATGTCTTCATTTCGAATCAAGTTATCTTCGATTCGTTTCAATACTGCTAATAATTTCTGCGTCGAATACGACGTGCTATTTGGTATTCCAATCTGGAAGTTTAAATAATTAAAATAAATAAATGCAATCATGAAAACCATGTATTGTAATCTAGCGTGCACTTACCGAGACGTCCATGGCGAAAAATGTGCTAACTGCGTATAAATAATATTCGAATAATTGTTTCAAACAAAACAATACATCTGAAGCAACGGATCGCAGAAGACGGCTCATTTGAAGGTACTTCCCGCAATGTCTTAGTACAGTCAAAGTGGTATTCGTTAACAAAATATTATTTCTCTTTGGCTTCATGCTAAAATAAATTAATCATATTAAAAAGAAAAATAAAACCAAGTTATTCGATCGCATTTGTTATAATTGCATATTTCTTACTTTATTAAATTGAAGTCACCTTCATTGTACTTATTCGCCGATAAATGATTCTCATCATCGCTATCATCAGAGTGATGCTCGATATTGATATCCTGAAATACAAGATGCACAATTTATACATATAATATGTTGAAAGGAACCTATTCATTTCAAAATTAAATTGCAATATTCACTTCAGCAAGTAGAATATCTTCTTCAAAATGTAGAGAATCCATATCCGAGTAAATATCGAAAGGCGTACCGCTTTCGGAATACTTGCTGAAATATCCGCTACTACTTGAAGAAGCACAATCTAAAGAATCATTTCTTTTATGCGTTTTTTTAAACGAAGCATTTTGGACAACACTCTTCAAATTTCTGAATTCCTATTGAAATTGTACACGAGATGATACTACTTTGGTTGAATTGTACCCATAAAAATAATCAATAGAAAATTACTTGTAAATGAAGCAAATTGAAAGTCGGTTTCACGGGGCATGGATGCCAAGCTTCATTTTCTAAGAACAGTCTTAATTCTTCCAGACGAGATAAATGATATTTTCGAAAATAATGACTGCTTTGACCTTTAATAGAAGTTTGAATTTCCGCCGAATCACTACCACAAAATTCTTCGCCGATTTGTACCAATCTAAAAATAATTTTCAGAGTGAAATTGATTTTTCTGTTCTCGAATGAGCAATATTTTGATACTAAAAAAAAAAAAAACTTACTTATGTAGAATAGATAATACTTGTAAAAAATCATCAAATTTAAAATTAGCCACATTAGAATTTGTTATCAGAATGGAAATACGACTTTGTATGTCGTGCCATAATTTTCCTAAACCGTTTTCTAATTTCTGTTTAATGTATTGCTCGTTTATGTTCTGTTCAAAATCGTTATCTAAAAAATGAAATAAACATTACAAAATATCTGAGCTGAAATACATTGGAAAATAATTTTCAAATATTTACGAAACATTTTAACCTGTAATTTTGTATTGATTTACATTATGCCATCGAACTACTAAGTTGTAACTACGTAAAATGGACCAAAAAGTCTGGCATAACTTCAATAAGCAAGCGATCAATTTACTGTCTTCAATTTGCTGTAAAACACCCGAATTACGAGGGACAATATTTCCTATTGATTTAGTTTCGTAATGAAGTGAAAAGATACCTGACAAAGTTGAATATAAGGTTTTTTCGAACCGATACAATTATCTAAGGCAACATAGCTATGAATAACATTGAATGCAGCCGAATGAATGGCGGAGGTATAGTGCATATGAAGCTGATCCATAGCAATGCGTCTTTTACCTAGCTGAGAATAAGCTGCTTGCAGTCGACTATAAACATCAGCATCGAATTCGTAGCAAATCTAGTTCAAACGGAAAATAAATTTAAGGAATTTCTACATTTCGACAATTTTTGATTAAAAACAATTTACTTTTGCTAAGGCAACGTCTAGTTGTTCTTCTGCCATTACAAGGGTATCCTGTAATTTTCCAGAAAGAGCAGCAACACATTGGAAATGCTTGTAAGTCAATGCCACTTGTTGGCATTCCAATAGTAAGGATATAGCATCAGAATAATTTCCTTCATCCAACAATTTTACTAGGCGTGCTTCCGTTTGTAGCTAAGGTAATTGAACACAATTAAAATTTATCGTAAAAATACATAGTTTTGATTTTGCATAAATACCAATGTTTTTATCGTGTTTAGGGAACGTAATAAATCTTGTACAATTTTTCTCTTTCGATAATTGCTAAGAATACCCAAGCTTGCAGTAGTGAACGATTTCTGACCTTCATTCAAATGCGATCGAGCCGTTTGGCAAATTGACAACGTTTCTGATAACTTTTGTTGCAATTCTTGCATTCTGTAAAAACATCTCAACTATAAAAACGTTTGAGCGGTGCTTTAAAGTTACCAAGAAATCTCACTTCACGAATTCTTTTTGACAAACAGACTGATTTTCTAATATCATGTGTAACAGTCTTTTAGACACAACTGCTAATTGTGCTTGTAATTTGTGTAAGTTGTTTTCAATCAAATCCATTTCCATACTACCGTTCAATTTCTAAATGATGCGTTAAAAAGTAATATACATTAGTTACGTATGCTTGGAATCATACAAATAGTCATTGCTCAGTACGTACATCTAATTCATATCGTCCAGGATCAAAGTTGTCTTTAAAGTAAACACCGTCCAAGTTGTCTAATATGTCTAAATCGGAACATATGAATTCATTTATTTTAGAATCTTCAATCTTACATTGGTCGGTTTCTGTATTGCCTAAACTTTTCGCTGGCGAATTGGGATTTAAATCCAAACTGTTACCATAGTCGATGATCGGGACTTTACCACTATTTCTCTGAAATTATAGAAACAAGCTACGTATATATAATGAAACATGAAATAGAGTAAACAAGAGAATGAACTGAGAAATTTTCTGAGATGAAAAGACAATATTATAAACTTACGTGATTACGAATCAAATCTAAAACTTTTCCCTTCCACTCATCCATATTATATGTAAAAACCTGTTTCGATTGTAAATCACAGTTATGTATATCAAATAATGAATATTTTTAGAAAACACAATGACATTCCAAAGAGATGATACATTTTCTTTAATTCATCATTAGAAATTTATTAGCATCATTTCATTCAAAAAATTATGTAAATATGATGATATAAAATGTTTTTTAATTAGTAAAATAATGTGTACAAAATCGTCTGCTTTAATTGAAATTTGTAAAAAAATATAGAAAATGGAAAATTAAGTAAAAAACTATACAAACAAAAATTTTGTTGCTGTTGTCATCGCTTGTGATAACTGATATCTACGTTGATAAGGTGATCATTGAGTGATAGTGTTTATTCGCACGTTGGCGTTACCGTTTCCGTTTCGTTTGACTTATCCACTCACGGACACGCCACATAACTAATGTAGTAACCTCACGTGAGAAAAAATTGAGGTTACAACTGAGAACTACAAGATTTCTGATTTCGAATTTAATCAAATTTTTTTCCACTTGCCCTTAAATCGCAGCTCTCATTTCTTATAATATTAGCAAAGTGATAGGAATTGCGGAAAATAAATGAAATAATGAACATTGAACACATTCAAAATCTGCAAACTCGCATTAATGATCAAAAATGAGTAAAAAAATGACACTTATCTCGATTTTTTTGGAAATTGTTATTTTCATGAGACAATAAAATATACCATGCGTCCAAGTGATTTGGGTACAATCAGCGAAAAAATCTCTTTACCAGTTATTTAAAATTGATTTTTTCAAAAATGCAAAGAAATTGAAATGCAGTTGAAATTAGTTTTTTAACCTTAAAATTCATTAAAGTAATTTTAAAAGTAATTTCTGATTTAGAAATTGTAATTCAACTCTTTTTATGTTATCAACAAATTAAGATTTTTGCGTTGATTGTAGCCGAATCACTTGGACGCACGGTATAGTGAAAAATGTTCGAAATGGTCGCTAGTTCTGAGCAAAACTGACCACAAGAAATGAGCCTCTCTCGTCTAAATAGGTACCTACCTATATGAAGACATTTTGCAAGACAACTTTATGACATAAAAATCTTTAGGTCAAAAAAATGAAGAAGCCTAGTAGTAAATTTTTTAAAATTTCAACAGTTTTCAAAAAATTGAAATCGCCGCTTCCGTATTTGATGTTCAACATGCCCTTCCATTTTTTGTGGAATAGTCTTCATTTAACTCCAAAAAATGTCGTTTTCCGTGAACGTCTGGAAGAATGAAAAAAAGAGAATACTGCATTTGGAGTCATCGACTTCAAATTAGTCAGCAACGGCACTTGTCTCGGTTTTTTGAAAAATCATCAAAATCTCAAAGAATCCACGACCTAAGTATAACAAGCTTCTTGTTTTTTCCCCAAAAAAAATGTTAAATCATATTTTATCATCCAAGATGTCAAAACAGAGGTATTATTCGGACCCAAGAATTTAATTTTTATCATTCATAATCACTTTCAGCCAAAAATGTTCTTTCACCGACAAAAATGTTTTTTTTTTTTTTTTTTTTTTTAATTGCCATGTTAATTATAGGATGTATCCGTTTCCGAACACTCTTGATTCAATTTTTATCCTAGATATTAATAAAAAACTTTCTGGCCCCTTTTTCAACATTTATGAGTGATAAGTTCGTATATACCGGTGGGCTATCTATGTATGGTTAATCTATGCTTATATTTATTTACGATCATATAAAAAGTAATTGAACTGGGCGTCGGAGTATCACAAAATGTGAAGTTAATCTCAATGTTAAAGTGCAGAGAGGTATATGATATATGTATCAACTGATGCGTACGTACGTGTGTTACATATAAATACCAAAGGGGGGGCTATGCCCCTAACTTCTTAAGTCGACTCAACCCATGCAAGTGGTTTATTAAACTGAAAAAAAAAGCTACGAACATATGATTTTAAAATTTATGAAACTTTTGAGAAAAAAATTCAACAAAACTGGTTCATCGGGAGAGGTTGGAGAAATGTATGAAAAATTTTCTTAGTATTTTTTTTTTTTTTTTTTTTTAATATACATATGTATAAGAAGATTGTGTGTTCGTTGTTTGCGATTTTATATTCAACTTCACAATATCACACGTAGAGCAATTATCATAAAACTGGTTTTTAGATGCTTTCTACAAAAAAGCGAAGTCCCACTATCTAAGGCTAAGGGAAGATGTAGTGTCTTCAAATTCTGGATTTAACATTTTGCATATTTGCTATTCTGAAGGTTTCATTTTTCTCATTTCTTACTAATTATGCACTTTTAATTATTTGATAGGTATCTTTATTTTTTGAAAATGTATTCAATGCATATGTCTACTCAGTGATGTTTTCTGCCCAAGGTTGAATTTATTGCATTCCCATTCTAACGATGTTAGATTTTATTTTTTGATTCGAAAGAAAAAATATGAATCAGCACACAGGCATTTGAATTTATAATGTAATAATTTCGTGATGTATCGTGTAATGTGATACAAAAATTAACGAAAAATCGCACCTGTTATATTAATACAGATAACGGATTAATCGATTTGTTGCTACTAAATACAGAGAAATGTTATTGAATACAGTTGCAGTCTTACAATTGTTTTATCTGTGTTTGTAAGTAAAGAAAATGTTGTTTTTAAAACAAAGATGTAGGTATTCCGATAAATAAACCCAAACATTTGCGTTGAATAACTGAACTATCACTCTACAATTGGACACGTTTACGATAGAACTTCGTGCCCAAACTTAATTAATGACAAATAAGTAACATTTCTATCGTACCATTTCTTATAAATCAAACATATTCATTTCAGATTCATTCATACAAACGTTAAAAGCATGTATTTAATAATAAAGTACAATGAATAATAAATTAATCACTCAAACAAATATAAAAAAATGAATCACTTTGAAACGATAAAATATTCGCATTCTAGCAAAATCCGACATTTAATTCGCTATAACAGGTACGCGCTTTTGTATCAGCATAACCATATTAAATATTTTACTAAATAAATAGACCGTTGAAATATAAAAATAAAAAAAATGTAAAAAGCCATTAAAATTAAAACGGAATGTATAGCAAATTTCAAGCTAAGCGTTAGTAAGTTTCATCTACCATATAGAATTCTACAATTCGGTTGTCATAACAGAAGTAAGTGCTTGAACTCTTTTAGCGTTACAGCTCTTACATAAAACGTGATCATCTAATGGATAACATCCTCTTCCTTCGGCTTCAGACGACAATACCAAACCACAATCCTAAAACGAAATATATAAATGTTACTATTACCCAATAATTTTGTAAAAATATTATCGAAACCGATTTCTATTTACTTCGCATTTATAACAGTTGATATGAAAACTTCGATCCAGCGCAACAACTCGAACGGTTTCTTCTTCACCCGGTTCGGGCATAATAGGTTGCTTACAAACGCAACAACGAGGAGCAAATTTCCTAAAGGTAAAGATGATTAGAAAAGTTTGTTAACAGAGCATTTCCCATTTAAAAAGTGTTGACTTTTTACTTATGGAAATCCTCAATACAATGGATTTGATTGGTAGCATCAACGGTGAATGTTATACCATCAAGACTTTTTCCGCAAACAACACAAGTGAAACAATGCGGGTGATAGGGACGACCAGTAGCCCTTAAAATTCTATCCAATATAGGTTTTTGACAAACTGAACATTTTTCTAATGTTTCCTGAAAAACAAAAAAAAAAAAAACAAAAAACAAAAATCAGTAATAAATATAATTTGCTTCAAAAGTAGGTGAAATATTTTGATTATAATATATTCTAACCAAGTATCCTTGTTCGCAGTACGGCTTTCCATCTAGACTATAGAACGGTTTTCCTTGTAGAGGAGTATCGCAATGGTTACACGTGAAACAAGATATATGATATACTTCATTCATAGCTGTGCAACCTGATCCTTCGCCGACGATTCGTTGACCGCATTTACAACATTCTCCTATATAATAAATAGATGAAATTTTTCAATTTAAAAATAGGCTACTTTTTCTGTTAAATAATAATCACATTGGTATAGAACCTACCAAACGTATCAGAATCGGGAAATGATGAATCCATAGAATGAACAAGAAGATCGGTTAATGCATCTACTTCTGCTTCATGGTTTTGACTGGAAGTTCTTCTTTGGCTTGTATTACTAGCACTACCATACAATGAATAATTTGATCTGGACGACAATTCGCTGGGAGGACGTGGATTAATAGGTTCGTAAATTGATTCATAAGCTGAAGAACTCTGAAGTGAAAATGTATAATAGAAATATGGAGAAAGAAAATAATTTAGTTGTTATCAACTAATCACATACCCTTGAAGATGGCTCATAGGTACTAAAATCTTGAGCGTAATTTGGCGACTGAAATTGAGTAGCTCGTCTCAATTCTGAATAACTAGAACTAACAGGTGATGGAGGCGGAGGTAAATCATCTGGAGGGAGAGGAAAAGCTAAATTGCACTGTCCGTAATCTACTGGCTCTGGAGGAGGAGGAGGTAGATCATCTGGAGAAATTTAAACATTAATGAACAACACCATTCCTGGTGAGTATTAGAAAAAGTAGTGTTTCAGTTCGAAATTATTGTATTACCTAATAAATCTGGATGATCCAAAGAGGAATAAGCAGGTAAATTACTATAGGTGTTCACATTACTATAAATATGAGGTGATGGCTTCTTATTCACAACTTGAATATTGCTGTAGGTGATTTCTTGGGGTTTTGGTAATTTCAAACTGGATTTAAAATCTTTAAAAAACATACAACATTAAAAACAGAATGATTAAGATTGCTTGTAGTGATGCTAATAACTAGGATTCGAATTTTATGGCAAATGCTTATTTTATCCAGAAGCATTAAAATGTTCATGTTTCATGGCCTCCTGATTCCAAGAATACCGTTTTTAGCACATATTTTCGCATATTTCGACAATAAATGCATTTTTTTTTCTTATTTCCGTAATTTTGGTAAAATAACAAATAAATGATGATGAATAAATTATTCGATGAAAGTCTAGAATTTTTATATTATTTAAAGAATTATCACATTTAATCTACTTATATACCATATTTCATTCAAATCTATCAAACTCTAATGATCGCAAAATTGAAAAAAAAACTGAATTCCTATCATAATCCAACAAAGGTGAAACCTTAGGAAAATATGTACATATATATATATATACCTTTAAGAAAGAAGAAAACTTACGCATGGAATGAGCCAAATACATATACGAAACTTTTCAACTTTTTAGAGCATATTTAGGTCATTTTTGGGCATATTTTCGATTCTTTAGGCGCATTATTTTAAACATAATAAATGTTTACTTTCTATTTTTTTGGCACATACAAATCCGCACTCCACTAATAACCACACGAGAACTAAACTACTAACCATTATCTACTTGAGGTGTGACCAAATTGGAATAAATTGGAATATTGGGGACTCGTTTAGCATTCTGTAAAGGACTTGTGTAACAAGGTTCACACTGACCATTCACGGCACAACTTTTGGGAATCTAATGCAAAAGAAAACACAGATAATAGTTGATGAATTAATATTTTGCTAATTTATTGATAACAGCAAACTTACAACTGGTTGTTGAAATTGTTTTTGTTTCGGAAATCCTGAAGAATTAATTCTTTTCTGATACAATCCAGCTTCATTATTCAGCTTCAATGCAGCAAGTTGATCGTCAAGATTTGAAGTCATTGCTACGAGAGAATAAGAATTATAAATTGAGTGAAAAATATGAAAGAAAACCTCAGAAATATCACTCACCTAATCAAGGAGTTATTACCTTTATCCAGAAAAAAAATTGAAGCAATAAGTGTTTTTTCCACACCCACTGACTAATGGCTACTTCTGTTAATATCATAAGCAAAACAACACATCACTTATTGCTAATTCTTTTCCTAGTAATCTCACCTTATCGTTTCAAATTCTGACTTCTGAGGCTCTCATGAGTAGTACGAAATCCCCATTCCGCTGTGTATGACGAGGTATGGAGTGAATGAGGCTATGGGAGGAAGAGTGAAGAAAAAGATATGCACGAAGTTCGATGTGGAATCAGAAGTGGGAACTGGGACGCAGACGTGAGGTTTACAGTAGAGTTGCCCCAATACTAGCAATACCGATGTGTATCGCGATAATCGTGAATTTTGTGGATATCGATATATCGTATAGATTGGATCCCGATTAGTTCAATATACTGAATTCATAATCATAATGGTTCACAGAGGTTTACACTCACAGGTCACATAAATCACTAATCACACTGTTTGACTGTTAATCTAAGTGTCATTCCATTGATTTTTTGAGTGTGCGTATACTGGATGAAAAATACCAGTGCTGACATCAAGCACAGACCAATGACCATTGATACTTGAGTTTCAACTGGTTGAAATGATCAGCTCAGCAGGCTCTAAATAGGCTATTTATTTATACAGTATGCCGTATAAGTTGTCGAATTATAAATATTGTAGGATCATTTTTTCGATGTAGCCTCTGTAAAATAGGGAATAGGGCTTTTCGCGTAAACCGGTGACCGGTAGGCGGTAACATAATTATAAATGCCATTATAGTTGAAACCAGTTTAGTTGATTTTTATGCAGTGGCGGGCTGGCGGCGATACGATTTTGGCGCCCAAAATGGAAGAAGGCACCCCACTCAACAAAAAAAAAATTGTACCTATTTCGTTATTTTCTTTATTCTTCAAGAACATACAGGTTATGAAAAAAAAAAAAAGATTTCAACTAAAAGTATTTTGGGGCGAGGTGCATGGCGATGGCGCCCCCAGCCTTCGGCACCCATAAGCATTGCTTCCTCTGCTTCCGCGTATCGCCGCCACTATAAATTTTATGTAAAATAGTCTTATCTTATTGATGGTGTATACGAAAAGCCCTATAGGTATTAAAGATAACTATCATAAATATATCTTTCATAATCATCAAGCATTAAGGCGGTGCTTGGGAAAATGAGTGTGTGAATGCGGAAAAGTTGATTTTAAAATGAAGAAATGAAAAAATTGGAAAAGTAAATGCCAAGTGCCCACAAACAAAGTCTCTAGAAAATATATTATAATTTCAAATCATTTCGTTGTGTTATTTTTGAGAAAAAATGCTACCAATAAAAATAGGATAGCCGGTATATTTAGTGATGCTCTTGCAAAAACCATTAACCGTGAGTAATAATTGAAATGATTATTGCATTTATATTCCCAAACATGATTGGCAAATAATTTTATATATTTATTTCTTCTCAAAATTAATGATACAGCACTGCTCACCTACTATGAATGAAAATGATGTAAATAATGTCTAGGTATTTCTCGTATTAAGCGAATAATCCTGCTATACCGTACATTTATATGAATAGGTACGCGTCTTATGTGTACCTAGTACCTACAACAAATAACAATACAATACGAGTGAGCACATTATGTATTACGGGGCAACATGCAAAAAATTCTAGCTCGGGGGCGGTAAAATTTTCTTCAAGTTGATGCATTTTTTTTTCAAGTTGAATTTTTGAAAAAATAATGTAAATCTGAACAGGAGAGAATCCATTTCTTCTTTTTTAGATAGGTTAGAGATAGCTGGTAACTATGACCTTGTTATATACAATATTGACAAATATTTCAACAAACCATAAATTACTAATTACTATAAATATCGAGACAATTAGGCTTTTTACCGATATAAAAAATAATACAGGTATGTATCTACCAAAATTTTGCCTCTTTTAATTTTTAATAAAGTTCATTCAACTTCTGCTTTCTCACTTCGACTAAATGACACTGTTTGATAAATTTCCAATGCTAGACTGAAAGTGCATGAAGTTTATGAAATTTGCAAAAATGTTAGGTTCTTACAATCGTTGAAATTTTGTTGCATGTAGTTTTAACTTTTTTTTTTTTTAATGAAAATTTCGCCTCGTTTGAACTTTTGAGAATGAAATAGAAACAGTTATAAACTTTCTCGTAGTATTTTTATTGCAGAACTCACATTTTAAAATTTTAGTGCTTGAAGCAAAAGTTTACCATGCCTGCAGAAAATTTGGTCGGCATAAATTTCCTTTTGTTATAGATAATGAAATCTGTTTATTTGCGAACATTACAAAATTTCCATTCGCATTTTCATCACGTTGCCGCACATCTGCTCAAAATTCTAAACCTTTGACCGTTATGTATTTTGTACCCAGAAACCGCGACACAAGTAGGTATTACATTAAAAACAATATTATAATATTGAAATGGAATGGGGGTAAAAATGGTATACCATTTCCGTAGTCCTACTATGCCCATTATTGCTGCCCCTCCAGCATTGTTCGCAGAAGATGGATTTTTTATTGCTCTTATATCTCTATATAAATTGATGAATTCGGTACGAGACTTTATTCATTATTTTCATACACCATAATTGCAAGCGTGATATCGATATTTGTAATAATTATCGTACATTTTGTAAATCGCGAAAATCTAGAATATTCTAGAGATAAAAAAGCCGACTGTCCACTTTGTCGAGGTAATTTAAATATTGGTTAAGCCTAATATATTGCATCGAACAGTGAACTTGAAAATATACTCATTGACTTTCATTCGTTTCGCAGACCGTTCGTGAACTTGTTGCGAAACAGCCGCGTCTTTCGTTATAAAAGGTAAGTGATAACGTAATTTTTATTACCTACATAGGTAGATCTAGAAGTAAGAATAATGAAATGTTTTTCTCACCTTTCGTTTATTATAATTCCGCTCATAATAGAATTTTTTTCTTTAAAAAAATTCCGCTAAGAGTGCTGAAAAACTTGATTTTTACTCTTCTCTATCAACTGTAATTAACGACAACAAAATTATTAGATTTGATTATTTAATTTGATGAGATAAAAATTTCAATATCTAACGCGTTATTTTGATAATGATTTTATCGTTATGATTTTACAAAATATTCCTTTTGCTTGCTGTAATAAGTTCATTTACAAGGGAAATGCTGTTCTATTCCATATTGAATCATGCATCAAGTACCTCACCTAAAACTTTGTACAAAATAAATTCAGAAATCTAACTTCTTCAGATGTACTTCATTTTTTACATTGATGTATTGAGCGATTTAACGTGATGTTTGTTTTATTTTTATTTATCCTAATACCTCATGAAAACCATTTAATGGCTACTTGCCACGGAACGAACCTGAAGGTAATATTTATGAAACATCTTTTTGCCCTAGTCTAAAGTTCAACTTCAACAGTAAAAAAATTAAAATTTTTATTTTTATGGGGAGAATCATATTTTTCTTCCGCAGACAGGATTTTGTCTTCTGACTTATTGTGCCTAGAGAAGATTTTTACTTGAGTAGTTGAGTATCTGAGTACCTGAGACAATGCTTTTTCATTTACAATTTGGTATATCTTTTATTGGAATATTTTTGATTAGGTACTTGTATATTAAACTGACAAATTGTTTCTTATCAAGTGAGTATTTCATCAATTCAATATAAGGGCAAAAATATTATGTAAAATAAGTACAAAACCATACTCTTTGAAGTTTGCATAAAGTTGTAATTTAGTTGTTACTTAAATTGAAAAACAATGTCGAATGGTAAAAGAAATTGGTGAATTTTTTGGCTTATTGAATAATTTTCTCAAAAAATTGATTTGGATCAGTTTTCGTGAGAAACAATTCTGTTCAACGTTTTAAATTTTTTTTTTCTAAATTCAGATCAGATCAAATTTGTTCTTTTTTAATTTTTTTCCCTCAATTCTTAGAACAAATATTCCAAATATTTTATCTATGAATATATACTTATAATAAATAGGCAATTTTACGTAAAAGCAGATACATAAAAATTCTTTTGTCAATAATGAAACGCTCATGAATTAGGAATGTTTGATTTCATCAGTCTACTGAAAAGTAGTTTTTTATTAAAATGATATTTAAATTAAGGGTGAAGTGAAACGTAATCATACATCGTTAAATTACTTTATGTAGATAATTAGTTCCTATACTGCCATTCGACACATTAAAATAAATTAAGCATGCATAAATGAAAATAGATCAATTATTTCTATTTTTTTAAATAGTACATATAATATTATGTATTTTGGTGATTTACAGGTTTCCAAAATGTTTGAACACGTTGTAAATTCGTTGCCAGAAATCAATAAGCCTTTATCTGCAAAATACGTGAAGTAAGCTTTTTAGTTTTTCATGTATAGATAATATGTTTTTAAATTTAATAGCAAATTATTTGGACCGATTGAAAAATTATTTCGGTATTTTTCATATTTGTGTTCTTTGTCTTCTATACAAAAAAATCCAACTTGAAATGATAAACATCAAAATAACTTTTTAATTACCACATACGTAATTTCTCTTTGAGTAACACTTAACATTTTAACACGTATGTACGTAAACTACATTCAATATTTTTTTAACGTGCTTGCATTTTTTTTTTTTTTTTTTTGTTAAAAAAATTTCAAGTTATTTTTAGGAGGTTTCAAAATCCAAATGTTCAACATTCTCTCTTGGGAATTCGTGCTTGTACTTATTTTCAAGTAATATTTTTGTGATCACGTTTTAAAACAGAGTGGAAAAAAGGTTTACCTATATCTAAAGAATGATTTACCATTAGCTTCTTTAAATAGCAAAGGTTATCTCAAATTATAAATATTTATATAATGGCACGTTTGCCTGCAATTTCAACTTTTTCAATATACGATAATTGTTATCGTAGACGATTGTCTGCTTATAAAATAAATTGGTTCTTCAATATGAAAGGAGATATTCATATCATCATTAAGTTCCTTCCTCATGTTTTAATTGGACGTAAATTGATTAGCTGATGAAGTCACATTAAAGGACATGTGACCAGAGTTTGCAATGTATAGTTAGTGTCTGGAAATCAAACTTTATGTAATTAAAATTAAAATATTAACTCGAGGATGGCAAATTCCAAGGTTCTCTCCTGCTGGATCAATCGTAAGGAAACTATATAAAACATAATATGACCTTTTTTTTAATTATTATAACTAGATTTTATAATACTCAAATTTTTTCATAATTTTTATATTAATTATTTCAACTTTTTCCGTATTTTTACATGATTTCATACCAATATTTTTTTTTTCTTCAATGACATAGATAATATGCATAAGGGCTAATTTTGAAGGCGGTCGGTGGGAACCCTAAAAGCTCAAGCAACACACTATTAAATTTGCTACTTATAAATTAGTATAATAGATTAAAATACCTATATAATTATTTTATAGGTATTAAGGTAATGCTGATTATGCAAGTATAATTATGTCTATTTTTAAATAATTTTTTCAGAAGTTTCGCATACCCTACATTCAAAGAAAGGGTTCCCGCCATTATTCAAGGGATCGCTGATGCACTAAAAAATAAAGAAGAAATAAAGGAAAAATATGGCGAAGTACATATATTATTATTGAAATTACTTGATTGAATAATTTTTCAAAACCAAACTTCATCATCTTTACTCTTCTACTCGCATCATTTGTTATAGGAAGCTCTTCAGGAAGTGGATATTATCATCGAAAAAATTTTAAATTTAAAGAATTCGATGCAGTCTGATAAACCATTGGAGGAAATAAAAGCAAACGGTAAATTTTCAAAAGAAGTCAACACCTACAATAAATTATTGAAAGAAAAACAACTTGAAAACGCCGGAAAACCACCGACTTGGTTTCAAACTGAATGGCTGTTTGCTGAATGTTACACGTATTTTAAGCTGCATGAAATATTTTACATTAGGTACGTAATTATAGAGATTTTTTTACCTATAATTAAAGCATTTGCCTACGTATAACCACATGTAATAATTTTTTGTATGCAGCAAAACAATGAATAAGTATGATCCATTCATGAAAGTGAAAAATGATACCTTTCTTGGTTCTAAGAGTGCTATAGTGAAATTGAGCAAATACATCGCAGAAGTTAGAGCGAATGGGTCGCTAAATGAAAAAGAGAAAAAAGAAACCTTCGTTTTCTTATTGAAGGTAAGTGATGTTTTAGTAATTTTTCTGTCTAAAATAACATTTTTTCCTATGAACTGATAAATTTTCATATTAATAATTCTTTTTTATGTTGCTAATATTTTCAGTGTTCTCTTTGGGGCAATAAAGCTGATTTGTCGTTGTCTGGTGGTAAAGCTGTAGCAGCTAGTGAAGATATTTATACTGAAATGAATAAATTCGATCAATATATCTTGGTTAATGATTTAGAAGAAACATATGAAATATTGAAAGATAATACTCATGGCGCGGTTGTAGGTGAGTGAATTTTTTCATATCAATTTGGTTCTGAAATTTGGTGATTTAAATTATTAAATATCGTATGTCATTTATAGATATCGTTTTGGATAATGCCGGTTACGAGTTATACAACGACTTATGTTTCGCTGATTTCCTCGTACATTCCGGGCTAGTAAAAAAAGTTATTTTCCACGGCAAAGCAATTCCTTGGTTTGTATCAGATGTTACATTGAACGACTTCAATTATATTTTTGACCTACTACTGAATCATGTCTCGAAAGAAACTGCCTCTCTTGCCAAGGAATGGGGCAAATATTTAGAAAATGGTAATATCAAACCTATTCTTTTTCCAGATTCGTTTAATAATAATATATTATAAAACGAAATTAATATTACAGGCCAATGGGTCTTCAGCGCAGAATCGTTTTGGATTTTACCTCACGATTATAGTAAGATGGCATCTGTAGACCCTGAGCTTTACGCTAAGCTCGGCGAAAACAAGCTAGTGATATTTAAAGGCGACCTAAACTACCGAAAGCTAGTCGGCGATATCTATTGGGATCCTACTACTAGCTTCGAAAAAGCATTGAGAGGTTTCGCGCCGACCAATATTTTAGCATTACGTACAGTGAAGGCAGATACTATTAGTGGTTTAAAGAAAGGCATTTTTGAAGAGCTCACCCAGAGAGATCCTTCGTGGTTGATCACCGGACAGTACGCTCTCATTCAATTATTGAAAAAGAAATAAAATATATTTTTCGAATTCTATCATTCGTTTTGTTTAGAAGCGTATTTTTATGATTTAGGTGCAATGCGAAACTTGTAGTCTTATTTTACGCATTTGTTTTTATTTAATTTTATCGAATACGAAGTGTTCTACATATTTTTTTCATGTTGATCAGTTTTTCGTAACGGTCTTTCATTAGTTATTTTACATTTTTGTTTTGGTTATACATGTGTAACATTTGTAATGAAATATATTTTTATAATTAAAAAGGGCTATATATTTTTATTTTTCACATCTGCCAAATAGTTATCAATTATTATGCACCGCAATCGCCAATGAAAGAATACCTGAATGTATAATGAAAACATTTATATTTAATATTATATTTACAAAAATAAAATAAAAATAAACTCTGCAGCACGCTTACCAAGATGATAATTTGCGCGTTAGCTTAAAACTACTTGGAACGTGAAAAAATTGATATTTGTTCTTTATCACCAAGTCGTATTCAGCCTTGCCAAGAAATAATAATATGGTAACAATTACGCAGATTATGATTTCACAGATTTTCAAGCTTTCGACTTCAATCATAGTACATTTTATCTTAATTAACAACCAAAGGAAAATAATAACGAAGAAAAAACATTTTGAATTCAATCCTCGAAAAATTTCGTCCAAATATAACCCATTATGCACATACTATACTACACTATTAGTAATATATGCCTTGTATTACTCGTCTTCTATCTTAATATCATCTATTCTTTCGTGCTTAATTTGTTTTAAAAATTTATCAATAGTTTTATCAGAAGGTAAACAATATTTTTCATACAATATGCTGTATTCCGTAGGATTTTTACGTAATAGATTGAGCGCGAAAAATTTATCCTTTTCAGACCAGCGAAATCTGTTCCCAAATTTACCACTAGTTTTCACTTGAGTTAGGAAAAAATCAACAGCTTCTCGTTCCAAATACTTCGATAAAATACTTTCAATCATTTCTTCGTCGGTATGAGGACAAATAACATCCTGCGAAAATGTTTCTTTGGATGGTTTATAAATTTCTACTTCCTTCTTAGTTTGATGTTCGATTTTTGGTTTCTTTGCAATGTGAACTGGTTCTTCGGTTTTTTTCTCACCTCTTTGCTGATAGAAGCTACGATCAATTTGGAATTTTTTTCTTGCTCTTGAGCCGCTCTTATTTTACATAAATACGGTAATAAGTATTCCGAAGTTACCACATAAACAGCGTTCATGGTGGAATCCCAATTTTTAACGTTAACGTATTTAATTAAAAATATAGCTGGACTATCGCATATGATTTCTATATCGTCTACTTCTCTGTAAACACAAGCTTTAATCATGTGTACGACTTCTTTTATCAAACTGACGATGTCGCCAGATTTCATCGATATAATTTTACGTGTTTGATCAGATAAGTCTTGTTTGGTAGCCATTATGTAGAAATTCGGTATAACTGCGCCACTCTTTTCTAATTTTAACTTACGATTTGAATTCACCGATTTCACGATATCCAACAATTGCATAGTCAAGTTTTTTTTAGCTGGATCCGTCAGAGAAAATTTATCAATGATGTCGTGATCAGTGAAAGAAAATAGTCGAATGGGTCTAGCTGGCTTTCTAGCAACTTTTTTAAAAGGTCTGTCAGTCAGTTTCTCAATATCCATTGACGTACATGAATCGGAGAAAGAAGTCGTATCATTTTTATTTTGTTTACTGTTGAGTGAACGCGAGTCAACGTTTTTCTTACAGTAACTTGCTTCCCGCGTAAAGGATTCATCATCCTCTACATCAGACAGGATCACTTCTTCGTATTCTATCACTTCGAATTCGTCTCCTACGGTAAAAAAAGAAAAATCAACGCGTTATTCTATAATTTATATCACAAATGTAATGCATAGAATGTTAATTGTGAGGATACTATTTACCTTTTGATTTATTAAGAGAAGCTGTACATTTTCTTGTTTTACTCATTATGTTCAAATGATGTATTTTATGCTCCTGGAATGAATTTTCGTCATTAGTTAATAATGATGAAACGTATAATAAAGTACAAAATCGGATTGAAGGACGATATCAAATGGGTACAATTATTTCTAATTTTTATCAAAAACTGCCCTTAAAAAAAATTACACTTTCGGAGAGCAGAGGAGAAAAGAACTTGAAGAAAAATGTTACGTTGCTGTCAAGTTGATAAAAATCATATAAAAATAATGCGAAATGTGAATAGTGAAATTAAGTGAAATCAATGTTGCATTTTTACAGATTTTTCTTTAGTGTTGCCAACTTGTCCTTTAGATTGTTACTATAAATTGTTCTGTATTATTAATTTTTTTTTGCACAGTTTATTTTTGATGTTTGATTAGTGGAATATGTATTTTTCATTGATTTATTGCGAAATATGGAATTTATTGAAGAGATCTTCCCAAAATCTTCAAATCTCATGCATTGGATGAGGTGCAAACACACAAGACAACACTGAAATACACAAACACACACATATATATTTCTCATCTTATCTCCAATATTATTATCAATCAATCACTCAATCCCCCTTTCATATTATGCTTATGCTTGTACAGTAATACGGTAAAATACAAAATAGTGTAAGTACGTGTAAGTTTATTAATGTATCGAAGTAATTTAGTATGTAGTGGTAATAACTAATAAATAATATACGCTGCTGCAAATTGGGGAAAGGTGTGTTGTTTTTTTCTTTGCATACTTCATATCTACTTCACATACCACGGAACCTTAATCGCAAGTCACTCATATGATTTCATTACCATTCTCTGCCGAATACATAAATCGAAACTTTCTCCCTTGCGCTCACTTACGGTAACTACGATTTACGTCGATGTTTTCCTTAATTAGTTGACGAATATAAGTTTTCAAAGTCATCGAATTATCGTTAATTTCAAAAGGAAAAATGAGATAGTAAATGCCTCATTTTTAAAATTCGAAGAGGAAAAATGGAAGAAGAAACACCTTCGCAACCTAGTGTAAGTTATTACTTTAAATTCCGTTTTCTCATAACACAATTATTGAAAAATAAATGTAAATTAATATTTCAGACCTTGCCTTTTTTCATGAGCTTACGAAATCCCCTCACTGTTAGTAGCGCCGTACATATCAAAGGCTATGCTCTCGAAAATGCTACTACGTAAGAACATTTTGCCAAATTTCATTAATTTTTATCGTAAAATTAAAATTGCTTTATTCGTCTTAGATTTTACATAAATTTTTGCGCACCAATCACCTGTTGTTTTTGTCGTCGTAATAACGATAAAGACGTTGCATTCAGTTTCCGGCCATTTTTCGATAGACAGTGCATTGTACGAAATTCCACGTACAAATCAAATTGGGCAGAAGAAGAGGTAGCAGAAAATCAAGACTTCCCGTTATCGCGAGGATGTAGTTTTTTTATCGAAATATTTGTTGTTGAACGAGAATTGTTGGTACGTGAATCGTCGAATTATTACGTAAGTCTCCCATTACAGATCAATTAAAATATAATGTTACAGATTGCTGTGAATGGTTTTCATTTTTGTACATTTTCGTTGAAAATTTCACCAAGTTGCATTGACTCTATCGAAATAAATGGCGATGTTAAAGTAGAATCGGTTTCTATTAATTTAAATCAGGATGTGTATCCTTCTGTGACAGCTTCATCAGAACAACCTTGTTCCAATGTGGGCCATGTTGTAAACGTAGATGGAAGTACACTTGATTGTCGTGATATAGTATGTGCGCTCAGTTGCTAAAAATATTACTCCCGATTTCCTTGGTAAAAGTTATCTTCAATTGAACTTATCAACTTTCTTCAGAAATTGCCGTTGATATGTGTTCTATCCAAGACCTTGGAATGTGGTAATGTTATCAGAATTGAAGGAAGAGTTAAAATGCTTCCCTATTCGTTAGTATTTTTTTATTATTATTAATTATTAATGACGTTTAAATTTTTGTAATTATAGTGTTCACCGCGAGTCTCAACTTTTATCTGTGTACGATTAGTTTGCTTTTGATTTTTTTCTTTCATTTTAATTAATAGTAACTAACTTTACCTTGGTCTTTTTATTTTATTATTATCTGTTATTTTTAATGACAGAGTTGATATTATTGATTTCATAGATAATTAAAAAAAAAAATGCTAAATTCAGTTACACAATATTGATACGCTTAAAAATATCTAAATGCTCGTAATATCTACGTATTGTAACCAACTACCCACGTTAATGTAATTTATTTTTTCAGATTTTCTATAAATCTACAAAACAGCGAATTAAAAAGGCCTCATCCGAGTATATTACTACACATTAACGCCCGTTATAGTTATTCTCAAAAGAAATCGAGGAAAAATCTTTTGGTTTTCAACAGTTGGCTCAATTCTGTGTGGGGTATTGAAAAAACGCTAAGTAACAGTTGTCTACCGATACCTGGAAGTATATTCGAATTAACTATAATTTGTGAGCAAGATCATTTCAGGGTGTGTAGTGATCAGGAAATCTCATTAAACTTTCCTTATCGATCATCGCTGCAAACTGTAAAAGTTATTTATATTCAAGGAGATATCTGCATTTATTCTATAAAAGTTTCGTAACACATTACGAAGAGCTCATGGAAACATACGCATTCCAACATATGCTAAGTATTTTCTCGATATATATATATAATCAGCTGTTGAATGCTACAGCGAGAATGTCTGTCAAAGAATATCTCGTTTAAGTAAATATTAGTGAATTCCCGTAATTTAGCTTCCTGCCCGAAAAGTTACATATGTTATGTTTTCGCTTACATAATTAATTGCGTTTATACGTTTAAAGATTGCGATTGATGTTTTATTGTAGAATTTTATCTCTCGTGTTCGTATTTTTATCTTGTGAACGTTCATTTATCCTAATTTCGTCGAAATATTATTTTTGACCAAGAGTTTACTTTATAGACTTGTTTTTCGTTCGATACGGTAAATATTCCAAATTTCTGCAATTGAAGAAACGGAATTGAATTACCTATTTTCATTTTATCCAAATACATCACCAATTTTTAGGAGAAATTTGTTCAGTTCGAGACTTATAATTGCTTATTTATTACGAATTACTTGACGTTCCTATATGCTTTATTTTTTAATTTTATTTAAGATTTTGTTACCAAGAGCTGATATTTTCAACTTACAGGGAAAAACTTGTCAATTTCTTTTAAATACTTTCGAAACGTGAATTTTCGTAATGTAATTTTGTAAATACTTGTTTATTCACTCAACGAGTACAAAGAAGTTACCGCTTTTTATTTTATAAATACATACAAATGTATACGATAGGTTAAACACGGATCTGCAAAATTTCGTAGTTTTAAGAACCCATGTACCTGTCATTTTATTTCATATTATTATTTGCTAATACTTTCTGTGTGCAATGTGATGACTTGGGTACATAAATCGCGTAACGACGCATTCAATGCCATATTTAGAAACTAGTTGAACCAAATGTGAAATTTAAGAATCTTGGATTTCTTTTAGCTTTATTTATGTAAGCATGGTAAGAGTATGTCTTCAGGACACACGTACTGTTGCACACATTATGTATAACTTGCATTAGCTTAATTAACGCTGCGAATCCTTGAACGAAAATTATCTATGTTATCATGGAAAAATGTAATTTTCGTAGATTTTACTTATTTTTATAGGAAACATGCAGGGTAGTATATCAAAGAAGAATAAACATTTTATAATTATAAATTTTAAAATTTATTTTCATTTCAATTTCCATCCTCAAACAAAACAAAAAACAAGTGCGAAGAAACAACTAATTATAAAAATTCATATTTTTTTTTTTATGAAGATCTGTTAGCAGATCTTTAATGGTATTTCTTTTCATTTTTTTCACTACCACAGAAATAAAATGCATAAACGTACAAATTTATTTTCTAAAACTTCAAATAAAATAATTGCATGGTAACTGTAGCTGATGTGGAGTAATGAAAGTGTTCGCAAGAAAGCGTGAAGCTAATCTATTCGAACAAGAAAACTACACGAACTTATCGATAAAAGTGAAGAATATTTACAAAAGCATACGTTTATACACGAGAAACTGGAAAATTAGTTATTAAAATATTTGATTAATATGACAATACGGTGATACATAAACATCATTAAATTGCAACTACACATGTGAAAGAGGTGATGAAATAATAAATTAGAATAATAATATGGCACGTTAGACGATATTTAATATCGGTGAAAGTAAGTTAGTTTTTGTTGCTTGTTTCATGAGGAGCTGGTAATTTTTCCCATGTAGGCTCAACACCCCAGATTTCCCTGGCATATTCAGCAATCGTACGGTCCGAAGAGAATTTTCCAGAAGAAGCAATATTTAAGATGGCCATTTCTGTCCACTTCTCTTGATTCTAAAAAAAAAAAAAAAAAAAAAAAATGTTAAACAAACGACAGAAAAAAAGTTTCTCTCAAGTCTAGAGTTGAATTCAGGTTACTGCTACATACGAGATAAGTTTCATTAACTAAATCTTGAGTTTTAATGTAATCATCGTAATCGGCAAGAGTATAAAATCTGTAATAATTGACGAAAATTCAATAAATATGTTCGTTTAATAATATTCCACAGTTATACAAATTTTTACATACCTATCCCATTTCAACAATACGTCCGCAATATCTTTGAATTCATCAGGGTTGGACTTACTGAAAAATCCATTTTGTATCTGATCAACGCAAAGTTTTAATTCCGGATTGGAAGAGTAATATTTCTTAGCATCGTAACCGTCCTTTTTCAGTTTCTCCACCTCATCCACAGTCATACCAAAAATGAAAATATTCTCTCGACCCATTTCTTCCGCCATTTCTACATTAGCACCGTCCAACGTTCCGATAGTCAAGGCGCCGTTTAACTATAAAGTAACGTATACATTCAAGATAGAAGAGTGTGACTGGAATAAAGGAATAACTCTACGCGACAAAAAATACATATTACCATAAACTTCATATTTCCAGTGCCCGAAGCTTCGGTACCAGCTGTTGAGATCTGCTGGCTGAGATCAGCTGCAGGGATAATTTTTTCGGCCAACGTGACCCGATAGTTTTCCAAAAATATCAGTTTCAATTTATCTCCTACATCTGGATCGTTGTTAACAACGTTACCGACGTAGTTGATCAATTTTATGATCTTTTTAGCCATGTAGTAACCCGGAGCTGCCTACAAAAATGTTAATATATAACACAATAGTTGAGAAAGAAATAATAGTAATAATGAAAATCAACTAATGAGCAGGAGAATTACTTTTCCTCCGATTAATACTGTCCTAGGAACGAATTTTCCTTTCGGGTTTGCTTTGATTCTGTTGTATTGTGTAATAACATGCAAGCAATTCAGCAGCTGACGTTTATATTCGTGTATTCTTTTAACCTACGTTAAAATTCAAGAATATGAAAATATTCGTCTCAGCGTACTTGTAGTAAGATATACTAAACAAATGAACATCATGCATACTTGAATATCAAATATAGAAGTAGGGTTCACTTTGATGCCGTATTCTTCTTCTAAAAGTTTAGTAAGCTTATATTTGTTCTCTTGCTTAACTTTCTGAATTTCTCTTTGAAAAGCTGGATTTTTTGCGAACGGTTTCAATTTCTTGAGTTCATCTAAATGAGTTATCCAACCTTCGCCAATTTTCTATTCACACAATAAAACCAAATGAAATGAAGAAAAAATTCGAATGAAGAATGCGAAATTGGAATAGATGAACTGCGTACCTCTGCGATGACATCGGAAAGCGCAGGATTACACAGCAATAACCATCTTCTAGGCGTAATACCGTTGGTTTTATTTTGGAATTTTTTCGGCGTCATTTCATAGAAATCTTTGAATCTATGATTGAAATATAATATTTTATTAATGATTAAAAGTTAATATACGAGTCATTTTTTTTTGCTAGTCGTCACAATTCTTACATATCGTGCTTAATAATTTCCGAGTGAATGAACGCTACTCCATTAACAGCATGGGAACCAATGATAGACAAATGCGCCATATTTATTCTTTTTTCCCCATCTTCTTCGATTATAGACATGCGCCGCATACGATCCAAATCATTCGGATATTTTTTTTGTACCTCCTAGAAATCGATAAATACATAAACAATCAACTAGATTCAAGCTTCAAGCACTTTTTTTAATTCTCTCCATCAAAAAAAAAAAAAAAAAAGAACAGATTTCTACGTACTTGTAAGTGATTGAAATTAATTAAATAAATAATTTCCAAATGCCGGGGTAGGATATGTTCGAACATGGATACCGGCCATCTCTCCAACGCTTCCGGTAAAACCGTATGATTGGTGTAGGCGCAAATTTTAGTGGTCATATCCCAGGCCTACAAAATACACAATCAAATATTTTAAATCGTCAGCAATAAAACAGAGAATCATTCTATACTGAAATTCATTACCTTATCCCACGATAATCCTTCGACGTCGACCAACAATCTCATTAATTCTGGAATAGCTAGCGCAGGATGAGTATCGTTTAATTGGATAGCCACTTTATCGGGCAGCATATCCAACGTTTTTCTTTTCTCCGACGCGTTTGGACCAGCGGAAGCTTTGTAACGTCGAATGATATCCTATATCGTAGTAATTTTCGAATTAATTATGATTGGGGCTGATAGATATAAAATTTATGAACTCTAAATATGCTTTGTTGTGAATGGTGATGTATGCAAAAATGTTCGTTTATCGACTTCAAAATACGTAACGAATAATTACGATTTATACAATTATACTTGAAATTTTTTCTCAATTTTTATGGAATAGAAATTCTTCGATATTGAAAGAAACGAAAAAATGAATTTTATATGCTTTTTCTTCTAATTTATTTTGAAAAAAATGACTAAAAAAATTTTTTCCCAAAAATAAATTTAAAAAATATTCAAGAAAAATGCACCTTAATATTGCTCTAAAAATTTTTAGTTGAAAAATGAATCCTAAAAAGTTTTTTTTTCATCCAGGAAAAATTATTTTTTTTATTTGAAAATTTTACTTTGAAGGAGATAATTGAAAAATTATGTTTCTCAAAAAAAAAAGATGAGAAAAAATATTCTTAAAATTTTTCTTCACTCGAAAAACATTTCTTTCCTTGATTTAAAAATTAATTTTGAAAACAAAGTTGAGAAATGATTTCTAAGACAAGCAATAAAGATGCTAGAGAAAATATACTCAATAATATACCAATTCTTATCGAAATGATATGCAAAAATACGTATTTTCAAATTTAATTTGCGATTTCTTTGCAAATTGAAACGAATGTATGCCTATTAACTGGCTCAAGCGAGTGAATCCAAATCAATATAATTATGATACATGAAAATCTTCTGATGAACCGTCAATTTCCTTACTTGTAATGTAGCTGAACACATGAAATACTCTTGTTTCAATCTAAGCTCTTTACCGCCGAAATTGTTATCATTTGGGTATAATACACGGGAAATGTTCTCAGCTAAATTACGATCCAGCACTGCTTGAATGTAGTCTCCGTCGTTGACTAAAAAATAAATAAATTATGTTAATAATTAATCTTTTTACCTTTTAGGTTACACAAATAGAAATAAAGTATGAATTGTGTAGCTTTCAATTTACTCACAATTAAGATAAATGTTCCCATTTATGAGAGACTTGAAAAAAAAAATTATAACTCTTTCAGTAAACTATTATACATGAACTAAAAAATTATTCAGAAAAAAAAAAAAAAAAAAACAAATGTAATGAAAAATTTACATTTGAGTAAGGAAGCTCAGTAATTTTAGTTTTGAAATGGAAATTAAATCATTCAAAAATATTGTTAATTTAATAACAATTATTTTATTATTAAATTAACAATCTTAGACCAATTTTTGAATTGATTAAAAATATTATCACAATATTTTTGTGACGAAAAATAGCTCGTTTCGTTGATAATGAGCATTTATAAATAAATTTAAATTGAACAATTAATATATACGTATTATTTGTACCAAAAATGGACTCAAGTCAAATACGAGTATATCATTTTATTTTTTAGAAAAAGTAATAAGTTTTTCAGATTTCTCTATATGAAAATGAACACCAAGTTCCGTTGGTAAATTTCAAGAAATGGTTACATAATTTCAGTTTTTCAAATTAATCACGATCACTGGTCATGCACATGATTATTTTTATCTTCTTTAGGTGTTCACCGCGCGAATACGTTAATATCCAACAAACACTAACAAGGTCATCGCTGAAATAAATTAATCATCGCAAATAATTATCACATACTCACAAAATTTCAAGTTAAATTCCACCGGCGACTTGGCAGACCATAACCTCAACGTGTTCACCACATTATTTCCAAAACCAGGAACAGGACTGTCATAGGGCATAGCGTAAACAACCTGAAGTAATGAAAAAATTAATTTTATAAAACTGACCAGAAACTAGAACGAAATGATACGGGTTCTCAAAAATACCTACTTGCGTATCAACCCACTTTCGGCCCTTAGAAAGGTCTACAACTCGTCCGAAAAAGTGCACCGGAATCATATATTCAGGTCTAGCTTTTTCCCATGGATTTCCGAATCTCAACCAATCGTCTGGTTCCTCCGTCTATAAAATTTACCTCGTAACAGGATATTTTTTTATGATAAATTTTAGTCTTAAACGTTACGAAATACGTACCTGTTCTCCGTTGCGTATTTTTTGAGCAAAAATTCCGTACTCGTAACGTATCCCGTAACCATAAGCAGCCAGACCGAGAGTAGCCATCGAGTCTAAAAAGCAAGCCGCTAATCTGCCTAATCCGCCATTACCTAAACCAGCGTCTTCTTCGATTTCTTGTAAATCTTCGATATCTAAGCCTAACTGGTACATGGCTTCATCACAAGAATTTTGAATTCCCAAATTGATCATGGTGTTTTGTAAACTCCTGCCCATATAGTATTCCAAAGATAAGTAGTATATCCTCTAAAAAAAAATCCATTGATATAGGACACATCGATAGGTATTTATTACCTATTAGGTAATCGTTGAGATTTAAATACATCGTTCAAGATTTTTTTATCGATAATGAATTAAATTTAGTTTTTGAAAAATTTAATCTTAGTCAAGGGACAGGGGTCAGACCGGCAATACTTGAAAATAATAAGTGTTATATACGTGAATGATTAGATTAAAAATTTAATTTTTTTGAAATCCGGCTATACATAGCGATGTTACGACAACGTGATTTCGAGTAAACAGTATTAGCAACGTGATACTGTAAATTTTCCATATTTTTAATGATGTGTAACATATTCATGATTTAATTATTATTATAAAAATATAAGTATGCAAATGTCACGTTACGAGTCGTCGAGCAATCAATAGATTTTGAATTTTTGATGAAAGACGTTTCAAGATTTATTATCTCGTTTGCTTAAAATTGTAGGTACAATGTATGCGATGATCCTACTTCATCGATAACAAAATTCATTGAGATACTTTGAGAATATTAATCAGTGCGAAAACTTAATTTTATCTAAAACACATCGCTAAGTGGTGTTTATCGCCTCGAATGGCGATAATTTTAATGTTTTCCGGAGCATGAAGAAAATTAATGACAAGTAATAATTGATCGAAGTGAAAAAGCTCGAATTTGAAAAATCGAGTCATTTGTTTTACAGCAATACATCATCTTTTAAATATTATATGGTAACCTAACTGTATAATATACTTTCAAATATTTTATTTCAACTTGTCAAAAATATGGTGATCGCAAATCAACAGATGAAACATGTTGAAACATGCTCACACATCTGGACCGGATACGATAAATGGCAAGAAATATTAAAATAATAACATTACATAATTATTACAAATCGAAAAAGTTGAATTTTACGCTACGTTAGTAGCATACAAAAAGAAAAAAACAATTGTTTTTTAATAATCTAAAGTTTTGGCAGAATTTCAAGACACGTACGGTTTATATTTTAAATACGAACTACACATTTCAACGTTACGCTCATAAAAAATTATCATAATACGTTTGTGTTTTCCTTAGAAAAAAAAAAACAATCTAAAAATTTACTAGCTTCATTAAAATTCTATCGCTGTATCGGTGTGATTGCAAAATGTCAACGTGAACCGATACATCACCTAAAGAAGAAAGGAAAAAAGAGATTTCACCACGAATAACTACCTACAACTAATTAATCTGAAGGTGAGGAATTCTCCTATTTTCGAATATCCAAAAGAAATTATTTCATTGTCCCACAAAGAAACTATGCACTATAGTACGGAATTAAGAATACCTTGGGATCCTTTTCGTAATAATACTGCTGTGTACGAATCCATCTTGACACCAGATTATCTCGAACAGCATACGCTAGAGCGAAATAATAATCTCTGGGTGTAGCTATATTTCTGTCTTTTACCAAAGTAAAATGCAAATGCCGATTGAAATATTTCTTCAGAGTGGACACATTTTCAACGTCCGCTATACCTCTAACACTAATTTGCTTCCTTTTCTCCGCGTCGGTGCTCATTTTGAAAACGACCAGATATTATGTTACAAACGCAACTAACACTTGCACAAATCGACGAGTAAAAGTAAACTATGAAAACATATTTACAATACCGCGTTAAATAGAAGGTAAATTAAGTACGATAACGCAGCGCGAGAAGAGATAAAAATAAAGTACTAACTTATCAAGATGTTTGCAATTTGAAGGGCGAATATTCTTATTGGTAAGGTCAATAACTTGGGGTCGCGTTACCGGAGAGGGAGGAGAAGTGTTTTTTTGTTGTCACAAACGCCGCTAGGATCTCTATTGAATTGTCATTTTCTACTTTCTAGAATAATATTCTCGTGGTGAATTTTTCGAATTTATTAAATTTATAAAGCTTCATGTTGAAACTATTGGCTCGGAATAAGCAATAATAGGAATTTCATAAGATTTTTTCTTTTACTTCATTATCCATAAAAAAAGTTTTTTCTTCTTGCTTCGTATTGTAGAATTTCACATAGATATAAAAACAATGTTCCCATGTAAAATTTTTAGAGAGCAGAGCTTACAGCTTTCGCTTTATATGACAAAATATCGTTATCATTTCATAATTTTTTGCATGAAATGGATTTTTATCTCATTCATATTCTATATTTAATACACTCAATGTAATAGATTTCAAAGCCTAATTTAACTAGAAATTAACAAGAAAGCAGATTACATTTTTTTAATCTCGTTTGTAATAAAATATTAATTTTTTTTTTTAATTTTTGAACTTTCATTTTTACAAAAGCGATAAGAATCCTGTAATAAATACTCAACTGATATCCAAAATTTCTAACGAAACAGCATATTTTAAACGAGATTCGAAACGATCTTTATCACCAGGAAATAACATCTACATCGCCATAAATAACTTCGGCCAAAAATTCCTATCGTGAATACCTACGGTGTGTTTTGGAGGTGTTGGTATTTCTCCTTAATAAGAGTATAATATTAATATTATATTATATTCATACAAATGCGGGGCTATCCACGTGACTCTCATGTATGGTGATTTGCCTACACTGCTTTCGTAAGGAGCTATTTAAGATATGGAAATTCAAAAATATCTTTTTACCTTAACAATGATTAAGTTTTAAAATTCTCGTTGTCTAGGTATAAGTTATCAAATACGAATAAAAATATGTTTCTTACGCCAAGATGTAGAATATGTTTTGGGAAAAAATGTGAAAATGATAAATAAAAAAAAAGTATTCATTTTTCATATTTTTTGCAGATAAATTTGAAAAATCGGACCTCTAAGCCCCACGTTTAGAAAATATTTCGTAAAGCTCTCACATATCCCCTGAGCAGTCTAGAGTGGCTGTGGAAAATTCTCAAAAAAATATGTTTTTTTTTCAAATGCTAATACGAAAACGTTTTTCGAAATTTACATTTTCAGTTCATATTATATCTATATGATATGTCGATATCCATCAAGACTGTGTAAGAGAGAATGGAATGGGGGTTCTATGACAAATATTTAATTAATATGTAAATAATATATAAAAAATATATTAAGAAAATAAAATTATTATTTTAATTTTTTTTAATTTTCTTCTTAAAAAAAAAATGAGAAAATAAGCTATTTCATTAGATGTATTTGAAACTAGATTGAGAAAAACTCATGTTTTTTTCGTTTAGAGCAGTTTTTGTGTTTTTCATGGATTTAAACATGTTAAAAACATTATGTTAAGCAATAAATTTATGAAAAATATGACTGAAACGGGTTTCAAACCAAAAAATTACTAAGCACATGTCTATAAAATTTTATTTGAAGATGAGAACACTATCAATTTTAGTAAACGATAGTTCGATTAGATCAAGTGTCCTGGTAATTTAGAATTCAGATAATTTACGACATTTGAGTAAAAACAACTAACTTGGTGTCAATATGCTTTTATTCGAAGTATTTTTTGATAAAATACATGCAATAAAAACTACCCAAGCAAAATAATTTAAATTGAAAAAAAGTTTTAAACAAGTTTTCAACAAAAGTTTATTTCACACTCTATTTATTTTAGTATTTTAAAACTTTTGAATACATATGTAAAAAAAATTGAAAATTACTACTTTTCTCATCATTTTTTACGCTCTTAGGTATTAATATTTATTGACATTTTATTGATATTATTTGAATTATAATTTTTTTTTTTTATTAATTTTATTAATATACATTATAATATATTTAATTTCCAATTAAAAAAATTTTTCTAATATAAAATAATTTTATATATAATTTTTTTTTAATTGTCATAATAATTTGAAATTTAATTTTTATTATATTAAACTTAATTATTAAAAAAAAAAAATCTCCGCTTACGCCTTTTACAGGTATCAATTTTTTGTTAATAATACCAAATTACATACTCCAAATTTTAGCACCAAGTACTTATTCCTAACTATCTTGGATTTCGAGATAAAAAAGTTCAAAAAGTAGTGAGCATTATAAGCTTCTAAGGAAACAATTTTTTTGGACATTTAGATCAATCTCAAGTAAGAGGTAACGGATGGAACGACCGTCTATGAAAAAAAATAAATATGAAGCGACTATAGCATTTTTTAGTTATCTGCAAAAAGAATCAAAAAATGACCAATTTTTCCCATTTATTTGCATCTATGGTCACCCATTCTGTTCACCACCAACAAGTTTTTTCCAGTAATACTACATTCCATAGTCTATATCGAGGGGCAATACAGCGTATCATTACTTGTCTTGGATAATAAAATAAAAATATTCACAGTTGATTACTACCGATATAAAAAAATTTTTTTTCGAACTTTCATCTCAGTGTAATTGTAATTAGAGTAGGCAAACCTTCAAGCATCAATATTATACGAGTACTCCCAAGCCCGGTATAAAGGGGGTCCTATTGAAGTGGAACACTTTGTATTACATACATCCTGTTGAGAAACACGACATCATTAAACGAATTAACGATCAATAATGTTATATTTTTACAAGACATTTGATATGTTGTGAAAGTTCAAGTAAGTTTTCCCTCAAATTCTTGTACAACGAGAAGTCGAATGTTTTTACACAACGAATCAAAAAATAAAAACTTGGGTGTATAATACTTTATTAAATAAAACGTCGAAATAATAATATAAAATGGCGGGTATAATTAGGCGATAAAAGATAATATAAAACAAATTAAAATAACACTCAAAGATGAAGTAAAACTTAAACAAAAATTAGCCGAATTGAATAAATGCTAACACAAGTAAAAGCGAATAATTTATACCGCATTAGTAACAATTTCAACAACCTATTCATCAATAGAACATTTTCAAAACGTGCCAACGCCCAAGGCGATATCATCTTCACTAGTATCACTTATCCTACACACGTAGGACACAACCGCAAAATACATAATTTTTAAAACTGCCGTAAACTTAAGAAAATATATCAGAAATTAAAATTAATCCCGCCATCGAAAAAAAAAAATAAATAAGGAAAGAGGAAATGTATCCTAAACATGAAAACTTTTCAGTGTACTAGCAGCACTCCTATATCATAGCAAAAGAAAACAGAGTGAAACGGATGTAATTTTTTCCAACAAACGTTTCGATTTAAATTCAAAATTTTGTGATTTAAAACTAGAAATGCAACAAAAAAAAAAATCAAACATTATATTTCTGCGGTTTTCTATAATATTTAATAAAACATGGTCGTCCCGTAAGAATAAATACATTAAAAATAGGAATCACATGCTTGTAACAGAGTATTAAAAGCTTTTTTGCTTAAAAATATCGCATAGTGTAACATAAAAATGATTTTCAAATTTTTCCTTCTCTACAAGGAGATTTAAAACAAAGAAAGTATATAATCGATACAAAGTAAAAAATAAAATATAAAAATTTAAAAGAATAACTAAGTTGAATTTCTAAAATTTATATTCATCTTACCACCTAATGTAAAATTTTTAAAAATTAAAATTCATAATATCAAAAATCAGAGAATTCGCGTAACATTCGGATCGTAATATGACGCTGCGTAAATTTTTTCTTCTAATCTTTTAATTAATTTTCTTTTGGGATAACTTAATTAAAAACGGAAACGTAATACTAAAAGCAAGATTTTGTAGGAAGAAAAACGTCACATCGACGATACCATTGTTCTTCCGTCCGTTTCTATCGTTTATTCTTTCTTTTCCGGTAATTTTTTGCGTAATAAAGCCGGTAATACGTCTTTAATCCTGAAAACATAATTAATCGAATTATTAATTTTGTTGTTATTAACGAACGATTGTTCGAACAGTCGTCTCTGTAGGTGTGGCGGCTGCGTTGTAATACGAGTACATGGTATTTTCATCATTTTCTTACTTGTTGGTTAGTTCTTCTAATTTAACGTGAACTAAGGCGAGATTTTGGTCGATTTGCACTTTGTTGTTTTCGTACACTTTTGGCAATGTGAATAACGAAACGAAACCTGTAAAGCAAACAGCGAATTCGGGTTAATAAATCTCGAGTTCGCGCAAAAACACGTCATTTCAAAAGTAACTTACCAATAATGACCAACGTTAAGCCGTTGAACCAAGATCCCACATACGTCAACACCCATAGAACAATAGCGAATTTAATCGACTCTAGCCAATTCTCCACCAAAAATAATCGCCTTAATTCGCCCAAATAAGCGTTGATATGTATTAACACTGTGTCTACCAATTCGTGAACCTTTTCTTGCGGTAATTTGAGATCCCAATCTAAGAATACGCTGCAAACATTAAAATTACCAACGTGAAAATTATTTCAATTTACCTATTCACCTGCGTACCACGTTCTGGAGAGTGGAGAGTGCAGACTGCGAGCATGCGAGCATGCATTAAATTTAAACTCATCTACCTAACGTACCCAAACTTCGTGCCATTCGTAAAGAACGCCAAAAAGCATTTTGGTCTATTGTAACAAGTGACATGGATTAATGCCAATTGCTATGCGGCTTTACTTTTCCTCTAGACGTTTTCTCAATTATTTTCTGCACGTTACATAAAAATCTAACTTCGACTAAAATGTGCCACCGTATTAAATCCACTTCTCCCCCACCGCTGGCGATAAATTAGGTCATTATCTCACGAGCATTCGTAAATCTCCCTCTCCCATCTTCCCTAACAAGTCTGCGTACGTATTGTATCGATTCCGATATCATCATCGAATGAATTTCATTACCGAATTACAGGTACATAATATAAATTTCCGTTTAATTTCAATTACCAATTAAATTACCTATAGGGATGTGCCTGATCGGTTTTCTGTACAGCTTGAAGAACGTGTTTGTACAAACGGAATCCCATGGCGCACACTAGAATCGTAAGACCGGTATTTGCGATAACGCTGATCAATGAATAATACGCCATCGAAAGCAACAGCACCAGTCCGGACACGAACACAATGGCCGACAATTTTGGATCTCTCCAATAGATGAAAGCCTCCACTGTAAAAACAAAATGTCGCCGCATTCTAATTAAATGTCTACTAAAATATCACCGTGATGCGCAATTACACTTAATATTACTCAATATCGTGGTTCTCGTGGTTCAACATTAATATAGCATTCCAGCGAGAACGAAAAAAAAAAAAAAAATCAAACAAATTAATCTACAATTTTTTTTCTAGAGCGAATACATTGCGAGGCGTGCGCGTACTTTAAAGCGTACGTATGCGAGCTATCGCCCATAAAATTTGGCCAACGATCAAATTTTTAAGCTCCCACAGTGAGACAAGGAAATGCCGCTAAAAACTTCGTTAACGAGACAAAATACGCGAACGAATATCATTTCATTTAAAATGTACTATTTTCACTTCGCGCAAAATTCCACCACATTCCTGCGTCTGTCTGTTTAAAAAAATTTTCGTACATAGAAAACTGAGCAATGCGAACTAGGCTGCTGAAAAAATTCAGCCATTTCAAACAAATCACCATTCTATGGCTGAAAAGTAATGCGTAAAAATAATCTCATGGAAGTCAGTGGTCGGTACGGATTGGAGGCTTCTAGAAAAGTCAAAATTTGGATGATCGTGTGGACATTTTTTTATCCCTATACGTGGAAATTACAGCCGTTCTCTTGAAAAATGCAAAGTGAACGTCATTAGTTGTCATAAATGATTCTGAATAACATACAAGAATCTTACGATATAAGACTCTCGCATAAACGCTCTCCCCTAGGAAAAGGGAAGTTCCCTAAAAATGAATTTTTGCTATTTATTTCAGATAATATAACATCAACTGGGAAAACGAACAAGAACAAAATTAACTCATTTTTACTTCTAAACCAAAAGTTTTTTTTTCTTTCTGCGTCATGTACAGCTCAGGGCTAGAGGCGCGTAAGAGAAAATTTTTTAAACTATTTTATATTTAGAGAAGAGGGTGAAGTTTAGATGATTTGAGGAAAGATAAAAGATTGATAATGTCTGAGGGACTGTTTGAAAAGATTTTCTCAGCGTTGGGGAGATATAGAGACGTTGGATGCGGTATTTTGGGCAGTGTTTTAGTAGGTGTAGTGTGGAAATGGGAGTTAGACATGTGTCACAGGTAGGTATTGGCTGTTTGTTAAGAAGGTGAGCGTGAGTTAAGAGTGAGTGGCCGGAACGCACCCTTGTCAGGATTACTTGATCTTTTCGGGAAAGTGTATTAGGAATGTTGAGTGATTGGATGGAGGGCTGCATAGATTTTAATTTATCACAGAAAGGGACCTGGTCTCAGTAGTCATGAAAAGAGGATTTGAGAGAGTTTTTCAGGTCTGTTAGGGGAACTGGGATATTAGGGATAGGTGACATAAGTAAAGATTTCTTAGCGAAGTTGTCGGCTTGGTCGTTTTTAGGAATATTAGAGTGTGATGGTATCCAGCATAGGACAACGTCTATATCAATAGATGATAGAGTTTGAGCTATTTGCTGGGATATTGGGTGTTGTTTTTTAGATTGGTAATTTTGTATGGTTTTCTTAGTTTTTCGAATAAAATATTTCCCTAAGATGAAAGCCACGTATCTGGTATTTACTAAAATATATTGCTTCATCACGGGCATTTCAGTACGTTTTTTTTGTACATCTCATTGAATATGACGTTTACGAGAAAAACTGTTGTACAGAGTGTTTCATTTCAATATCAGCTCTTTCATACCACATATAGGGCTACTCACGTGACACTCATGCATGATAAGTTTGTCCACCCAAATCGTTGAAGAAGCTCAGGCAACAAGGTATGAAGAATATTCACGATCACATTTTGGAATTTCTGTTTCATCATCTAAGTTGGATAAAAATACGCTGTTTGTGCCCAAACGCAGGATATGCAATTTAGTATTTCTGATAAAAAATAGGTAACAGTGGAGGGGATGGATGACAAGAGAAAAAAAATGTGAAAAAAATGAAAAAAATCATTTCGTTGAAAATTTTATTCACATGGCATATTTTTTTTTTTTTTTTTTTTGTTAATAAAATACGTAAGTGTAGTTTATTACACATTTCATATTTAGTTGTTTGATGATAGAAAGCAAAAAGCTGCCAAATTTTTGTTTATTTAAACGTCAGCCTTTGAAGGTAGTGGGGGCGGGGGGTACAAGAGGGGTCCACTGTCTATAAAACATTTTTTTAAAATAGGATCAATAGAACATTCTTCAAAGTTATCAGAAAAAAAAATGTTTTTATAGTTTTTTACATTTTGATTATTTTTCCGCACCGATCACCTCCACTGCCATCAATTTCTTGCCAATTATACCACATTGCATACTCTACACAATGTGACGCAAACAATATATTTTATTCGTCATGGATGACAAAATAAAAAAATTAAAAAAAGTAAGCAGCCATGCCGCATTAATGGAGCTGAGTTTTTAATTGGAGCTTGTTTTGATTTACTAATAACCTTGCTTAACCGTTCATGACTACAGGCCACACCCAATACCAGTCTGAAAACCCCTACCCTATCCTTTCCAAAAACACTTAAGAAGTTGAATTTGGTACAAATGTAGTATTTCTTGCCATGAAATAATCATGTGAACACATATTTCTCAAATTATAACTATTTGAGGGTCCTCAAATTATCTTCAAATCTTGATAATCCGCCATTTTGGATCCATTTTGACTCAAATTTAGGTGTTTATATTCTGGTCACAAACTAATCCTACACACAAAGTTTGACCATTCTAGGCCGATTTGGTGATGAGATATGGAAGATTCATGAAATTTCCTGCAGCAATTTCCCCTCCAAAATCACTGAGGAAGCTAAAATCAAAATACGTTTGTCACTTGGGCTCATTTTATCATATGACACAGCAATAAAAAATTTTCGACCCCTCCTGTACCCCACCACTATTTTAGGTTGATAACCCCGCCTTCCCCCTCCAACATCATGTATGGAAGTGAATTCGGGATATAGTATACAACTTATCCCCAATAACCATATGAATTCATATTAATTACATTTTTACCAACTTGAGGCTCCTCAAGCTCTACTCAAAATTTTGATAATCCGCCATTTTGATCCATTTTGATCCAAATTCAAGAGGTCATATTGTGGTCACCAACTAACCTCACACACAAAATTTGACCTCTTTAACTTGATTTGGTGGGGAGATATGGAAGATTCAAGAAATTTCATGACTCAAAACTTCCTCAAAAAGCCGTTTTTTGATCTAACTCCTCTCAATATGCACTTAGAAGCTGAAATTTGGATATGTTAGTATCCGTGACTCACTCTTTCATATGAAATCAAAAACGAAAAATTTGAGCTATTTGCCCCTTCTCCAGCCCCCTCAAAATTTGAGTGATCCGCCATTTTGAAATTTATCGAAAAAACAAAAAAACTATTTTTGCGTATTTGCAAGAAGAGTTCCTCACCGAATTTTGAGCGAATTTTATCCACACCCGCCTGCGCAAGGTGAGTGACACAAAAAACGCAATTTCTCAAAAACAGGTTTTTGCTAACTCTCCTCAAAATGCACTTAGGAAGCTGAAATTTAAATATGTTGGTGTCCGTGACTCACTCTTTCATATGAGATCAAAAACGAAAAATTTGAGGTATTTGCCTCTTCTCCAACCCCTTCTCAAAATTTGAGTGATCCGCCATTTTGAAATTTTTCGAAAAAACAAAAAAAGCACTTCTGCGCATTTTCAAAAAGAGTTCCTCACCAAATTTTGAGCGAATTTAATGAATACTCGCCGCCGCTACGCGTGGGGGAAAAAAAAAAATTTATATACCAAAAAGTTGGACATTTGCCAGATGATTACAAATGGTCTGAAACGCAAAGATTTGAAGACCCCACCCTCCCCCGACCATCCCTTCCCAAACCAGGTAGGCTGTAATAGCTATCGTTTTTATTAAAAACTCAGCTAAAAAATTGTCTCAACTTCCTCAGCAGCTCACGTGAGTTTACTTTTGGTGTATTATTTTCCAATCACTCTTCGATTTGAAAAAGCTCATTTCATAGAACATTTTATGCCCTACAGAAAGTTAAGTACATAGGTTGGAGGGAGGTATTGGCCTTCATGAAGACAGTGATAACCTCTCGTCGCAATCGTACACGGTAAATAACGTTGGCTGAACGTTTATATTAGTTTTAATCAATATCATCAGCTCGTATCGTAGATAACACTTTAACACTAGTTCACCCCCTTACTGTATCGCCACGAAGAACCTATATGTCATAGACTAATTGTCGTACACAATATACGCAGCCCCGCTGCGTCGACTTACCTTCCATTAGTAAATTAAAACCAAAGACAAGCCTAACGCAAATATTCTAATATTTTAGCGAAATTAAATCAATTTTTTCGACGAGTAATCGATAAACGATTCGGCGATAGTGCAGTTTTACTCGTTGTGTAAATAAAACCGTACAATTCGCAGCAGTATTAGAAGAAAACGACAGTATGCTGACAGCACGTGCGATATAAATGGTATAATTTTATCATGTTATTTACCGCGATTAACATTTAGATTACGTCTAAAGAGATATTTTTAAATAAAAACTGATTTCAAACGAAGTCATTCGAAGACACAAAAATACCGAAATATACGAGTAAATTTCAATTTTCGAGCACCAACGATATCGAGCTGAAGAGCCAACGGAATTTACTTCTATTTGCTTACGTTATCATTGGAACGCATCACAATGTGTATTTTGCACGATCACCCGCAATCAGCAGTAATAACGAATACCCTATGCACCAAGATTTCAAAAAAATAAATAAAATCATGACGAAATAATTTCGCTAGTCAAAACATTAGACATCATGAATCGCCGAAACGCAAATCCTCTATCGTGTTTCCTATATCTCAATACCGCTACCTGGCGAACCGAACTACTTAATTTGCAGGTGTTCTCTTTACAGCCTGTAGCTAAACACCTAAATAATTCAAACTGCACCGATACGTTGCGTTTAATCTAGCTCATACACAAAATCCCTGATAATGAACCTTACTTTCACTACTTTCGACCACTGCCTGACGAATGAAAACTGCAACCATGCATTCTAACACGAGTCATTTCGACAGCAAAATTAACTATGATTTTATGAAGCTGTCGAATGAATATGCGAATCTACACAGCCACGTTTTTGAAACTACATTCAAGATCTAAACACCCAATACATACCAGGACCCCTTTCCGGTAATGGGTAATTCGTAGATGAGGATCTGCTGTAGGGTTTTGTGTTACGACGAGGAGCCATTTTATCACGAAAAAAAATTATCACAGATAGGTACTTCTTATGTACACGAAGAAAGCGAAACAAAAAAAAAAATTTAAAAACGAAAATGAAAACTACGAAAATAATAAACGATACATAGAAAGTAGTATCGTTTAACCATTAACGTAAGCAACTGGTACACATCGGTGATACGCGAAGCCACGAATGAAACGTGCAGTGGCACAGTGTACAGTCAACCCGTTCCAACCGAACACATCGATACAGTTAACTTGTTCCAGCTAGGCGCTACGTCGACGGTATTATACTACGTAGGTATACTCGAAAACGTACACCATTTGGTTTAATTTATTTGCCCGCTATTTTTCTCCACTCTTTGCTCGTCTCATTTGAAAGCATGGCAGATATAACTCTTCTATCATTCCATTCGAGACTTGATATGAGAAAGAGAACGAGATAATTTTTTAGTATTCATTATCTCGACTTTTTCAATCGTCTTAGAGATCAATTTATTTTCATTCTAACCTCAGTCAAAGGCGAACTTTGACCGTAGATAGCTCGTTAATACAGTAGATGGTACAAATGGGAGGAAAACACGACTTCCAGGTGGAAATCTTTTTTCACTACTATATGTGTAAGTATAATAGTCCTTATTCACCGCTAAAAATTACCTCATCTTAATTAAATGCGGAATTCACTACGAAAATGAGATCCAGAGGCGCTCTAAAAATTTTCAAAAAATAGGATAGTAGAATTACTCATTCATCTCTTAGAACAAGTGTACCTTTGCATTTGCCGCTTATCAAATGGTATTTCAATTTTAGCACCAACTTTTAATTAAAAAACTGCTCCATGATCACCAGACACTACAGCGAACCTATTCACAAAAAAGAGAGGGCAACTGCCTAATCCTTACCCTCCCAATGAAGGCCACTGGCGAAATCAACAAACCATGCATACGAATACGAGCTGATTTGAAAAACTTCGCATCTCAATTTAAACTAATATCGATCAAACATGATTCGAAAACACCAACTGTTGCGAGATTAAATCAGCTATTCTAAATTTCAGGTTTCCACGCAAAGCTCGATATTCATCGAAGTCGTGCAACTAACGGTTATATGAAAAGTGAGGGAAAAGCTTTCGTTGATGGAAACACGAAATGCATCGCGGTTACTAGACTGATGAATAAAAAACCCCAACCAGTGGTGTTTAATTATTCACGAGTATACTGGCGCCGCGTTTTATATTTTCATTCTACAAAGAATACGTGGTGGAGGTTTTACTATAACTGTAAGCTATGTTTTAGTGCGCGTAGTTTACACGCAATAAACAAGAATGCACTTTTCTGCATTGATTGGGTCTTTTCATTTGGAATTACAAAAGTTTATAAGGGTACAAAGTTTGAAATATATGATCAAAGTAATTTCATGTTTCGATTTTCATGTCGTATACAGGGTGTTCCTTCTTGATGTAATTTTTTTCATACCACAAGTAGGTATACTCATGTGACACTCATGCATGGCGGTTTGTCTATCCTACTTGTTGAAAGGAGAGAGGTACACAATTTTGAAAAAATTCTCATGGTCGTTTCAATTTCATCATCTTAAAAAATACTTATTCGTCTACCCAAGGGCTGCTCGCCTCAAAACGTAGAGTATATAAGGAAATACTACAAACAAAAAATTTGTGGCAAATGATCAGAAGTTTCCAAAACTATCCGAAGAATTCGTCATTTCTTCGCAGTTTTGAAAGTTAAATTCATTGACCCTGAATTTTTTTTCCCTTTGAACATATCACTACTCAGTACCACTACATATTTTTAAGATATCAATGTCACTCAGAAAAGCCTTGAATGCGCTAAAAAGTTTTCTAGAAGAAAATGTTCTTCAATTCAATAGAATATGCCCAAGTGATTCTCACATCTCTAAGTACCAAATTCCCTTCTTGAAAAAAAAAAAAAAAAAAACTTGAATAGTTTGAATTTTTCTTAATGTTTTTCCCCAGATTAGTTAATAAGGATTATCTACTTAAATTTTTTTTCAAATCTTTCCCGACGATATTCATCGATATGTTGTATATCTTCCAACAACTTTCTATAAATCGCTCTCATGTTTTTGACAACACTGATTCTTGATAAAACTGTTTTATTATTATTTATAATTCTCCAGTTGTAAGCGCACAAACATACAAATATAGAAACAAACAAACAATTTCTCACTATTATAAATATAGATAATGAAAAAATATCGTTTTTATAAAAAACCAAAAGAATGTAAAATAATCAATGATCCATTTAAAGGCAGGGAATTTGACGTTCGAAAATCGGAAAATCACATGGTATTACTATGTTTTTGGAAATTTCAATCTGAATATCCATAAAACGTATGAGGATACTGTTTTCGCCGAAATGTGGCAAATACGTACAATGAAGAATAACTAATGAAATGCTAAAACAAATATTTTAACAGAAAATTTGTCGAAAATGAAAATAAAAAAATTGATAATTTGAGCTGCCTTCGGTGCATGTAGCCAGAGTATGTAATAGTAGATAGAGGGGAAATCAATAAAAAAATTTTTCAAATATGGGCTCAATAGAGATTTTTTACAAAGTTATTTACATAATATATGAGAATATGATCAATTTTTTCCACCCTTTCTTTCTATTTATCCTTTCCACTATTACCCGCTTTCTACCAGCAATATGGCATTGCATATTCAACATTTTGGCACTAACAGCACATTTTTACCTGTTTTCAACAATGAAATAATCGATTTTCGAATTTGCTCACTATCACATTTGGGAAAAATTTCTTTTGTAACTCTGGTATCTCTGCCGCTTAGGAAGTATAATGGGCAAACCACGATACATGAGTTTCACAGGAGTAAACCTACATGCTGAATGAAAGAAATCACATGGAGAAGAAACACCCTGTACCTTGAATGAATCTCTTTACAAACCTTCATACACTTGCACAAACTTCTTCAGTGGTTCAATTTCAGAGATTTTTCAAACAAATAAAAATAAATAAAAGTAAATGATATTCAACAGAAGGTGAATAAGTGCAAAGGTGTTTAGGTATTCAAGTTTAATGTTTTTTTCACAACTTTTAAGTTTGTTATATGCGACATAGATTAATGAATCTTAAAATATTGTGTTATTAACCCACAGAATGAAAAAAAAATCATAAATTACTATCTAAATTATAAAATTTATTATCCAAAGAGAAATAAAAATGTGAAATGAAAATGGAATAAAAAGAATATTGAAAAAGATTTCAGGGAAAGGTGAATCGATTTCATGGATTCGATGAAGTCAAAACAATGTTGTTTACTGTTGCTTCGCTAAGAAGCCGAACAACGAACAACACGATAAGCAGAAACCCGCCTCCAACTGGTTACAGTAAGGCCATCCTAAGGAATATTTTATTAGATCGTATTGAAACTAACACATCAAGTTCCATCCAGGATTTAAAATGGTATGCGTCCAGTTAAACAAAACAAAGATTATATAATTATTATAATAATAACGAACATTTCTGTTTTCAACAACATAGATGAACAAACTGAACAAAATAATACGTTTCAATAGCGCATCAGTAATCTGATAGTTTCAATGATTTTGAGAAAATTTCACTTGAAGGACATTACGTTGTTAATCAATTCAAAACTACCTTGCGTTTTCAAGTAAAATAATACTCTTTACTTCCAATTAAAATCCTTTGTTCTCACCCTCGTAATAGTAAGATTAACCACACTAAAACGACTAACTGCATAATGCTGAACTGAGGAACAATTCAATTCACAATTCATATTTAAATCTTATAAATGAATAAATGCTATTAAGATAACATTCTGAAGGTTACAACAGCTCATTGGTTGCCGAACAGGTTATTATTTTAAGTACGACGATAAGAGCATTTGTTTTGTTTATCGAAGATGCGAAATCAATACTTACATTCGGCTCTGGTCAACATTATGTCGAATTAATAGCACACGAAGTAGATATCAAAGTGTACACAAACTGAGACCGAAACACGACGAGCACAACACCGAGGATTTACGAAACAGTCAAAGAATTCATTCGATACAATGTAACCGATTTTTGATAACAACAAAACGCGTTATCACTCCAACTGCGGTTAAAAACTAAAAACGAGAACCACTTTAATAAAAGTTTGGCCAACTTCCACGACGGAATTCTAATAATACAGACATGTAATCAGCCTTGTACCGGCTACACAGCTCAAAATTATTTGAGTGCTACCCGCGAGATGTACTCGAGATTTCAGAAAATATAAAAATCTACAAATAATTTACGCAGTAAATATTCTCGCTAGATAATTTAACCCCCACTACGGACTACACAAGGAGCGTTGCAAAACAAACACAATGAACATAGCATCCGGATCGATACAGCCCTTCTAAGGGACAAACTACGATTCGGAATCGTTCGGATGATTTCGTAACTGGAACACTAGTTCATGGTGTCTTGGTGTGCAGAAAACTATACGACTGCTTTTGACCGATATTTTCCTTCAATGAGGAAAATTCATTTTCAACCGCTATAGTTAGATGAAAATACGTTATAAATTGAAAACTGAAAAGTGCATGTGTACGCGCTCTATCAGGACACTTGGTAATCACCAATGTTAGTTGACGAAAGTAGACATCGCTGAGCGAGGAAATAAGCTCGCAACATTCCATATACGTGAAACACAATTCAATGGACACAACGACCCATTATTCATCAACTGGCAGGTGGTAACCTCTACCATGTAACGTAAAACTTGTCGGAAAACTACAAAGGGTAACAAAACACTGATGAAGAGAGAATGTTTTCGAATGACCTATCTAAAATCCTACAAACTGAGGTAGACATTCCCTTGAACTTAGTTAAAGACGCAGCTACTGTAGATATTTGAAAAAACTAAAGAATTAAAGATATCTCGCGAAGATTTTTGTAATCAGTGTTCGAACACGTGCAACTACAAGCTTGCTAAAAAATTACAATACTTGAAATTCAAGGCATAAAAAAAAATTACCAACTTCTTTGAAAACAAAAAAAAAACTGAATCAAATGTCATGCTAACTTAATGAAAAATGTGATGTTATTAATTTAAGCATTAGACGTAATCCAGGCAATAAAGGCTGAAATTCGCTAAGCATCATACTCATATTTTGAGAAGACTTCCAAAATCCCATTAACGCGAAGCTACAAATTGTGTATCAAAGGTAAAAAATATTAGTTTTTCGCGCTTAATTTACTAATGGAGTACTTCCAAAAAAGAAACTCGTGAAATTTCTCAGCAAAAACATTTCTATTCATTTTTAAGGTAGAGCATCCCCAAACACTGAAAAGGGAAGAAGAAATATGCCACCTTTTTGGGATATTCAACTTTATTTAAAAATTTAATTTCATCTTGCACGATGCATAAACAAGGCACCATACACAATTTTGTCACACATTACCGCCATACACTCAACACATGGCAATGTTGTGCAGAATTAAAATCCTTCTGGATTTAAAATCCAAAAAATCTCAAAATCCGAATTTTGGATTTAAATCCAATCGCATAACGGATTTTGGATTTGAAATCCTATTTTTTTTGAAATCATTTATTTTAACATCCAAAAATTTTCGTGTTACGTGATCCGGTAATCAGTGTTCATCAAGTTTCAGGTTCATGTACCTGCTCAAATTTTTTAATTAATTTTATAATAAAAAGATTTCAAAGTACAAAATCATTTTTTCAGTTTTTTTTTTTCATTCTTTACCTAGATTTTGGATTTTAAATCTGCTTTCTGAAAGGATTCTGGATTTGAAACCCTTTGTCCCGGATTTTGGCCAATCCTGACACATGGACACCAAAACAATGGGAATTAAGTTGAAACGAGACAGATCCTGTTATGCCCCAGGCTTGAAAGCTCAAATTTGGGGGTACATAAGTTTTACGAAGACTAATGAAAATATGAAGCAAAATATGAATATAATTTTACGAACTTTGAAGTCTTCTCTTCAAAGGAGAAGGGAGTGTAGAGGCATTTACTACATTCGAGCATAAAGTTCCATTCAGTAATAACATTTTAAGATGAACCAATTTCTTAACCCATTTTGCAGAATAGTTGTGGAGTTGGAAAGGCATAAAACTACAACAAATTTTCAAAAACATTTTGAAGAACACGGAATTATTTCTAAAATATGCCACTGTAAATATCGCGACGCTTCACTACTTTAAAAAAAAATTCGTTTTCGTGCCCTTGCTGGGATATTTTAATACCTGAGTATTAAGTTGACTCTTCAATGAGCACAAGTTTAGTAAAAATGTATAATTGGTATAAAAATTTTAATGGCTTTTCGCCGAAAATTTCACGAGTTTCTTTTTTGGTAAGGACTCTTACCACATTTGAGTGCTGTATTAGCGAATTATTTGCAAAAAACTGATATTGTTCACGTCTGACCAACGATATGGTGCCACGTACCGAGGGGATTTTGGGGGGACTTTGCAAGTATGATAAAGAGGTAAAGAGGATATCTAAATGTTGTATACCGAGTTTCAACTAAGAAAAAATTATTTCCCTTCAAAAGCTCAACGCCTGGTTAATTATGAATCTATGTGATGAAGAAAACAACCGAAGTACTACGTTGGTAACTACAAATTCTACTCCAACAAACATATTGCATACTTATACGTCGTATAGCCTATAAAATGTTGCTACTTCAATGAATCATGCAAATGAACCTATGATCTATGATGAAAGCATTACAATTCAAGCATTACGCTTTTATCATGTATGAAATGGAGCATTGTGAACTTAATAAATAAAATGAAAACTGCGCCAATTTTTCAAGCAAATGAAAGAAAATAAACCAAAAGGCATGCTCAAAATTTTCGTCATTTTTTTACCTGCTGGGTTTAAACGCTCTGGGTTAAACCATATATCTGAAAAAAATTAAGCATAGTATTAATTTCCAAATGAATATAGGTGGTACTCGATTCGAAAACTTTTCAGCATTCAATATCTCTGGCAATCGTTGTTGACTCATTTAAAATTGGGAGGATTTCGTAAAATGATGACACACTCTACTTGAAGAAAAATAAATAAAATTCTCCTAAAACGGGACTGTATCATTTCAATAGCGAAAACCATCGAAGATAGTCTTCATCGCGTTTGTGGTTTTTACGAAGAAGTCTTAGTTGTTCAAAATATCGCTATAAATAAGATTATCAGTCGCGAATAGCAAACATTTTAAATTTATACGTCTTATAATTGTCTCCACATCTCAGGTACACATTTCACTTACGAATAAAATGTACGTATCTATTTTTAATATATTTTTCCAACTTAAATCGAAATCCTGTATCACTCATCATTCTTTGAAATCAATGCTGAGACGAAATTTAACATTGCGTCACATGTGGAAAAATCTCAAAAATTCTATTATTCGATATGCACTTACAAGGTAACACAACGCTGCAAAATTTGCACTTCTTAGGGTTATCATCTTGTTTTTTTTCGATCGAGTCGGCGGTCATTTTAATGATTCACAAACACACCGAAAATATACACTATTTTCACGCACGCGACACGACTATTTACTCGCAGCACCTTAAAATACCTACAATTGCCTCTAATTTCCCAAGCACTAATGTATTTACTCGTACACATACAATAGATAATGCGCGATTATTGATAAGAACAATGAATTAACATTATATATGTGTAAAGGACTAAAGGTACGTGTAAACGTTGCCAAATTGTAAATGAACGGTGCGATTACGATATTGCTTTCATGCTACGTCTAACCTAAAGCACTAGTGGGTAAAACCTAAACTGTGAAAATTCACTGGAAAATACTAGCACCGGATTAATTGTGTAGTTTTCATTAGATGGAAGTTCGCTTTATACTTTCACCGAGACTTTGAATAGTACAAGCATATGGAAGCTGCTTTTTTTTGACTTTCAGTCGGATCCAATATTGGTATAATGATGAATAAATTTATGACCTGTATAAGTTAATTTCGAATGGGCACGTATTCAAGAAATAAGCACATTTTATAAGATGATACTCTGCTTTAAGCTCAAATAAAATTAAGAATTTCCAAACCATTAACTCGAATCATTTTTCTTTTTTAATTTCAATTTAACCCATACATTTCAAGTCCCTATCATCGCTTTATGTTCGATTAGAATTGAAACTTCAGGGAATTTCAAAACTATTTTTCAATTAAGTAGGTACCTATCTGATAAAAATCGGTTCTTGTTCTTCAAAAATTAAAATTTTCATTAAAAGAATTCATTTAAGGCTGGAATGTTAATCAATTTCCTCTTACCTAATTAAACATATAAACAAAAATGAATGATCTGATAAATCTAATGTAGATAATGAATTATTTATAGGTATACTAAAATATTTTATGAGAATAATAATTTTTATTCCTTGTTATTATGCGTTAGCGGAGCACATCGTCCAATAATATTCATTTCATTTCATACATCTTATATCATACATGATGTCACCAAACTCATTCGTTCATTCATAAAATAAAATAACTTTTTCAAAAATGTTGATAATGGATTTCATGCTCATATTAAATGAGCTCAAACTATCTGGTGCTATAGAGAAAAAAAAAAGGCTTCAGGACAAATTATCAGATTTCACATCAACAAGAAATTTATGTTGACTGACTAAAGCTCAGAAAACATGCATGTCAAGAATCTTGGTATCCATTGTAGCATTGTTAGCTGAGTTTTCAATGAAAACTACAACTATTACAGCCTACCTGATCAAAAAGGGGTGGAAGAGGGAAAGATCTTCGACAAATGCCAAAATATTTTGTCATATATATAGTATAGTATAGGTACATTTTTACCCATTTCGTAACGCCAAGATGTGAGCATGAAAATTACTCAACATTGGTGCTATAGAGAAAAAAAAAGGCTTCAGCGACAATTATCAGATTTCACATCAACGAGGAAATTTATGTTGACTGACTAAAGCTCAGAAAACATGCATGTCAAGAATCTTGGTATCCATTGTAGCATTGTTAGCTGAGTTTTCAATGAAAACTACAACTATTACAGCCTACCTGATCAAAAAGGGGTGGAAGAGGGAAAGATCTTCGACAAATGCCAAAATATTGTGTCATATATATAGTATAGTATAGGTACATTTTTACCCATTTCGTAACGCCAAGATGTGAGCATGAAAATTACTCAACATTTGTTAGAGGTTGTTCTAGTACAAATCTGTAAGTAGATTCAGAGTTGAAACAAATATTTCAAAATATATCTGTAATTTTTTTTGTTCTATAATGTAAATCTGGAGAAGGATTTCAAAAGAAGGGAGGAGGAAGGGAGGGAATCATCAGTAAAAATTATTTGTTCATCTTTATCACCTACATAGGTCACTTGATAATAGATATGAACACATATGAATAAATTTTTCCAAAATTAATGTATTTTGGGCCCGCCCATTTTGGGCCCTCTTATGACTTTTTGCGAAAAGTTTTTCATGTACCTCATAGAAAATTGAACGGAATATTTTTCAATATTAACAATTTTTGCGTAGGACGCACCGTATAAAAGATATAAACAAAGAATTGATTTTCGAAAGAGAATTCTAAAAATTGGTATATTTTGACCTCCCCATTTTGGGCTTACTAATGACTTTTTGAGAAAACTGTTCACTCATTCTGTAGGAAATTTAATGGGGAACATTTTTTGATATAACTTATTTTGACGTAGAACCCTTTTTTTCGAAGATATTAGCAAAAAACAGTTGAAAAACTGTTTTTTGCGGGTTTTACCCCTCCTGGGTTAGCTCACCCCTAGGGTGACAACTTTTTATACCTTGTTAAGGACACCATTCTGCACATATAATGTGAAATTCAGCTCACTACCATTTTTTCCCAGGTTCAATTCTTATTTCCCTGTACTACCTACAGTGCTGCCAAATTAGCTCACTTGAACATAGAACTCGATAACATTATTAATGAATATTGCCAGTTTCTTTATCGACATTTTTACCCCATTCTGCACATATAATGTGAAATTCAGCTCACTACCATTTTTTTCCAGGTTCAATCCTTATTTCCCTGTACTATACTGGGAATAAGAAAAATACTATTCGGACCGGGCATCAAAAGAGTTAGCCTCCAGTGAATTTTAGTGGAATCCCTGAAATGGTGAAAATGAATAAAATTTAACATTGATTTAAATGGAAGCAATTTCGTTTTTCCAATTTTACGAGAAAATAAGCACATTCAGAGGAAAATTCATTATAACTTTTTTTTAGACAATGAAATTTCCTTTCCAAACATATAAACATTGCTATATCTTCATCCCCGATAACAATAAAAATTAATTGTTTATTGTAGTATTAATCATTCAAAGTCAATTATTCACTTATCATTTGACACTTGTTCTGCAATCAGTCTGTTGGGATTGTGTTTAAGCGAATTTTGCAATGAAGATTTTTTATTCAGTATTCATACATTACCGTTATTTGCTATATGGAGTAGGTAATGTGCCACTGTGATAACTCATTTTCTCAAATTTTCGTCACTGGTGATGAAAACATAACAATATTTATATCATTGAATAGGAAATTTTATCCTCTAAAAATTAAGCTATGATGAATTTTTCTTTAAACCTTACAGTTTTCTCAGAAAATTTAAAAAACAAAAACGCTTCTATTTAAACCAATGTTAAATTTTGATCAGTTTCACTTTTTCAAGTAAAACGACACTAGCGCGCCACACCCGTGCCCGGTCCGAATATACACTGTGTTTAACTGATTTTAACACCACCAACCGCCGAATTCCCTTCATCCACAAAAAGATATTCATTATTTATTTCATTTCTTTTCATTTCTTTTTACGAGATTTAGAAATTAACACATAAATAATTGTGTATCTATGATTTCAATGCATAATTTACAAGATTATGAATGTTTTTAAACTTTCAACGTTTCGTTCCAGTTAATTTTGCAACACTGATTTTGAAAGAAATGAATTTAAATCAATCAAACAACCAGTAAAAAATTATTTAAATTATAGAATTTGAGTTACCAAAGTCTTAATTTATTCATTATGCCACAATGAAGTCGAACAAAATGAAATATGTGATATATATAATATTTTTTTTTCATGAACCGGAATTTTGGACTCGGGTGTGTTAAAATTAGTTAGACACAGATGATGTTGGAGGTGAAAAGGAGGGTGTATCGTTCTCAAAATAGCGATATCCATAACAGTCTCAATTCTGACATAATCTAACCAGATGAAATGCGCTCTTTCCGAATTATTTTCAACAAAATGAAAACCCCACTCTACACATTTCTACAGCTCCTTATTTACCTATTCCTATTTGAAAAGAGATCGTAGATTTGATCGAGGATTTTCAGCGACGCACGATCATTCGTCAACCACACAACACACAAGCTGGAGGTCAATCACTGGCGGTACAATCACGTCAAACCCTCAAGCAGAGCGTAACCGGTGCATAACTGCAAAGATACTTCAAACTGCTAGCTCACCTGACGCTAAAGGTGTGGAAATATTCAGAAGCTCAATTTACATGAAACACAATCAAATGCACACGCGATAATAATTGGAATGATACGCAGGGGACAGGGGTGGCTAAAAATATCGAATTATCTACTCAATTATGGGTAATTCATACTTCAATATAGTCACATAATTTCGTATTTGGGAAATCATTCGTAATATTTTGTCATAATAAATTAAATCTATCTACTTTAGCGGAATCCTGCTATAATATAGCATAGGTAATTAGATCGAAGAAATTATTTCGGTTAAAATGAGTGCTACATGTTCACACATTTGAAACCCCCTGCGGGAAAAGTAACGTATAATTTTACTCTTTGCATTATTCAGTTATTCGGGGACCTAGGGCCAAGGATACGTATCAATTGCTCAGCCATCACATACTATGTCGTAACGATCAAATCACATGTAGTTGTATAAAACCTTTCATACTGCAGCGATCGCTTCGGTAAGTTTTGCTTTAATTCTTTTCGAAAATTAATATCGCCACCATACGTTTAAAATATACACAGCATGTTGGTAGGTAGGTATGTAGGTAGGTAGGTAGGTAGGTACTATAGGTAGATGCTCGAATTTATACTTTACTTTTGATAATTTTGAAAATTTCTATTATTCAAATATTTATCTAATTATCATCGATAGTAAATCTAAATTTACTGCCAGCTATTCCTATGGATTGCCAACGTTTTTTTTCACATGTGACTCTAATAAATGATTACCACTTTTACTACTGCCACGTGAACACCATTTCTCCTATGCAAGTTGGAAAAATCATTTTTTCCAATGCATCGATAAAAAATTTGAATCATTACAAATAATTGAATTAAAACTGTAAAAAAAAAACATCAAACGAAAGAAACTTTAAAACCTTAAAAATTCAAACTATTATTAGGTATTATCAGTATTTTTTTATTTTTAATATGTACAAGAAAAGTACCGAAGTAGGAAGCAGGGTGCAAAACAAAATACCAAAAATCAATTACTTGCTAAAAATATGTTCTCTTTTTGAATTTTTGAGGAAAAGCAAACTTGATGCTGAGACACACGCCTCCAAATGCTTAATAATCATTTATATTTTAAATGTTTGTGAAGGCCAGATACACTCTTTAGTTGAACGATAATACAGCAATACTTATGCATTCTATGCATGTACAATATATTACAGTACATCGTTGCTCACTTTGTCAACCATCATTTAGATTTGAGAGAAATAAAATATACGAAATTCCAACATTTTCAATTTCAAGTACACGACTACGACGAAAGAGAACCAACCCTACGCATGTATTTGAAATATATTTAACTCGATCGATAATTTCAAAACCTTGGAAACTTGAAGATTTTTTTTTTTTAATGTCGTATCATCACGATAGCTTTTCGAATTGTTGACAAAAAGCTCATCACGATTCATGAACATACATAGATTAGAAGAATATAAAAAGGTTCCGTGGTTATCGATTCGCGTGCCAGCTTACGGTAATGAAGCAGGTTAAATCGCATATACGGTATTTTATTCCTAATAGTACATAGTTATAAAAATTTTTTATGTGTGCTCTAATAAATTCCATTTGGAGTTAGTAATTGAAAACTATGATTTGAGTAGTGAAAGAGGGATGTTCACATTGCTTAATTACATTTTTACTAATTTGAGGTTCCTCAAGCTCTACTGAAATTTTGATGATCAGCCAGTTTGGATCCATTTTGACCCAAATTCAAGAGCTCGTATTCTGGCTACTAACTAATTCCACACACAAAGTTTCACCTGTTTAAGTTGATTTGGTGAGGAGATGTGGAAGATTTAAAAAAATTTCATGACTCAAAACTTTTTCAAAAAGCTGTTTTTGCTCCAACTCCTTTCAAAATGCAGATAGGAAGCTGAAATTTGGACACGTTGGTGTCCGTGACTTATTCTTTCATATGAGATCGAAGACAAAAAAATTGAGCAATTTTCTCTTTCTCCAGTTCTCCTCAAAATTTGAGTGATACGTCATTTTGAATTTTATCGAAAAAACAAAAAAATCACTTTTGCCTATTTTTTAAAAAAATCTCTCACCAAATTTTGAGCAAATTTCATGAACACCCACCGGCGCCACATCGGGGCCGATTGCAAATCTAGGTGGACAAAATTCGAAAATGTAACTTTTTCACTTTTAAATAAGCGTACCTTATGTTTTTTGAGTCGCTAAACTCGAATTTGATATTAGTTTTTTCTTTCCGCCCCTCAAAAAGCCCCAAAAGCCCAAATTTTTGAAAAATTGGGCTTCAGGGGAATAAATGATTTATGAATATCGAATTATATGTTTTTGAGGTCGTTGAATTCGAATCTGAAATTCTTTTTGTGATGCAACCCCTTGGAAAGCCCCAAAAGCCCCAAAAAAAACAAAATTTTTGAAATATTGGGCTTTAAATAAATAAGTTATTCATTCATGTTGAACTATATGTTTTTGAGGTCGCTGAATTCGAATCTGAATTTTTTTTGTAATATAGTCCCTCAAAAAGCCCCTAAAGTCTCGAAAACTCCAATTCTCAAAAAACTGAGCTTCAAAAAAAACACAATACATTTATATTGTGTAATATATTTTTGAGGTTGCTAAATTTGAATTTGAAATCATTTTTGGAATTTAACTCCTCAAAAAGCCCCAGAACACCAATTTTTAGAAAATAGAGTTTCAAGCGAACAAGTGATTACTGTTTTTTCAATCATATGTATTTATGCTAAAATTATATTGGAAATTTAATTCCTCCGAGCACCAAAAGCTCCAGTTTCGAGAAAATTGGTTATTTAGAAAGTAGAAAAGTCCAAAGGGGGTTAAAAATCCTTTATTTAAACAAAAAAACAAAAACAAAACAAAAACAAAAAAATTAATAAATAATTCAACAACCTATGCGAAGAATGTAATTAGAAAAAAAACTGAGATTTTTTCGTGTAAAAACACTAAATTTTAACATAAAATCCTAAAAAAACCTACTTTCGGCGCAAGTTGGCGCAACTGAAATCAAAACAGGCGTGTAAAGGAGCACTTTGTGCACAACACCACATCGCCACTTTAGGTCTGAAGAGGTCTGTGGTTTTGTAGGTAACAAAAATTGCAAAAAAACACCAAAAAAATACGAAAATAAAAAAAATTCTCACATAAATATGATGATTTGTAAAAAAAAATTAACACCGTGAAATGATTCATTATTTAACGTATTTTCATGAAAAAATATCATTCCCCCCCCAGAAGTGAATTTAAAACCATGAAATCATTAGTCATACATCAGCGTTTTCGTATTAGCGGGATATTTTGAGCGAAGAAGTAGGAGGTTGTGTTACTCATACCCCTCCCATGACCACTACGGTTGAGTTATGGCTCTTGTGGCTCTTGCTTCTTATAGAGGAGGGATGTACACAACTTTTGTGCATTTTCAACCAGAAAATGGAATGTCACTTTTTGGACTTTTGTCCACCTAGAATCGCAATCGGCCCCACTGTGCGGCGCTAAGATATATAACAAAAAGTTGGACATGTGCCAGATGATTATATACATAAATGACCTGAAACGCAAAGATTTGAAGACCCCTAACCTGTCTCGACTCACCTTCACAAATCAGGTGGGTTCTTATTGAAAACTCAGCTAAAAAGTTTATGTTGAAAAAGGATAGGGAGGGTTTATCGCTAAACATAGAATTGGAGGGGAGTTAAAGCGGAAAACCACTTATAAATGGAAAACTGAGTCAGAAAATTTCTTCAATCGTGTATATCTCCTACCTCAATCCAACTTTGAAACTAAGGGGTTGAATTTGAATCAAAATGTATCCAAAATTAGGAAATGATCCGAATTTGAGAAAAGCTTGAGGAACCTTCATTATTTCAAATTTGATGAATTAGGATTGCACGTGATTACTAATACAAATAAGTATAACATATTCCAGAGGCACCTTCATACACGAAGTTCAAAAGAAACATGAGGGGTTTATAGCCAAAATACTAGGTATGGTGGGGTAGATATTAATAGTATAACCTGCAGGACTGAGTGCTGTTTATTTGTTTTTGTTAGTGAAGGCGGGAAGTGTTTCTTTAATAGCCGCAAAATCCTCAAAAATTTCCAAGTACAATGTAAACTTGGTGTGTAGGATTTGTTGGGGACCGGAATATAATTCCTTAAATTTTCATCAAAATAAATCCAAAATGGCGGAAGATGAACATTTGAGAAAAGCCTTAACGAAACTCAATTACTCAAAGTTGATAAATATAAGCTCATATGATTACTGGGAACAAGGTGTTTACTATATTATCCTAAATCCACTTTCACAGGTGATGAAAAAGAGGAGGGGGGGCTTGATGCTTTCAAAATGTAATGAATGCAAAAACGTCCAAAATCCTGGATTATGGTTTCACACAACACAGCGAGATTAAATTACTAACATATTCAAATTTCTAAAAATTCAGCCCCAGTAATGTAGCATGGGTACTTACTGTCTTTTCTTCATTATAAGTATTAATAAATTACATGCTGATTTTTGAACGTCGATGCGCCATCCTAAATTTTTTTTAATCTAATTCTTGGAATACAGTATTTTCTACTATAGCAAGGGCGTAGCTAGAACATTTTCCAAGGGGGGGCAAAAAGGTGGAATTATACTTTTTTTTTCGTGTTCCAGTTGCACCATGGAGGGTGAAGGAGGGTGGTCAATGCTATATGCAAATATATGTTCAGACCAATATTCAGATGATTCAGATACTGAAACTCGAAATAATCACATTGCTGCTTTGCTATCAGTGTTGTGCTAGTCGCACATTTTCACACACACATCCTATTTTCTGCGAATTTTATTCAGTTGGCTTGAAATATTCGAAAATAGTCTTGTGAGTAAACCGGAACATAATTTTTTCAAAATCCAGGGGGGGCAATTGCCCCCCCCCCCTTGCCCCTCGCTGGCTACGCCCATGTATAGAAGCGAATAATATTAGAAATTATGAATATGAAATTAAAAAAGGGTTAAACCTGAATTAACCTACTGCTTATTACAGACTTTTTTTCTAATAAAATGAATGGGTCCGCATGTGAATTTTTCACCTTGAAAACGCCTCATTCGTTTCACGATAAAAATCCACTCGAACAAGAGGGAATAAAATGGCCATTTTTTTAAACGCCATATGCGCACGAACTTGAAAATTAACTTACTATACTTTTGGCCAAGTAACCAAATTTGATGGTTTCTTTAACGCGTGCTAATAAAAAATGAAAATCATAATAAATTTGCATCTGGTATTTATAAATACACGCGTTATGAACCGATAAATGTTTGTAAAATATTACTGGTACTCGCCAACTTAAACGTTCAAAACAAATTAATAACTACGAATTATTAGCGTTGAAACATGGGATAAGAATTCGGGATTCAATTTGATGTATCTAACTAGTAACTAGCCATTTTCAAGGGGCACAATGGGCTTTGAATGACCAAAGTGCATGATGTTTGCATCACACAGTTAAACCTGAAACCTAAATCTACATATTTTCAAAGCAGACAAAATAAGATCCAAAGTCGAACTTGAAATAAGCGCGTACTACGTATTACGGAATATTTTCCAACATTGATAACATCGTAAATAATAACATTTATTAATTGCTCAATGCCTGTTAAACCGTAGAGATACTGACTATAGAATCGGTTGTGGTGGGTGCAACGCACTTAAAAACAATAATGGAAAAATACGCCGCAATTTTTAAGCCCAGACGTGAACGGTGGAATATTGCGTTTTACCAAAAATAATAAGGGCAATACACCGTAGAGTAGACGTGTTTTAAAAATCGATATCGCGATGTTGCCAAAATTTAGAATTTTTCATCTTCCATTGGGAAAAGGACAGGCAAAATTTTCTGCCAACATTATACTTTATAGCATGGAATTTCGATTTAATTTGCACACAAATTTTACTTAAAAAATCCACACGTTAATACGTATTATGTAGCTATAGCTACTACCTAGGTATACATGTGTAGTTCACAAAGAAAACCACCATGAGCTACGGTGAAAAATCATTCAACCATTAAAGCACCGCGATTGCATATTATAAAGCGAGGAGAAGGTTGTGAAAATTTAAGCGTAAAAAATTTCATTACATTTGGCAACAATGTTTTAACCTACAATAGCGCAATGACACATCTCTCGGAAAATGCTTTAGTATCATCGATGTAAAATTCACATAGGCGTCAGGTCTGTCTAGCGTCGGCTTTCATCATCTCATTCGAGTGATTCCCCACCAATTGTCTTATCCCACGCCGTATAGGAAATGGCTATAGCATAAGAATCATATGGTGCAATGGTACATGTACAAATGTACATACTATATTGGTATAATGTACGTATATATACACTTGCATAGCACTTGCTAGTATATTACATACGATGACGCATTCCTAATTCATCGTAATGACGCATACACGTATAAATTACGTGTTCCTAGTACCTATAGTACCGACTACCTAATACCTAAACCTACATACGTAGAATAATGCTTTATACTTTAGGCGAATTATAGAGACTCTAGAGCAAGGCAAGAAGTCATGCAGAAGAGCATATTGTATGGGCTTCTCTCATTTCAAGGGCGTATAATATACTCTTAAAGCAACGTACACCATAAGCACAGGTGTATCGTGAATGTCCGGTTCGTACGAGTTGAATTATGATTTCGTCAGCTAATAGCTACATCATCGTCTTCTGTATGGCAAAGATTTTATCGAATTTAGCCAAATAGGAATTAAGGATGCGATCCTAAAGAATGCCAAGTATGAATACCCATTACTAGTCTATGTACAGGGTTTGACGTTATAGTATCTTAATGAGCTTTACTTCTCGCTTTGATAAGCTTCAATGATAATAGAGATAGGTAACTTCAAAAAAAAAAAAAAAAAAAAAAATAGAATACTATACTATACACTCAGAACTGACTATAAGGAATACGTTAGTTCTCCTCGAAAACAGCTGAATAATACTAACCTAGACCATATTTTGAAAATATTTCTTTGGGACCAATTTCCGGCTTATCATGAAAGTATTCAGTTTTTCTATCAATTTGAACAGGAGCATTTTCAGGAAGCTTCTCAGGAACTTTTGCAACACCAGACGATTTAACTTCATCCTGCTCTAATTCAAGGAAATCAGGAGTACCGGATCGAGACGAATCATTCACTTCAGTGAATTTTAAATCGCTCACTTCTTTATTAGTAGTCGAAGTTGAATCAGTATTGATAAAATCTTCTTTTTTTACTGGTAATGCGAAATCGTTCATCTCGTTAAATTTAGACTGTGTTGGAGTCGCAAAATGAGACTCCAATACATCGTGTTTATGTTCATCAGAAGAGTCGACATCCACGAGCGTTGATTGAGGGTGTTTGTTGTCTTTGAAATCGGAATTCGGTACGAATTCTTCGACTTCGTCATTAAAATCAGTTTCTTTAATATTTTCGTTTAATTTATCGTTTCCGCAAAAGCTCTCGACTTTTTCATGGCCATTTTCAAAATCCTCGTGAAAGTCTTTTTTATCGTGGAACGAATCAATATTCGCCGGTACCGGTGTACTAAGGTCGTTATCCTTTTGAAATGAGGGAACAGCTTCATCCTCGTTCGAATTATTACTATATTGAGAATCTAGTAAACCGTTAGAGTGCGATTTTTCGGCATTTATAAAAGCATTCAAATCTTCCTTACTTTTGGGTGGTTCAATAAATTCAGATATTTCTTCAACGTGTTTGTCTTCGTCATGCAGGTGAGCTTCAATCGACCCATTTTTGTCGTGAGCTTTTGGTTCACTTGTATCGATTATATTGGAAGAATCCATTATGATAATTTGATAAATAGATACTTGAGAAAAAACACCAAGTCGATTGACAAAATATCGGTCACTTTGAAAATAACCGCAAAATTCGCGATCACGTACGATGAACGCGAGCGTAAAAAATTATTTCTTTCGGTGATTCGAAGTATTATCACACTAGCGCGGTAGGGTTTTCACTAAACAGCTGATCCTACCGATGTATTTACATTGCACCTTTTTCCCACTCAACGCAAACGTAAACGATACCGTTTCTAACCTGTAAGATGCGAGTGATACGATATAATGTTGGAGTGCAGACTACTGCAGAAGATGATGACTGAAATGGTGAACGTGAAATGGAATGGTGTTCCTTTTTCGTCCCACTTGGCCATCGCGTTTGTGAAGGAAATTTTTCCGATTGGCGGGCATGCGTGCACTTTTACTCTCGCTGAATCATAATACAATGTTGCCATTTGTGGGCAAATTTTGAACGTGTATCCTTCATTCCTTTGGAAAACATAAAATTCTGAATAACTCAATTTTTCCACGAAAAATTGTTACTCTACAATCATTATTTTATTTATTAAAAAAAAAAAACTTCCTAAATAATGAGGGTTGACTTCACTCATTGTAGAATTGTAGTATTGCATCGCAATTAATCAGGCGCAAAATTGAAAAAAAAATTACACCATATATGTAGTATGTACGCTAAACAAATATTGAAAATATGTACTTTTATGGAAGATAGCATTCATGGAATAGGACGAAATTAAATGAGACGAATGACCAACTTTCAATATTGGCTAATATACAATATTATAATATAATTTACTCAGTCTTAACATAGAAAATGAAAAAAAGGTTATTTATCCATGTGGAGTAAATATCCTCTACATGCGGTCCTGATGAACAAAATATTAATTACCTATTAATTAATAATAATTTATCATATTTAGTTACGTTCTGTTTCAGAATTCAAGTGCATAGGAATGTGAAAGGATAACCTCATAAAATCATTGTGTTTTTCTGATTTTATGTACAAATTTTTTGATGATATAGGATTTTTTAAAATAATTAAGATTCTATAGCTCACTTATTCATCGTATACAGTACATTCAAATTTTTACTCTATTTCTTCTTGTACTTTTCAAAAAACAAAAAACAAAAATAAAATATGTTTTTGTCGGAGAATTTTCAATTACCCATTAAGGCCTTGTCTCAAGAATTAAAACCAATATTAAGTAAGTCGGTAGCGGTAGGTCATCTGCACTCTGCTGTCGAGCTTCATAAAAAGAGCAAGCAATAGTATGATGAAAAATATGTAAAAATAAAGCACGAATAGTGGATATTATTATTGTATGATTTTGAACTTCATAATTTGATGTTTTATTGATCCTATTGAAAAAATGAAAAATGGGAGTTTAATATTATTTAGTTGGCAACATTTCTACGATTCGTAAGCATGTCAAATCGTGTAAAGATTACGTTCCTGGAATCGGATTAGTAATAGTAGCGTTTTAAATTCCCAATGAATCTCTATAATTCCATAGACATACTGATATCATTTTTACAATAGTCATGAAATGTGTTTTATTCTAAAGCTATACATAATGTAAGTGCATAATATGTTAAAATAAACATACGTCGTATTCCCTTTACCTTTAATTCATCAGTTACCCATATATAGGGATGCTGTATCTTTTTTTATAATCATGTAGACCATATATCCGTTATATTTTGAAGTAGATTGGTTCAGTAATATTGTTAATTTGCAGAAAATGAATTCTTATGGTCAGAAATCTGTTGCGAAGAAATATGCGGAAACAAAGGAGATTTCAGGGTACCATAAAGAACAATATTCAGTAAGTGAATCTTATTAATAAATAAATCAAGAATATATCAAATTTTGAATAGTTACCTAGTCCAGCTTTATAGGTAAATATGAATTGTCCATGTTTGCGATTAAAAATGATTTTATAGTAATGAAGTAATGAGCAGTTATGGGTAATTGGATACCTCGTCATGATACCCATTACCAACTATGCCAGTACTAATAATCAACAAACCTACTTGTTTACTGCGATATGCTAAATAAATGAATTAAGGCTATAGTTAAAGTACCTACTTATTTCAATATTATTGTACATAGTATTTATTAAGAAACAATTTGATTTCGGTACCAAGCTTCATACTCATGAATTTAATTTAACATAGATACAAACTATTATTCCTATTTAGTGTAAGTAGTAAACATGCGGTGTTTATTGAAAAAAAATCTATCCATGAAACTACCTGTATATTTATTGTTTTTCAGAATTTTACGCGTGTTGAGAAAACAACTGGTGAAAATTCCAAAGAAATAAATGAATCTTTTGAAAAAATTCCATTCTACGTCGCTATTTTAGCTTACATGGGATTTCATTTCCTCCTCTTTCTGGGCTATCTGAATCAATTTTTATTTCCCACCAAAAGTAGCCAAAGAGAAAAATCGTGAAGTAAGTAAGGCTATGCGAATGAGAGGGTTTCGCTACAAATTTTGAAATTTGTTCGTAATTAATTAATTTTTAATTCTAGCCTCTACATTTTGCTTTTTTTGTAGGGGTATCCGGCTTTGATTGACAAATTTGAAACTTTTTATTTGAATTATATATTTAGACGAATCCGAGATGGTTGGGAGAGACCCATTTGTAGCGTTGCTGGGACTGAAATTGTTATAAAAGAGAGAGTTACTTACGATAAAGGATGGACTTTTCAGTGAGTATATTCTGATTTCAAGTTTAAAAAAATTTTACAAAACTTTTAAAATTACTACATTATTTTACAGATACACGGGAACTAAAACCAAATACTTAAATTTAGGATCTTACAATTATTTAGGATTTGCTCAAGCTAACGGAGTTTGCTCAAGGGATAGCGCTGAAGCACTTGATAAATTTGGTTGCGCTACGTGCAGTACCTCTAAAGAAATAGGTAGGATCTACAAGAAGAACGAATTATAATTAATTTTTATTTTTTTTACTTTTTGCTAATATGCTTCATTACATCATCGCAAACTGTTGAGTACAATGATCGTAATGAGTGCTGAAACATTATCGACATCTGTAAAAAATGCTAATTTCTTCTAGCCATGTATCCCGAAACATACCACTAATAGCTACATAATGATGCCTATTAAAACATGTTTCATTTCATTTTAGGAAAAACCACACTTCATAGAGATTTGGAAAAACTTACAGCTAGATTTTTAGGCGTGGAAGACGCCATTATTTTTGGCATGGGTTTTGCCACCAATACTTTGAATATTGCTAGTCTCATTTCGTCCGAGTGTCTCGTAATAAGCGATGAACGGAATCATGCGTCTTTAATTTTGGGCTTGAAATTATCCGGTGCTACTGTTCGTATTTACAAACATAACGGTATCTGATAATTTATGTTTATGGAATCATCGCCTTAATTTTAGTGACAAAAATCATATAGACTAAATAAATGTTTCAGACATGACTAGTTTAGAAAATAATTTGATCGATGGAATCAAAAAAGGTCAACCTGGAGGTAAGCCATGGAAAAAAGTGTTTATTGTCACAGAGGGTATTTTTAGCATGGAAGGTTCAATAGTGAAATTACCGTCCCTTCTCGCCCTTAAACAGAAATACAAGGTAAGTGTAACTTACATTTATAGGTTAATAGAATAGGTACTCAAAAATGCATACTAAGATATTGTATGTATTTCAATAGGCTTATCTCTATCTTGACGAGGCTCATAGCATCGGTGCTCTCGGAGCTCATGGTCGTGGAGTCGTAGACTATTTTGGTTGTGATGCTAAACAAATTGATATATTAATGGGTACATTCACCAAATCTTTCGGCTCCGCAGGCGGCTACATCGCTGGTTCAAAGGTTAAACTGCAATAGTAAAATTTTTCTTATTTAAAAAAAAAAATAATAAAATAAAAATAATTTTAGTAACTAAAACATGTTGCGCAGTCTACTTATAACTAATGGATTGGAATCTGCTGATTGCAGTCTTTGATTAATCATATCCGAGCCAGAAGTGACGCTGAGTACTACGCTTCTTCTATGCCTCCTCCTGTGGCTCAACAAATATTTTCTTCAATGAAAATCATTATGGGAGAAGATGGAACAAACGATGGTAAATTATTACAATTTTCAAATACTTCAATGCGAATACTTACATTCATCAACATGATAATTATGTCATCAGGTGAAAAGAGGATTCGCCGTTTGGCTAGAAACACTCGCTATTTCAGAAAACGATTACAGCAAATGGGATGCATTATCTATGGAAATGATGATTCTCCTGTTGTTCCTATGCTTGTCTATATGTATTCTAAAGTAGCGTAAGTGTAAAAGCCGCTCATACATAAGCATTAAAATAGAATTTTTAAAGAAGTGACAAAATGAGTAATCCTTATAGAGCAGCTGTCAGGCTGTATGCTAATTACAATATCGCCACCGTAGGCGTTGGATTTCCTGCTACTCCTATGTTGGAATGCAGAATTCGGTTTTGCCTCTCAGCAGGACACACTTTGAAACAACTCAAAGAGGTAACTTTTTTCAATGTTCGTCTTTTAAAATTCAAGAAAAACACCAAGTAAAATTGTTTTTTCAGGTTTTAAATGTTACGGAACATCTGGCAGATGAAATGGGTTTCCGGTACTCTAAGAGGATACCTTCGTATAATATTGCAATTTATGAATCAAACGAAGAGGAAGATGAAGGATTCTAAGTGACATCACAAAACAAATTGAAAACAAATAAATAATTTAGCGATTAACCAAATTTTAATTTTTTTTTTAACATAGAACAATTCACATTTTCATCGAATTATTCATTTTTTTTTATATTTTGTAAATATGTGAGTTTATTGATTCTAATTGCTGTGTCATATCAATTATTTAATTTTGTTTGTGTATAACTATAATATTTATTGAAAGTCTTTTATATCTGGTATATTGAGACAAGATTTTTTTTAAATAAATGATTTGCGTCTACTGTAAATGTACAGAATATTTAATAATCTCACATAACAAAAAGCATATGAACGAACATTCCATTAATCACTATAATCTTCAAATGAACATTCTACGATAATCCAAATCGAAAGATCGATAAAAAAATACATTATGGGTGGAATTATTTCCATAGGTTTTCATTTGTACATTGAAACTAAGACTGAAAATCGCTTATAATTTAAGAGGGTATCCTACGAGCTGGCGTCTGCCGATTACTTCTCCAATAAAAAACCACATCGAAACTTCAGCAACTACTAAGGTATTCAACCAAGCATCCTAGAAGTGAGTGAGAAAACAGACTTAATAAAAATATACAGTAAATTTTGTAAATATAATATTTACATTGAAAACTACCTTGACTGTTAAGTTCTTCCAACCTTTACTTCTATAAGATGATATTATGTTACGAATAGCTGGCCCAACTTCTTTGAGTTCGGATGGTTTCGGTGGCACGAGTTCGACTTTGGCGTACTTCACAATAGTAGGAACGCTGTCCTTCATACGGGTAAGAGTTTCTATAATCGAAAAAACAAGTCATAACAAATAATAAGATAATCGAGAATTTCAATTGTAAATTCTTATGCATAAACTAAGAAGTTTATTTTGAGTAATGTCTTTCAATGAGCAAGAGAGATTCAAAAAATTCACTATAATTATTAATTTTCAAGTGCCAATGTACAAACATACCTTTTGTGAATTTGGGAACCCAATACTTCACCAATGATCCCATTTTAACTTTGATATAAACTTAATAAATATATGGAAAATTAATTTTATTTAAAGAGGATTATGAACTTTTTAACCTTCTTATGAAACTACCATCACTCCTTATCAAAAAAGAACGAATGGAAGCAAATTTATGGGGTTGAAATATTCGCTAGACCAACAATGTTGTATGCGTAGAAATGGTGACGTAATCTGTTATTCACCAATCATAATGCGTGTTGATCGAATGATTTTTGCTTCTGGGTTCTGGTTCTGTTTATGGTTTATTTATATTGATTTTGAAATTTTTTCCAAAATGCAAAATAAATTCTGTTGTTGCGTATTTTTTTTTTTTTTTTTTCATATTTGGAAATTTTATAAAGAAATCAGTTATTTCAAATGACAAATGACTGTAATGAAATTCTTATACAATAATATTTCAGTGCTGTGAAAATAGGTAGTGATATCACGTATTCGTGCACTGATAAGACATTAAATCGATGATTCTGAATTTCTGACCGTTGGTTCAATAGGGTGCTCTAATGTATGAGGGTTTAGATGCGTACGCGAAAATTTCGATTGGGCTTAGCATGTTATTTAGAGCCATTACCGGAAACATAAATTCTACGCGCGAAAAAACTATAAATGGCACAATATGGCGGTCCATTATACCCAGTCATATGATAGCACGATTCTGATTGGATATCAAACGGTACGGCGATCCGCTCGTGATTAAATTTGCGAATCACTCGTACTTTACATTGATTCTTTTACAGTTTTTATGATATTATGATAAATATAATTTAATTGAATTATAATAATATAGATAAGTATCTTATTATTCATTAAAGTAGCTAAATAAATATACCCAATTATTACGTCGCTATGTGGTGCGTTAGACGGTTTCTGTTCGAAGATAGTACAATTAACTTGTAAGTATGAACATTAATCATAAAATCTAATTCATGAATTACGATTTATATCAACTTTGGAATTTTTATTCAATGTATTGTAATTATAGAAGAGTTCTTCTTTCCACATCTGCGTGCAGCAGAAGTAGTGGCAATAAAGGTTATCAATTAGTGGATCCAAAATTGCAACAAATTACAGAAGTTGAAGAAAGTAAGAAGCAGCTTCTCGATGACTCTCCTGAGGTTAGTGCTGAGCATATATTGTAGAATTTATAATCGTGTTCAATTCAGTTCATCTGTGAATCTGAAGAAAGAGTTGTTTGATTTTGCAATGAAGAATGTATGCATGTTTAGAAGAATGTTAAGTTCATGAACTGAAGTGAAATGTACCTCATAGCACCTAGCAGGAATATGTAGAATAAATGTAGAATAAGTCTTTACTCTGTCTTTATAAACGAAAATTTCACGTATTTTCTAAAAATGAAACAAAAAATTAAAAAAAAAAAGATCAATATCGACACCTATTTCTAATTAGATAAAAAAAATGAAAAATGAAATAGGTTTATTGTAAAATGAAATGAAATGGAACTTTGATGTAATTATGATTACTTACTGGTGAGTTTTCAACCTTGTTTCAGCTGTGTTGGCCAACTGTTTATTGCATAATAAACAGAGTGCTGTATACTTTTTCTGACATATTACCAAACGGTAATCCAGCGCTTCGAATAAATCACTCTTTTCTCTAGTCATTTTTCAAAAAATGGAAATAAAAATCATCTTCGAACTTCAATCAGTAAACTTATCACTCAGTCAATCATTCATTCATTTCGCTCCAAAAAAATCCATAACTGTTTTTTTTTTGGCTTTCAGCTATATTCTACATTTATTTTACATATTCTACATATTCTACATTTATTCTACATATTCTACATATTCTACACTTATTTGACGTGTAAATGTAGAAAAAGTTTTTTTTTCGTGTAAATGTGGATTTCGACCAAAAAAAAAGTTAGAGTCCCTAGGTGGAAAGGAGGGGAGCAGGAGGTCACCAATGTGCACCTCTTTTCGAAAAAAAAAACGCTGTTTTTTAGCCACTCAAAATGGTGTGAGAAACCCTGTTTTAGCACTTAAAAGGTACAATTTGAGTTTCTGCATCTTCCTGAACACATCGCTATTCTTCTTGGATCAAAACTGGGGGTCGGAAAGTTACAGATCGCAATATTTCAATATTATGAAATTTTCGCAGGCAGTCACTTGAGCTCATTTTATCATACGACACCGCAATAAAATTTTCAACATCTCATGTACCATCACCACATTTATGTTCGATAACCCCCACTTCTCCCTTCTAACATCATGTATGGAGGTTAATTGGGATATATATTTCATATCTCCAATAATCATACGAGTTAATATTGATAACATTTTTAATAATTTGAGGCTCCTCAAGCTTCAATCAAATTTCAGTAATCCACCATTTTGTATCCATTGACCCAAATTCAAATTTTTTATGTCTTAAAATGATAGGTTGTTACATGTGATAAATTATACTTCACAAAGTCACGTGTTAATCTCTATGCGACTTTGCCAGAAGTTTTTGGCGTTGATGTTCATCACCCTAGAGTCATTTCGAGGTAGTCAAGTGCGCCAATGTATCCCTGTTTTAATTTATGGAACAGTTAGCAAACATATGTTTAACAACACATTTTATATAGCTCTACATTGAAGAACTGACTGGTGTACCAGAAGAGCATCGTAAGGATAGATTGGTTCGTATCTCCAAACCACCTAAAAATGCAATGCAGTCTGGAACAGACAACACCGAGGGTTGGTTATTGCAGTTTGATCAGAGACAACGTTGGGAAAACAATTTAATGGGATGGATTTCGAAGTAATTACTTCTCAACAGCAATCATAATTATACCTAATATAATAATTACTAGTTCTTGGTTAAATTTACCACAAAATTGAAGAACAGAGTTGAGTGTAAAAAAGGAGCGTTGTGCACTGTAGTGCCCACCCTTCTGCTGCTGATTGCTTACTACATCGTAATTCGTAAATCAACAAATCGTTATAGATATAACGAATACAAATTTTTTTATAATTTCATACTTAATTAGGTGAAAAATAAATTAGAAATGCATGTTACAAGTACACAAGTGAATTGAGGTTATGTATATTCTTGAGGTTCTACCATTTGAAATTGAAATTGTTATCACTTAGTATTGAAAAATTACTATTATCTTAGATTTGAAAAGGAATTATGAAGAATTCTTTATTTGTGGAATAAGTTATATATTTCATGTTCTATATTAACGGGGACGTGACGTGAGCTTAGAAAAGTTTCAAACATACAGTAACGAATCTGACCATCCACCTTATAAATGACTATAAAAGCATAATTTAACATTCTTGTCGGAAATTTAACGTAAATTAATTTGCTATAGGACTAATTTACTTGTATCGGTTATTGTAAGCGAGCAAATTTAAAAAAAAAAACTTGGTTTGGGGGATTCAAACCTCCGTAGGGGGTCACGCTTCATGACTACATATGAGGAGTTTCAGTATATTGTTTGTGATTATACTCTTGACCAACATAATGAAAATCAGCTTGATAACATTTTACCTGAGTGCAATATCGCACCTACTGCAATAACATCACATCTCAAAAACAAACTCTTCGACTGCAAGACCACCACATCTCAAAAAACTACCAAACATATTTGCGTTGCGAACATCTGCCTTTACCATTGGAAAGAACATGAAAAATTAGTAAGGATCAAGAAAAAAAATGAATTTGAATTCGTATTTCGTTATTTACAAAGCAAACAAAAAGCAGTTTTCTTGAGTTTCGGTTATTTGATGTGTTTTGAGATGTGGTGTTGTTGCAGTAGGGGTGCGATATTGAAATTCTATTCTTTGCATTTATTTTGTCGCTGCTAATATAAGTGTCTAAATAATCTTACACTTCAGTTCTCGACGACAAAAAAAAAAAAACAAAACAAACTTTCTTGAAGAAAATTTAATGTAAATTATTTTCTTTAAGAGCCATTTTTTTCTCATCTCTCCTTACGAGGGAGAAAAACTCAAGAATCTATGCTCAAAAAATGATGAATCGTTATACTACTTAATGCGTATTTTTCAAGATAGCTTTACTAACCTATGATGAATGGTAGAAAAAATGTAATGCAGTATTTTTGCGAGAAACTTGGCCTGGAATAATTTTGTATGGTAATGATTTTTTCGTATTTGGCACCATTAACGAAGAAAAATACAAAAAACTTACAAATGGGCCATCTTCAAAGTCGTTTCGTTGTCGAACGGTAAATTATAGCGAAAAATACGTTGAACATAATTTGTAGGTAATTTTGTTTAGATTAATTTATTGTTATCTAATTTACTTGTATCGGTCGTTGTAAGTGAAAAAAATTCGAGAAACTGGTTTTTGGGAGGTTCAAAACTGCCTAGAGCCACGCGTCACCGCTTCATATTAGGAGTTTTTGTATGTTGTTTGTGTTGTTACCCATGACAACTACACCAGAAATCAGCATGATGACACTCACTTATTTCCCCTCAAATGTCTAGAATGCCTGGAGTATTTTTGTCCTAAATTGAAGATTATTTTAAAAAGAGATAAGTCGCTTGTAGATGAGCTTTTCCCTTTTTAGTATTTTGTTCTTGTTTTTTTGTCAAGAACCAAGTTTGCAAACCATATGTAAGTGTGGGTAGGACGCAACTATTAAAAATTTCGCATTTTTGTTTTTCTTTGAAGGGACCTTTGAATATTGACTTCGGGGACCAAAATTTGTTCCAAGCTAATGTTATTCTTTTATTGACTTCATCTTCCATTTTCCACAGCACGTGATAATTTGTCCCGACTTGTATCCATCTTATTGTTAACTTTGATGGTATAGTTCTCATTAGTATTATTCAAAAGTTTGGTTTTCTCAAAGTTAATATTTAGACCCGCTACGTTACCTGCTTCATTTAGCTCCTGTAACATAATTTTTTATTCTCCTTCACTTTTGACTGTTGAAACAATGTCGTCCGCAAATCTAAGATTACTCAGATATTCGTCATTTATATTCAATCCTTTATTTTCCCATTTTAACGTTTTGAAAATTTCTTCTAGGGCGCAGTTGAAAGGTGTAGGGGATAGTGGGTCACCTTGTTTTACTCCTTTCTCAATTGGAAAATAAATACACACGATTAATTGAAGACAATTTCCTTGAAACGAAAATAATTACCTATAAGTAGTAGTTTTTTACTTTTCCTGTAATGTTGAAACTTTAGTTATTGAGACTTTTTCAATTTCAGTATTTCGATTATGATAATGATGACCCTCAAATTCGAGTGCGTGCAAAAGCAGACAGTCCTTACTACCTTCTGAACTCTGTTCTTCACTTTTAAGTATCTCTGTGAGCTGCCCATTAGGGTGCTACTTATTTTTCGAAGTTCGACTTTTTGGTGAGGACCCCCCCCTTAAAATGTTCCTTTATCAACTTATTGCATAGTTGTAAAGAAAATGGGAAAATAGAAAATCTCTCGGTAGATTCGTGCGATGCGATGCAGCTGTAAATAAGCCAGATTGTTTCGATTTGAAGGTCATTGCTTATCGCAACACAGGACAACTACAACGCAGGTGAATAACTTATGCGATGAGAAAACCAGGGGTGTTAAAACCTTTACTAAAAATATACATTTTTTATGCATAGCTCATTGCATTTCGATTATCATCAAATGAAGATAATAAAAATCATACTTGACTCGTGAATTACCGAATTTTCAATAAATTCATAAAAATACATAATATTATGTACTTTTCATCAAAGATGAAAAAATTTTGGTAACCCTCTAATTTTGGAAAAAATTGTTCTGTTAAATTTTGGGGTCTTTAGTACGCCAAGCATATGGTTTAACAACAACAAAAGAAAAAAAAATGGATAATAATTTTTTTTTTTTTGAAAAATTTCAAATTTTTGGAAACTTTGAGCTCAAGTCGCCACGGGTTAAAATTATTTTTTCGGGCTGAAATTTTTTAGGGCTTCATTAGAAGCCCAAAGGAACATTTTAAGGGGGGGGGGGTCCTCAACAAAAAGTCGAACTTCGAAAAATAAGTGGCACCCTACTGCCCATGGTATATGGCCTATGCTTCTCATATTTTATTCTGCTTTAACATTCAGCTATTATTTGGTGTGTTTTCTGAGGTCTCATGTACACACTTCCATACAACAAACGAGATATTTTTAGTGAGGTAGTGAGGTCTCTAGAAAAACGCTTTTTAAATCGAAAAATTCTGTGGTTTTTCATGTTGATGTTTTAAACGAAGAGTGTATCTCTCAGTGTTACATATTGACAATCATATACGTACACTGATGTTTGCAACTTTTGGAGAACTTGCAGTAACATGTAATTATTTTTGTGTACCAAAAACTTGTTGTTTTAATAAAATTTTTCTTCAAATTCCACAGCTTCCTGAAATAAGAAACTGGCAACATGTTCATGTACACTCTCGTGTAAAGATTAATTAAGCACTTTTTTATAACTAGAGAGTTCATTCATTAAAAGATCCACATTCATATAATGAAGTGTTTGCATGAGAACTTCAAAATCTAAAAACAGCATACACATTTTTATTTATTTTTTAATTTAACCTGAACTTATAGTTCGTTTCCATGGTAACCCCGAATCATATTGAACCTGAGTGATATTTTTTATATTCTATTTTACGATCAATTCCAAATAAATTTTCTGGTTTATTAATAATATTATTTTCATTATTCTTAATTTTGATTTTTCCTTTTATTAAAAAAATAATTTAATTCAAAATGATAAATTTAATTTTAAAATAATTTTTTTTAATTAAATTTTTTTTTTTTAGTTCTAATTTCTATTTTAGGGGCTAAAATTGTTAAAGTAGTAAAAAACAAATGTTTATAGCAAACAATGAAATTTTCAAGTATCGTGTAACCCTTTTTATGTTGTAATATCTGAGGATACACTCTAAACCACATAAACATAAACAGAGTACCTAACCTCACAAGGTATGATGTTTACTCATGGGTGTGTTTTTAAATTTCAGTGGGGACCCGTTATCAAATTTACAACTTCGTTTTCGTACAATGGAAGAAGCTGTAGCCTATTGTAAACGGAATGCCTACCCTTATTTTATTGAAAGAGAAAAACTTGTTAAACCAAAAAATAAGTCGTATGCTCATAATTTCTCTTGGAATAAAAGATCAAGAACTTCTACTAAATAGTAAGAAATAGCTGTTTGTAAATAGTGAGTATCCATTCATGATGGTTTATTTATTGTAATATGAGTAAAATTTGATGAGTTAATAATATAGTTGAATTTTATCAGTTTGTACATTATTATTTCAATGAAATATTGAATACCGAATGGTGCATTTACACCTATGCCGTGCATCCGAAATAACCCCATATAGGCAAAGCACTAAATTTCCTTGTGCGATAACTTGAAATGGTCGCGACTAAGTTCACAACAGTTGAACTACACCTGTTGCCACATTTCACTTCATGGTACTTCTTATCTATACCACGCAATTTATGACTTATGAGTTACGAATTTTATCCTTTATCAAAGAAACTATATCAAACCATATAAACAAATAAATGAATGTTCATTGTAAATAATAAAACAAATTAATAAATTTTATTGAATATTAATCAATTGGCAATTAAATATCAAATAAAGCAATCATTATTTGTAGATCTCCTTGCTAAATAGAGCTTCAAATTGTAAGGTTAAATCCTGCGTATTTTCATAAGTTTTAATAAACCCTTCTACAACATTGAGAAATTCAAACAGACTCCAGCATCAAAAGTCAAAATTACGCGTATATTTGTAACTTAAATAATTTACTTATGGCATCGCCAAAATTCGTGAGTATAAAAAAAAGATTTATTGAAATAATTATTTTTTAAGTACTATAATTAGGTAAAGTTCGTTGTTAGGGATTACTCTTGTATCTTCTTGTTTTATTATGTAATTTTTAACCATTATTTTGTTAAAATTCTAAATTATACGTTCTACACTATTTCACGAAAACTGCTTGGTGATAACAAATTCAAGTTTTAAAAATTATTCAAAATAAAGAGTTGTACTTATAATCGAAGAGTCAAAAATTTTTTCAGAATGAATTATCAGGTTGCAGTCACAGTACTTCAAGCACGATAAATGAGATATTATATATTCCTCTTAGGTTGTCACAATGAACTTTTTCATGACCTTTCAAGAAAATTTTGATAAGTATAGATATGTTGCATTTATTTTATTACCTATGTGAATAACTTAAGTTATATAAAAATTACGTTGCAATAAAAGGTTTTAAGAAATAAGTACTTTATCATATTGTTGTGTAATATTTTCAACTTTACTTTTTTCTTTAACGTCCTATGTACGGCTACGAGGGTAGAAGCATGGAAGCCATTCAAGATTGTGTTAGACATTTTGAAAAATTTTCAAAATGTCGTACAGTAATATCTTATTTCCATATAAATATACATCAACTTCTTAATATGGTCCTACCTTCTTAAAAAAGTACTTCACTCACGCAACCTATGATTTCCTCGATCATAAGCGAACGTACAGAGTTTCCTTTTAAAATACATTTTGGAATAATAAAATTTAGATATACGCCAAAATATTAGGTTAGAAAGTCTTATTATTAAGTTGTATGTTCATAATCACCAATGTGGAATGAAAAGAATAAAAGATACAAAGCCACAACGCTCTCCAGTACAGCTGTAGCTAATGCTATTTCAATCTCACGCAGGAAAATTTTTTTAGAATGAATTATCAGGTTGCAGTCACAGTACTTCAAGCACGATAAATGAGATATTATATATTCCTCTTAGGTTGTCACAATGAACTTTTTCATGACCTTTCAAGAAAATTTTGATAAGTATAGACATGTTGCATTTATTTTATTACCTATGTGAATAACTTAAAGTTATATAAAAATTACGTTGCAATAAAAGGTTTTAAGAAATAAGTACTTATTCATATTGGGTTGTAATATTTTCAAATTGAAAATCTTTTCAACTTTACTTTTCTCTTTAACGTCCTATGTACGGCTACGAGGGTAGAAGCATGGAAGCCATTCAAGATTGTGTTAGACATTTTGAAAAATTTCAAAATGTCGTACAGTAATATCTTATTTCCAATAAATATACATCAACTTCTTAATATGGGTACCTACCTTCTTAAAAAAGTACTTCACTCACGCAACCTATGACTTCCTCGATCATAAGCGAACGTACAGAGTTTCCTTAAAATACATTTTGGAATAATAAAATTTAGATATACGCCAAATATTAGGTATAGAAAGTCTTATTATTAAGTTGTATGTTCAGTAATGCACCAATGTGGAATAGAAAGAATAAAAGATACAAAGCCACAACGCTCTCCAGTACAGCTGTAGCTAATGCTATTTCAATCTCACGTCAGGAAGAAAATAATATTATTTTACACGATTCCAATCTGGCAGCAACAACAGGCGACGGCCAATGGTAAACACTACTACACTACCGCTACGAAACCCAACACAACTCAATCGTGATTTCATTACATGGGAAGCAGAACTGTAGTTACCATGTTGAACTTCGTATGTGACGTGTTGAATTGCTAACCTACTATGATGTGAAATGTTGTTTTCCGATGCTAATTAAAATTATTTGATATTGTTCATAAATTTGTTATTTGCAAAAATTGTTACATTATTTTGTGGAACGTGTCATGTAAGCCGTTTATTTGTGATAAAATATTTTCAGGCAATTGAGGTAAGATAGCTCTCTATGAATATAGTGATTATTGTAACTCCTTTCAATTTAATTTTGTAACTTGTTTCAAAATTAAGACTTCGACCGCTATTCATAAAAATATAAAAGTAGTAAATAGGAATAACCTCTGCATTAAATTATATCTGATTAAAATTTTCGTCATCGCACTGCCTACATATTCAATGAACTTTTCACCTATTTTATTCTCTTCCCATATAAAAAAAGAAGAAAAAAAGACTGATTTTTAAATTCACTACAGCTTTTCAGTAGTTGTTTTTGGAAAACCCTATGAAAAACTACCAAATCTGAGGCAATTTTTAAAATTAGTAGTTTTGTTTATTTATGGGCTAAAAAGTGGGTAAGAAAGAATGCACCATATAAATATATTTAATCATTATTAATTTATGAAATCACATAAAAGAGCATGGCTAGATGTAAACGAGAAAAATTAAATTTGAAAGTTTTCAAAACTACTTCTGCAAACAGAGATTACAAGCCAGTTTTAAAATCTTATTTCTGTTTCTGTATTCGGTTGGTACAGTACGCGTTTGGTACAAATACAAAATTATACTAAATATTTGAAATCGTTGTATGGGTTTTGTATTTCATGCCTATAAGTTTTCGACTTACATTTGTACCAGTTTAAATTTTATGTATGGAACTGTAAATTAATATAGGTTTTGTCTCTTCATTTCATAGGTAAGTTTCCAACAAAACGTCAGAAAAATTGAAATAGGTATGAATCAAATTTTCATTTTGCAATGAGAAGGGAAATCAAATATAAAATAAGAGAATAATTTAATATGAAAATAAAAACATAATGATCATTACTACATTTTATTTACTGTGAATTTTTGAACATTATTAGAAAATATATGTAGAGGTATTCCCGCTCTAGAAAAATGCGAATGCTAGCTTTCTTTCACTTTTCAAAATTGAATGCGCTTAGCGCCTACGCTTATTTTAGCGCTTGCGCCTTTTTGGTAATACCTAATTATCACTTGCGGAAAATTAAAATAAATAAAATGAAAATTACCAGTAGTGATCGCTAAAAAATAAACATGAAATTTTGCATTAAAGTAAATCTAATGAATGCGCTCATCTCTCCCCCTTTCTTATAGAAAACGTACTCGCTGTTGCTCACGGTAAATGAGCGCATGAGCAGAAACATTGCCGACTATGATAGAAATAAAAAACACATATGGAGCAATTCTGCTTACTGGGACTTGTTCAGATTATCAGATAATGTGTTGAACTCTTCACACGTGTACCCAGTATAGAGGTTGAAAACATCCACTTATTCCTTCTAAACCATCATAAGAACTCGAGAATGTATGTTTTTGCACATGAACTATATGAACCGTATTTACCAGTCCATTCGTAAACTTTCACGCGCAATCACCAAAAGAATTTGCGAAATGAACAAAAACAATGAAATGAATGGCATTTAATCGCTCCCACAATGTACTATTATGTAAACCTGAAAAATTTTTAAAAATCGTTGTACCCAATAATACGTTTTTTCATTCATTTTTGTTAAAATTTTCCCATCCACACCCAAAAAAAAAGGCACCAACTTCAATGCAGTATTACTATAGTGCAATATTATAAAAATCCAATTTCCAATACATCATTGAAACATAAAAGTTCAATCGTTAAAATGAGCATACGAACGGGAACTATGGGTGAGTGTGCTATACTTTCGGGCCAAAACCGTGGTACAATAAGATTTAGTCCACTTTCAGGATACTGTTATATGTTTTAGATTTTAATGTATTTAAAACCTTTATTTTTACAATTTATTTGAGCCTAGTTAATTAAGGGTTGATCCGTGAAGCAGTCAAGGACACACCACACAGCCCCTAATAATTATAGGCGCGTATTTACACTCAAAACTCAACGCTAGTAGATGCATCGTTAACTTTTAAGACAAATAATTTCATTATTTCCGCCTTTTTTTTTTTTACATATTTTCTATATTTTCAATTGCTTCTTCTCCAGTTGCTTAACAACTGAAACTGAGAAGCCGAAGACTACCTGCGGATACATAGGTCGTCAATAATCTATAGGTATGTATCTTGTGAACAACGTGATGTGGGATACATAATAGTACAATCATGTGTGGCTTGCAACGTTTTTTTTTTTTTTTTTTTTTAACAACCGACAAACTGGTTGGTTATTGAGATGAAAGAGACCAGCTGGCCAGTAAGTTTAGGTAGGGAACGCCTTTTTACTAAATGTGAAAGAGAGTGAGATGTATACACCATCGTCGATTCAGTAATAAAGATGTTAACGAAGATAGGCGGGAACAGAGAGGAAGTTTCAAGTTTTACTACTCGGCACGGCGCATTGGCATTCAGATAGTTCCTAAATCTCACAGTACCGGGTGTCCAATAAATTCGAATAAAACCAGCGCAAAAATTCTTTTTTCAAAAAATTCCATAACGCTTGAATCATAATTTAGAAATCAAAAACTATTTCATGATACTGACATTTTAATTAATTCAGTGATCACATAAATTTCTTTACCCTACATTTGAAAACAAAATCTATTTCAAATAATTGGAAAATATGTTTTGCCGCTGGCTATGACCAAATCCGTTGAATGCCCGATAAGTATAGGCGCAGAAGTTACATAATGAAATGATTCGATTTTTCATTTGCATTTCGTAAGCATATTTGATAGCTTGGAAATGCTTCATCTGAATGTAATCTATAATTATGTACATTTGCTTCGAAATATAAGATACAAAAAGGGGGCACACCGATCTGTGGATACTTACGCAGTGTATCGTCAGATTTTACTACATAAAAAGGATTGTATATAATATTTAAAAACCTCGTTGTTAGCGAAAACGACTGTTTCCTTTTTACTAAATATGCTTATAACATTGTAAGATACATCTTCCATTTAAAGCATCAGCCTAAAAAACGGCTGAGTTTTTCTTTTTGAAATGTGTAAAATAGTGAGGTCATTTTTATTTTTGTTTTCAAAATTGTAATAATAACGTTCGTTAAATTATCTTTTGGACGATAACTTTTCCCACAACATGTGCATGTATTCATTGCTGTTATTATACATAATTATAATTTAATAATATTGATCACTTTTCATAATACTATAATGATAGTGCAGTATTGAGATGTTAAATATCATGTTATCATAGAAAAAGGGTCGTACGATTGCATACGAGAAATAACGAATGGTCCTGAATCAATATTTTGTCAGTGCAAATTAGGAGTTAGTGACGGATAGAACCCCCATATAGGCAAAGCACCAAATTGTCTTATAACTTGAAACTGTGGGTTGATTTATATACTTCTAATCACTTTTATAATATGATTTGATAAGAAACTGGAATGAAAGACAACTCTACATACTTTCAGTTTTGATTTCAAAATTATGTAAAACTAGTTTTAGCAGATTTTTGCGTTGATGTGTAAGGAATTAATTGCGCGCACGGTATATTATACATCTCTCTAATTGTACTTTTCAAATTGGTGTTTATTTTATTCCAGGTGATGCTTGGAGTAGTAATGGTGCTAGGACTTATATCTGCAATTACAACAATACCATGTGAAGAAGCTAATTTACAATGTGCATATAGAACTGGTTGCGGTAACGCCTTAAAAGGATATGTGTTAGCATGTTCTACCGTATTACATGATTCCCCACCAGATCATTGTCCAGAGGGTTGTCAAAATGCACTCATTGCCCTAACCTCAACTGATGAAGGAAAAGATCTTATGACTGTAAGTATCTAAAATTTCATTATAGCTCTTCTAGTGAACGCTGCTCACTTTCAACATCAGCTCTACCTACTGCTTCAATTTAAATATAGGTATTGGTTTCAGTGCGAATGCGGGAATAATGTTTGCCAGGAGACCAAACAAAAATTAGAAATATGCAGGCCCCACGTTATGAGAGCCGTGAAGAATGACACTATAGTTACATGTGAAGTAGCACAGTGGATATGCGCTGCAGACGCTACCTGTTCCAAAGCTTTGGAATATTATCATAAGTACTGCCAGTCCATGTTTTCTGGTCGGAAATGCTCATTTCGATGTAAAAACTCCATAGCTATTCTAAGGAAACAAGAAAAAGCTGCCAAATTAGATACGTGCCGTTGTAATGGAAGAGAAGAATATAACTGCCCGCAAATTCGAGTTAACATGGCTAAATTGTGTTTCAATGAAACTATTGAAATAGACCAGGTTATTGATGTAGAAAGTAACAATATAAAGCCAAACATAATTTCATTACAAAAAATTAACAACACTAAATTTTTCAATAATACGAATAGTGGCACTTGTGCTTTCTCATCTCTAACCTACTTGACTTATTTACTTCTTTCCCTGACTATTTGTTTTGTAACTTGAACAAGTACACATAGGCATTTATGATAATAACTTACCATACAGGTAATCATTCCTTCTCATATTTATACATACTAGGGTTGTGGCATCGACATCAAGTATACACTAAGGTGAAGTGAAAAAAAAAATGTTCTTCAATTTTGATCAAATTTCAAGAGGTGGTTTACTTTGAGTTGAAAGTCCCTTATACAAAATTTCGAATTCCACCGACCGTTGAGGGGGGAATGGGTATCCTCAAAGTGGGGTAATTTTTGAAAAAAATGTGGTTTTTCAACTAGCAGTGAGAACGAAAGGATAATTCAAAACAACGTGTGTTACTCAACACATTACAGATCGATGACAGAAATCTCATATACAGATTAGAATATGATGCGAAACGACGCGATATGATACTATACACAATGTACGTATAACTACGACTATTCATAATATGATCGACGGATGGTAATTCTGGATAACCAGCCAAGCAAATACTAACTCGACGTACATCATATATTTATGTAACGAGTAAGCGAAAAGCCAAAAGAATTTTCAAATTTTTTTGGTTTCCCAAAATATTATTAAACCAAAAGAATAAGATAACTAATAGATTTTTTTAGATTTTAATTTTGTGAGTTTGCTGAAATTAATAGTTATTATTAAAACAAAAAAATATATATATATATTATTTTCTTTCTGATATCATGTTTGGTCGTGTTTGTTTTTGTAAATACTACACATGCATACGTGAGGACGTTCAAACATATAAGCAAAACCAAGCAACATTCAAAACAAGGCGGTTTGTGCATAGGCAACTTCTTTAACACAATCAACGTTTTTCTTGTTGCATATTTCCAAACTGTACCCCAAACTGGCCAAGGTCAAATTATCTGAGCTGATAACAATATTTATGGGTGTAAATTGTTCGCTTTGTGCGTTTGAAACTTTGAATATTCTTTCCAATGCGAGTCGGTCCACCAACCGCCTTGACAAAAGTGGTTTCAGCTGTGTGTAACAACGTGGGTGCGTAGGTCTGTGTTTCGAATCCCTAGCAGGTAACAATTTTACATGAATTTTTCTACAATTTTTCACTTTTTTTTTTCTTGCCAAGTCCTTACCTCAATGCATTCATCCTTTTTATACATTTCTTACCTCAAGAGATGTTTTTTTTATAGAAAAATCTTACCACAATACATACGTAAAAGCTACATTCCTCACCTCAACTTATCCTTTTCGTACATTCCTAACCTCAAGAGATTTTTTTATAAAAAATCATACCAAGAGAAATTTCTAAAAACTATATTCTTTTCCCCAAATTTTTTATATTTCTTATTCAAAAATAAAGCGATTACTCATGTTATAACACGAGTATGAGTGGCCAGTTTGGGGTACAGTTTGGAAATATGCTTTATTGTTTTATCGTTTATAATTCTGAATAGTTAAGATGTAAAGATTGAAGATGAATAAAATCATGATATATGACATGAAATAATGTTTATTTATGAAAGAATAAAGAAAATATAAGTATGAAATATAAAATATGAGAGAAATGAATTAATAAGCACACAAATATGTTGAAGATGTGCTAAAAATTCATTGAACATTTTTATTATTAAAAAGCATTTGGTAAGAAACTACTTCGCAACTCCATTAATGAGCATTCAGAAGCACTAGTCGAAACCATAGTGAACGAGTTCAATGACTGCTTACATGATCATTAAAAATCAATTTTCCAAATTTTTTCATATCTGAACTTCCTAACTGAAGCCCCCATAAAAATTGGCAAAAGTGTGTGAACGAATGGGGTATATGACAACTTGTAGCTGTAAATATGAGCTTTTACAGTTTTATCACCACTAGTCAAAACCCCAGTGAATGATTTTGGTAGGTGCTGAATGCTGAAAAGGCCTGCTAGTAATCGCTCTTATACATAAATAGAAATGTTTACGTACCCGCTTAATAGATCTTCTATAGAAAATGTGCAAAGGTGTGTGAACAAATGGGGTTGAGTTTTTATACGTTTCGTTCTGATACGTTTCTATCTTTTTACATTCTAATACTAATCAATTATCGTTAAGTTTTGATCTTTTTTTATTATTATTATTCGACTTGAAGATGAATTAGGTGATGACTATTATAGAGTGGGTTTTTCAAAATTTTCATTTCAGACCGTTTGTAATCATTTTTGGCAAGTTAATATAATTATAAGGAAAGTTCTGCTTAAATTTCCGGTAACTTTCTAGATAATAAATTTCCTCAGAAATTTATGCACTTTCGGGCATTCCGTAAATACTAAATACATGTTCATTTACTTTGTTTCTTCAAATTTTCTATAAAATAGCAATTTAAGAACCCTATGGTGCCGCTGAAAATTGCGAGTAACGTGGACTTGAAGTTATAAAAAACGATAATTATTTCACATCGGTGGAACTGGTGGACGTCGGAAGTACTTATGTTAGTAGCAGGTAAGAGATATACATTCAAATTTAGGTATTACATATTATTTGAAAACTGCATGAGGACTGGGTAGTTATTTGAATATGTTTAGATCAAATCTTGAGGTTTTGTGTTACAATTTTCATTTTGTAAGAGTGGATATTCGGCATTTGTGAAAAATAATAAATAACAATGTACCTACGACATAATTTGTATCATTTTTAAGTTTCCCTTCTATGCTTTTCTATGAATCGCTATCCTTTTTAAATTATTGTTATTCTGTGTTCATGAAAAGGTAAAGAAAAATGATAATTATGTTCCCATAACGTTCAAAATAAATTAATAAGCGAGTAATTATCAAATATCGTCGTAACATATTGTTTTATCTCCCGTAACTTCAAGCCGTGAAATAAACGATCATATTCGAGTGTTACCATGCCAACATTGCAACCATATTAATAAAAAAAGTGCATTCAGTTACATTGCATGGTGTTTGTAGTTTTTAAGAAACAAACATTTATCGTTCGTGCATTAAGTTGTTTAATAAATATTCGATGAACTCTTTAGATTTTTTTAGTAATAAAAAAGTATGGCGACCACTTTCGAACGAGTCGCCGCCAATAATTGACGTTATCGCGCATAGTCGTCCTAAAATCATCTCCAAGGAAGAATATGCTATGAAAATTAGCAACATCGAACTGCAAAAGGATACTGTTATTTCGTGCGTTAATTCTGCCCAAATTTCCACTGTTCGTGAAAAGTCCAAAACTCGTTTCGTCGAATGGTCAAGAAAGCAACTCATCAGCGAAAACTGTAAGACAAATAAACACCAAAGCTATTTCAATTTAAGTAGCGTGCGGCATGTTAAAAATGAGATATCCTTCGAGGAACAACTCCCCAAGCAAATTATTACCGTTAAAAAAGAGAAGAAAATCGCTCGAAAAGTATATCTGAAATGGTCCAAATACAGTTCTTCCGCTGTACAAGACAATAGTGACCACAAAGATGACATTAAACTCGATCTAATTGAGATCAATCGTCGCAATCACTTATCCAGAAAGTATTGGGACTTATGGCGAAATTGTACGTTTAAAAACTCCAACAACCCTTTAAAACTCAACGCCATCAATGAAAACAACAACAATCATCCTAAGGTAATTAATCGCGGCAATTCCGAAGACAATTTAATTTATTCTATTACAAAGAAGAATGTACCAATTCGTAAAAGAAACAGCGAGACGACATGTGTAAACGTAAACCCAAGTCTTTGCTAGAAATTCAACAACAAAAAATCGAAGAACAGGCCAATCTAATTAAAGATCTGCAATTAGCTCGTATCAAATTAGAAACGGAAAAAGTTGCCATGGAACGACAGTCGTTATTAAAAGATACCAGCGAAAAATGCGACCCGAAATTAAAATGTAAAGCGAAATTCTTATCTTTGTGCAATCTGCCTAGTAAAGTGGATACCGCGAAATATAAAAGTTCTTGGCAATTCGTGACTAAAATGGAATTACGCGCCGAAGAAAGAAAAAGTAGATGGAACGCCATTAAACAACGAAAGCAGAAGCTCGAAGAAGAAAAACTCGAAAAACTTAAAGTTGAGGAAGAACGTAAAAAACTTGCTGAAGAAGAAGAGAAAAAAAGAAAAATATTACAAATGAAGTTAGAAAGGCAACGTCAAGAAGAAATGAGAAAAAGGCAAGAAGCAGAACGTTTACATTTGAAAGCTTTGAATCTCAAGGCTACTGAGCACTGTAATAATCAGTTACTAGATCAGCGTTTGATGCCTTTAAACATCTCGTGGAAGTAAAGCGTTTTATGATGAAGGAAGCCGAACTGTATTACAATGAAAAAATTTTATTTTACTATTTCACAATTTGGAAGTTATTTTATAAAATTCGTCTACAAAGGAGAGAAGCTAAAGCGGAATATTATTATGAAATATTACTCTTGAGAAAAGGATTAGAATCTTTAAAACAGGTAATCCACAATCCAGGTGGTTGCTTTATATACTTTTAAGTCTTTAAAAAAATATTATACCGAAAACGTATTCATATTTTATAGATACATAAGCAGTATATCAGTAACCTTCAAGTAGCTATGGACTTCAACGACTTCAATCTACAAAAAAATTATTTTTACCAATGGCAAATATTTGTGTTCAAGCAAAAACATGAAATGAACAAGAAAGAGGAGTTCGCCATTAATTTTTATGAAATGTAAGAATTATAAGGTTTGTTTTGAAATTCATAGCAATGTACGGTGTTCCGTCTCGATGTAACTTTATTCATACTACGAGTAGGACAAGTTTGAGACATTAGTTCATGATGGCTTACCTACCCTAAAAATTGAAGATACCGAAATAGACTAGTTCGAAATAAATTTTCATTCCTAACATTATTATGATTATACCTACTTACGAACATTTTCCTCATCATCCATCGGAAGTGAAGGAATGCCATATACAACATAATGTTACTAGTAAAAAAAATAATGTCAATATAGGTAATGGGTTGCAAAAAAAGCATAAAATTATTTTACAAGATGAATTATTTTTTCAAAAATTACAAAAAAAATTCTAATTAAAAAAATGAGATCATTAAGAATTAATTATTATCTAGGTGAATACAAAAATTAGAAAAAATAATTTAAATTATTGGAAAAAAAATATTGGACCAAATATCTTTCATTCATCAAAAGTGTTGATTTACCAAAAATTTCACAAAATCTGGGCTAATTAGATTTCCTTTGAAATTATTATAAAAATTTGAAAAATACTGGATTTAAAAATATTTTGTATATTTTCTTTCATCTTATCTTCCCACTTAGCACTTATATTGCCATCCTTTCTTTGTTGATAATATTGCATTATTTCCCATGCAATAGTAACGAGATGAAAAATTACGAAATGAGTCATTAAAATGGTAAAAAAAAAAAATCATTTTCAAATTAGTCAGTTGGATGCCTTCAATTTTTAATGTAGGCAAACCATCATTATTCATTAGTGTCTCACTGTCTCTGTCTCATGAGCTGTCTTACTTGTAATACATATAAAGGAGGTTACATCGAGATTAAACATCCTCTGTATAAATGATGCGTGGGAATAGTTCGTTTCTCAGCATCTTCGTCAGATTAGTTTGTCAAGTTCTTAGAGTTAATGTTTTAATTCTTGTTTTATAGAAAACTCATGCAAAGATGTTTATCATGCTGGAAAATATTGCCTGAAAAAATTTTTTTAGAAAGAGAAAAAGAACAACGCATCCGTCTATGGTATAACAAAGTGCAAGAACTATTACCAGACTTTCAGTCTTCCGATTGTTTCTAGAGAAATAATATTGCTTTTATTCAAATTCTATTATAGATGTAAAATAATGTCTAATCATATTCTTGTCTAATGTGTAAGTATAGCAATTGGAGAATTTTGTTATTTTTTTCAACAGGTATTGGTGATAAAAGCTTAAAATTTATAATAAAAATTACTTCATCGTAATTTTTCTTGTCGTATTGAATCATAAAATGTCTTTTTTTAAAGCTATAATGATAAACAAAAGCACTCACTTATATCACTCCAGACAGCGTCTATTTACTATGGTTTTTGACGGTTCAAACAGCCAAGTTGAAAATGTACGTTGCCAAGTACGTTCAAAGAATTTAAAGATCGGTTTCCAATGAAATGCGTAAAATATACGTTTTATTTGTAATTCATTATTTGTGCTTTCGCAACGTATTCGGCATATTTGTAACCACGGAAAAGGGAATCGTGTCGGGAGTTAAGCTGGTGTCTAGGGGCGGCGCGCCGTATTACGCTTACTTTGCAATCCCTTACGCCAAACCACCTGTTGGAGAATTGAGGTTTCAAGTAAATACACATTTCGATGCTAAAAAAAGTCGCGATAAACTATAAATAAGTAACGTTATTGACATTTGAACGTACACAGCCTCCCCAAGAGCCGGATAAATGGGATGGTATTCGAGATGGAGCATTTCCAAAGTTTCGTTGTATCCAGTACGACAAATTTTTCCATTTTAACGGAGTCATTGGTAGTGAAGATTGCTTGTACTTGAACGTATTCACTCCTATGGTATTAACCAATTCCATATTCATATTCTAATCGTAATTCAGTATAAGCGAATTTTGTGAAGTCGACCTTCATATCGCAGGTTTATTCTGAAGCTAATTTACCGGTAATGGTGTGCATCCATGGAGGAGCATTTTTCCGTGGAGACAGCGCTGAATGTTTCCCCTCTTATTTTATGGATAAAAAAGTAGTCGTGGTCACTTTCAATTATAGACTCGGTATATTAGGTGAGTGCCGACTGATGAGTACGTCTGAGAAATGTATGAATTTCACAGTCGCAATTTGAAGGAACACTCAACAAAATTTCATTCTTCCAAGGTTTTCTAAGCGCAGCCGACCAAGTTTTACCTGGTAATTACGGTATGAAAGATCAAGTAGCTGTATTACATTGGGTTAGAAGAAATATCAAGGCATTCGGCGGAAATCCAAATTGTGTCACAATTTTTGGCCAAAGCGCTGGCGGCGCTAGCGTACACTTGCATATGTATTCGACATTGAGTAAAGGATTGTTTCATCGAGCCATTAGTCAAAGCGGTTCCGCCACCGTTCCTTGGGCTATCGTACCACCAGTCATGTCGAGGAATAGAACTTTCACACTAGGCATATTAACAGGATGCCCATTGAGCAGCACCAAAAATTTAGTCCATTGTTTGAGGAAATTGCCGGCCGAAAATTTGGTCGCATTGTTGCTCAGATATTACGTAAGTTATTTTTATGGATGGTCGATTCGGTAATCAAGAATTCATATATTCCATGTAACACCTTATCCTTTACCAAGGTAGGTATGGAATTACAAGCCAACAGTGCTCTTTCCAGTTGTTATAGAGCCGGATATTGAAGGAGCATTTTTAACTAAAAAACCACTTTATGGAGAAGAACTTATTCAGGTTCCTTGGATTATAGGAATCACCTCGGGTGAAGGAGGATACGTAGCTGCAGGTTTCATTCATTTGTAAAAATTACAACCAATTTTTAGCCACTACTATTACTATAATATTCTCACACTCGTGGTTTCCCATCAGTTTTCTGATTTCCTTCACCCTATTATAGAGTATCTTTCAAATGATGGTCTCAATGCTAAAGAATTCAATGAAAACTTCAAAAGGTATATACCAATAGTTTTTTGTTTCTACTACACAGCAGAACTATATCTCTTAGAAAGCGTTTCACAGAAGATAAAGGAATTTTATTTTCAAGATAGAGATATTGGCTTTCGCACCGCTTTCGAATTACGAGATGTGAGTATTAAATGGTGGTATAGATTCGTTTATCCAACGAAAATAATGGTGGCGTATTGAAACGTTATTCGAATTCTTCATTAATATACTATAAACGAAATTTTCCTCGACCTTCGAATGAACTTCAAGATAAAATAATGCCTATTAATAAGTGCCACGAGACATCTTAGTTCAAAATATTTTTCGATTTTCAAAGCATTCATAGGTATTTTCGTGAGTTGGCTTTTTTAATGGAAGCATGATCAGAATAGCAGATGATGCTATTAATTTCTTTACGCCCACACCCAGTAACGAGACTGGAAGTCACTCTCCATCCCTTTCAACATTACTTACTTGTGAAAATGACTCTGGAGTTATGTTAAAATTCTTCGCTCCAATACTTAATCACGTGGAATCCTTATTCATCAAATTCCAGCTATTTGATACTCTTCAAGCTTTTCTCAAAGCTTGAATATCCACCATTTTGAATCCGTTTTGAAACAAATTTAAAGTGATCATATTGTAGCTCTAAAATAACCTTAAACGTGAAATTTGATTCAACTTTCTAGATACATACGATGAAGAGATATAGACAATTTAAAACGCTTATTAACTCAATTTACCCTCCCCAAATTCAAAGAAGAAACTGAATTTTGAATATAGTAATAATTGGAGCTATTTCTGTCATGTAAATACAGTGGGTCATTCTGAAATTTCACCCAATATTCGGATAGGTACCAGCTAATATCTCACTAAATATATATGCTAGAATAACTTTTTTAGCATGTATGGATAGATTATAGTATTAGCTATAATATTCCACGATGAACAGAAATATGGAGACTAACTCCTGACCCCTAGAAATGAAAAACAACGAAAATGTCCTATGCCGTGGCAGTTACCAACCCAACCTCAAGTCATAATACATGTATTTCTCATGCTAATGTAGCTTGTTGATGCGAATTATCACGCTAATATAATATAGAAAGGTCCTACCTAAAATGTTATAACCTCTAAAACTTCTTTCGAAATCAATTAAATGCAATTATAAAAGCTCTAAGTTGGGTAATCGAGTTTTCTGTCCTTTCGTAGTGGCTTTTTTCCTCAAGAAGTTGAGGTGGATAGTAATTAACTTTTGAACGCGACAATCGGCCAAATCGATACCTCGACATCATAAAATCTTTATCCAGTTGTAAGTTTGACTATATTGATCATAGTGAAAATAGTGTGATGAAAAATCTTTCCAAATTGATAATCTAGTATGCTGACATGTCCTTAGTGTGGGTTAGAACTGCGCTCGAGCTTATGTATACTTTCAAAATTAATCTGCTTCAAATAAATAAATGAGCTTTACAGTTATATAGCACTTAGTTACAACTTTGAAAGCATTTATGACTTTTAATTTTAAAATTTCTAACAATTTGTCTTCGTCGTGGCAGTCCATTCGCCGTGGTTAATGAAATTTTATATTCCACGACGAAGGACATTTTGTCCCACGCCCCAAAGTCACTAAAAATTAAAAAAATTACATATACCTACGATTATTTTTTTACAATTAATTATAATTTTTTGAAACCAACAAATTTATTATTGCCTTAAATTACTAGCCTTGAGTTGAAAATACATTTTTAATTGTGATTTTTTTTTCAAAAATTATATAAGTTTTATGGAATTACTTTCATTTTTTCAATTTTGAAGGTTAATTTTGAAACCAAACATACCATATACGTTTGACTATTGCAGTGTTCATGTAAATTTTGAAAAATATCGTACTTATTACGCTATTGTCCTTCGTCGTAGTCACAGCGTCCTTTGTCGTTATGTGGCTTTTCCTGCTTAACCAAGCATAGATGTCGTTTCTTGGTATGTATACACATAATAATTCATCAAAAAATTTCATTTATACGATTATTGAAAAACGAAAAAATAACTTGTTAACATTCGAAGAAAATTTAGAATGACCCGTGTATAATTGAAATATTTACATTTTGAAGATGATAACTCCTCATATTCAACATTCCGTGTGAAGTTGTATTCAGGACATAGTATACTTCTTGTTCTTAGTGATCATGTAAGCCTATGTTTATCACCATAAATTCAAATTCTTATAAATTCATAGATCATTAACATTCAATTCACTAGCTACTTTTCCCAGGTCATCTTTGTTTTATTATGCTACACAAAAGTTCTGAAAACGTTTCAGTCCCACTTCTCATCCCTCTAAAAAATTAAGATGTTCGCTCGAGAAATGGCTACGAATAGAGCACTCAGAACTGATGTATTACAAAATGTAGACAAGGCTCGATTTATGTATCATAGACCAAAAAACTAGATTATTATGAGCCTTCGGAGAATCCACTTTCGACACGTTCCTTATATGCATACATAAAAAAAGTTTTTTGTTATTTTAATAAAATAATTCAAATTATTAAAATTCATGTTCCATGATAAATATAATGCTGTCGTCCATGAACGAAAATTGGCCGAAACATAAATGTGGGGGAGGGGGAGGGTGTGCTAAGATGAAATATCATAAATAGGGGATGGTGGGTCTTTTTTAATTTATTTTGCTCGACTATTCCGAAATATTCTTTACGAGCCACCTTATTTCATATAAATTGGAAAAAATTTTTGAATCTTCACTAAATATTGAAATAATTATTTGCAGTTTTTTCAGAATAAATTTGGCTTTAGCTCCTAAATTAAAATAAATTTTATGCCACCAAATGTATTAAATTAACTGAAAAAAGGACTCAAAAATCGTTGAAAAAGTAAAATTTTTTGTGGATTCATTTGAAAGTCAAAGGAACACTTCACGTATATATTAATACATTAATAAAATAATAATATAGAATTTTTTCAGCTACATTATAATGTTAGGTTTTTATTCTAATTTTCAAAGATGGTAACGGATGGCGCCTTTGCACACAACATCATTAAATCTGCCCTACATTACAAAGGTGACCGTTACTTTTACTACTACGACCATTTAAATGAGAGATCATTCAATGAAGTTTGGGGTGGAAGTAGTACTATGAAATTTCTAGGTACGTTGATGTACAAGCATTCAAATTTTAACACAGTTCCACTGAGTAGAAAAAAGGAGGTGGTTGCTTTAAAGATTTAAAATGGTTATTTTAGGAGTCAGCCATGGAGACGATTTGATTAGTCTTTTCCCTCAAATGTGGACTTTTCCTTCCATATTAAATGGTAGAGACTTGATCGTTTCAGTCAAGATGATCAACTATTGGACCAATTTCGCTCATAATGGGTACCGAAATTCAAATGATTTCTCGCTCATTGCTACTTTCTCTACATTTCACAAATGTAATGAACTTATTTATGCACACATACCATAGTCATCCTAATGATGATCAAGTTTGGCAGTCACGTTGGGAACCCGTAACATCCTCGGATTTGGAATTCTTGCACATCGATGGAGTTCAAGATAAAATGAGTAAAAAATTATTATTCGACAGATATTCATTTTGGGAAACGTTACCACTAAATGGCGCCGAAGAAGGATATCAAACTTTCGCCACGTTATTAATAGACTCTGTTCAAAATTTTTCCACGTCCCTTCAAGATATGGAATATCACCGCGATGAATTGTAACATGCGATGCATCAGCATACTGCCTATTATAGGGCTTATTGTTCGTTTGAATTCTGCCCTCCATTTTTTACTATCAGAATTTGGAATACTTGTTGCGCAGTTTTTCCTTTATTTTTTTATTCGCGCTTTAGATATGAAAATTATGAAATATGTGTCATGACAGGACAGTCTGTCAACGGTTTTTTCCCTTCCAATTCTATAGCTTTATTTTTCAACCTCGAATTGCTGTTGGGATTATTTGGAGTAGAATTTTTCTGTTATATATTAAAACATTTCCGTTTGTGAAGCGTTTTTAATTTCCGTTTTGCATCAACGTCGTCGAGTTTTTTTATCAAATGGAAAAGAGCATGCCACATACGCATCTGCATTCACATATATGGTTTCTAAAATGACCTCGCAAAATTTTAATTTCGAGTACTGTTCTTTCCATTGACAAAAAATTTTCAAATTCACCATAAATACGTATATCTATTTTTTTGTAATGGTAGTTAGTACCTTGAAGAGCTTATTGACCTATAAAATCACAATACGTTATCAACAATTATTTTTCAAATAAATACGAGATAAAAATCGTACAACTTGGTCGTCGATATTCGCTCAAAAATAGGGAATTTTTGCAAGTAAAACTTTTGCGTATCTATATGAAAAAACATTATCATAAAAGTGTCCATCGTTATAGGTAATGGGTAGAAATATTTTTAGATAACCGCCCTAAGGAACTACTATATCTTCGCAATGACAAGACAACGCAAACCAACGTTTTTTCAATATGAATACACGTACGTTACACTCGTTGATTCGGGTATATCTTTTTTTTTAGTCGGTCGTGCTTCTTTTCCGTATTTAAAAAAGTTATAACATTTTAAAATGGATTTCAAATACATCATCATGAAATTATCGTTCGAAGTGATTTTAATCAGTTTATTGGAACTGGCTGTAGCTGATTTAGGTGAAGTAATGCTTTCGACGAGGCAAGGTAAACTTTTGGGCACTAAGAAATCGACGGATAACGGTAAAATTTATTACTCTTTTACCAATATACCCTACGCGAAACCTCCTGTTGGAGAGCTTCGTTTCAAGGTTAGTCCAAGGTGAATTTGTATTCGTGTTGAAATGCGTTATTTCAAATTACCTAATGGTGAACTTGTTGAAGCCTCCTGTAGAAGTATCTAACTGGAGGAGCATCAGAGCTATTTCATATACACCAGTGTGTTATCAATGGATAATGAGTTTTGGTACATCGAATTTTTACGGTACGGAGGATTGCTTGTACTTGAACGTATTCACTCCTGTTGTATGTATTAAATGCATGACCTATAGTGTACATAATATTTGATACGCGGAAATGAAAACACCAAAACTTCTCACCTCTTAAATAATTCGTTTAGATGGATGAAAAGGCCAGTTTACCAGTAGTGGTTTGCATTCACGGTGGCGAATTTCAAAGAGGTAGCAGTTACGAATGCTTACCCAATAATTTCGTCGAAATGGATGTGGTCTTCGTTTCATTCAACTTCAGATTAGGAATGTTGGGTAAGGTCACGTGCTACATGGTACTCCTACATTTCAACGAACATTACGATTAATAAAATTCACTTCGTTGCCAATACCGAAAGGCTTTTTAAGTACCGCAGATGAACATCTGCCCGGCAATAACGGGTTGAAAGATCAAGTCGTCGCACTCAAATGGGTTCATAAACACATAACTTCCTACGGAGGCGATCCGAACAAGATCACTATACTTGGTCAAGGTTCTGGTGGCGTATCAGTTCATTTGCACATGTACTCCGAACTTAGTAAAGGTAAAATAAACGCTGTTTCTATTGCACCACTATTCTTAAACTTTTTCCTTTTTTACAATTCATCTTAGTTTTTGTCGTGCTTTTTTTCTCCAAAACAAATATCTAGCATCTCTGCAAATTGAGTCTTTTTCCTTTTGTCCCTTTCCCCCTTTGTGAGCTTTGGTGGGTAACTCGTCCCACTTATGTAATACATTTAATCATAACCTTGTTGTCGATGCGTGTTTAAAAAGGTATGTACTTTGTCGGTATTTATCCATATTTACTTCGGTTCTTCTGACGTCATCTTCTTGCTTTTCAACTTACACGCATGAAAATAACTTTCATTTTTCACGCGATTGCTGTAGAAAATAAACGTCTAGTCGATAAATTGGGGGAAAAATTTGCATACGATATCGCTCGACGTACAGCAAATGCATACTACAATTCGTTCGTTTCTCCTAGGCCTCTTTCATTCTGCTATCAGTCAAAGTGGCGCTGCTTTAGTTCCGTGGTCTGTCGTACCAGTTCAGTTGGCTATAAATAGAACTCATGCGTTAGCGAAATTGACCAATTGTCCCGCTGCTTCGACTGTCGAATTGTTAAATTGTTTGAAAAAAATTCAAGCAAAAACATTAGTCGAACTTCAACCAAAATTTCACGTAAGCTTTCAACGCCCGATCATTTAAGAACAAATGAACAATGTTAGCATCGTACACACTACACATACACGTTCTAATGATATCGCATTCGTATTCTCGTTTCAATTTTTAGATATGGAATCAAGAGCCGTACGTTCTGTTCGCGCCAGTTATAGAATCTAAAAGTATTAAAGGCTCGTTTTTAAACAAAGTCCCGTGGATAGAACAAGAATTATTCGTCGTACCTTGGCTCTCGGGTTTCAACGAGGGCGAAGGAGTACTCAAATCATCTAGTAAAATATTTAGCGTTTTAACTTTACGTATATAGTAGGTACGTGTAATACGTACCTATAATTAAGAATCGATATCTGGCAACATACAGCGAACCTTTTAATGTGTAGTGTTTTTTGATCCTAATAAATCGTTGATCTTGAAGTCTGATGAGGATTTACATCGTGCCTTACCGCTTACGTTATTCTATGAGTTTACCGCAGAAAAAGAAAAAGTGCGTGAAATTACGACTTCGCTGAAAAATTATTATTTTCAAGATAACGATTTAAGTACAGAAACTGTACGACAGATTATCGATGTAAGTATTCTCATTTTCAGTTTTTTTTTTTTTTTTTTTTGAAAACTGACATAATTAGTTCCTACCTATTATATCTACTAATTGTTTTTAAATAATTTTTTTTTTATTTCTTATTCATTTTCAGCTGATAGGAGACGGTTGGATAAAATATGGATGTATAAAATCCGTTCTACGTTATAAGGGTACAAAATATTTTTACCTGTTTGATCATGTGATTAAAAATTCCTTCATTCAAATTTTTCACGCTGCTTCCGGATTACACCATATCAGTGAGTATACTTTTTCGAGTCATAGCCAGTTGGCCATATGTGAATAAAAATAATGAATTTGACTTGAGACAATTTCGTTAGTACGTGAATACTGTGAAGAAACATTCCTGAACAAAGTTCTGAATTAAACTCCAATGCTAGTTGAAAAATTAATTCATATTTTTCTTGCAAACCCAAGTTGTTTCATTTGGTTTTTTTTTTTCGTATGTACTGGATGGGTAAGGGAAGCATTCTACAGAAAATTACCTCTACCTCCATTCTTATTTTCTCCTTAAAATGACCTTTGATTTTATATTTTAATGATGATAAGTGGTCTACAATAAATACAGAACCAAGTTTTTCAGATGTACTTTAAGCCCCTAAATAACATGAATTTTTTCTACAATAAAGTTGATAGAGTGTAGTAAACTGAGATATTAAAAAAAAAAAAATATATCTTTCGTAGATACAGTTCCCATATTTTGTATATTTTCTACTTAAATCAATAGACAATTATTTTTCTATTTCAGACATGTTAAACGATAAACGATCGTTTTGAAGTGTGTGATGAGGGGGGGGGGGTATTCTCATTTTTCCTCTTCTACAAAATTGTTCAAATCAAGTCAATTTGCGCTAATTTAAAATATTTTATTTCATCACTTGAAGCAATAAATATCTATCCTCCATAAACGGTGAGGTTGATTGTCTTAAATTTTGGTTGGGAATGTTTCTCCATAATACCCACTCATCATCCAAATATTGGTCCGCAGTCGTTCCAAGGCAAATTCGCTGTTCTTATTCAACTATTGCATTTGCTTACCATTTGTTCGTGAGTATTTATAAGTAGGTATTAATGAATACTGTTTATACCCCGTAATCTACAGATTTGCCATCGCACGGCGATGAATCTGTTACGTTATTCACGATACCATGGTTAGAACCCAAGAAAGCGCCCCTCAACGATACTCAAGTTGCAAAAAGAATGCTGACATATTGGATAAATTTCATAAAAACTGGGTAATTATATGATGTTTTTTTTTTTCAATTTTATGCTTCCATAATTATCATGTGCATGCATACCAATTAATAGGTCAAAACTATTTTTTCTTGGGAAATAATTTTTTGCCCAATAAAAAAGGGCGTGAGCACAACGAGCATTTTTATGTTAATATAGGTTGAATAAACGATAGCGGCAGCCAGTAAAGCCCGACAAAAAAAAGGTGCGAACGAGGTAAAATGTGTTAAGAAATAAGATGTTTCACGCCTAAATAATATCACACACGACAGGGATTTCAAAACTATCATGTTGGTACAAAGGAGCTGCTCCTCGATATACCCCTCGACGAATAGTAGCATTGAGGCAACTAATGCTATCATCATATCATCAAAAGTGAGCACACCTAAGAGAAAGACTTCCAGTTAATCAATTTCTTAGTAAGGTCATCGAATTAATTTCTAAATGGTCTAAGATCGGACAACCCATATCGCCCAACTATATCCATTTTGCAGAAATGTGGTCCATCCCATTGCTACAGTAAACCACTACTTACCAGTGGACTGTGAAAAATGTAAAGGTATGCTACAAGCGCCTAACTATGAACTGGATTGCATTATATTATTCGTCAATTCGTGCACTTCACTTTAGGAGATGCTTCCCAAGGCCGTGTCAACGTACCAGGAAACAATAAAAAATTGGGCAATTTTTGAGAAATTCCAACACAAAAACTTTGCAAAGCGAATGCAGCTGCCCTTATTTTTTGAAACATTTAAATTTTAAGCATGTCCTAGGCATGCTAATTCACCTAAAATTAATCCACATCCTGGCAACTGCGAAATGTATCCCATTTGGTCAAACGTGGAAGAGGGGTGGTCATCCACGAAAGCATTACTTGCACAATGAATTCACGTTTAATTTCTTTTAATAACTCATCTGTTTTAACCCTCTAATGGCACACATAAAAGTAATTTAAATTAGAAAATAAAAATTGTGCTGAGTCACTCAAGAAATTGAAATATGATATGTTATTGTGCTTGCTGAAATGCAGAATTTCATTACGAAAAAAATTGCATAATATCAAAATTGAAGGGGCAGCATACATAGGATAGAATAGAACAATTTTTGAAAATTTCTAGCTCCTTCAATATTGAAGATAGGCAATTTGTTCTTCTATGTTTTTTCTTGCAAATCGTTCAAACCAGTGTTGTAGGAACAAACATATGTCTGTTCTTGTTCCTATTCTCGTTCTTAGAAAGACCCAGTCATTTGATTCTGTTCCTGACTCGTTCTTATTCTCAATGTTTTAATTGTTTTCGTTCCGTTCTTCGTTCTTTAAATCCTTTATGGTCTCGTTCTTGTTCGTTCTTCGTTCTATTCTCGTTCTTCAAACTTCAACTTTTTCCTTTTTTCTTTTCTCTTTTTTTTTTTTTGATAACGTGTTTATGGTTTATGTTGTTGTTGAAATTGAAAATTAATTAATTGAAGTTGATTAATGAAAAAAAAAATGATTTATACCGAGTGACTACTTGATTTGAGCACCCAAGCGAAAAAATTAGCTAAAAGGTGAATAAATTCAAAACATATATATATTTTAGACAATAAAAGTATAAACTAAAATTGTGTATTTCATTGATAAACACTTTTAAGCATTAAATAAATATTATTTATGCCATTTATTGTTCTTAATATCATTCAAATATGTAATTTATTTCTATGAGAGAAAGATTTTTGCGCTTGGGGTGCTCGAATCAAGTAGTCACCCGGTATAGGTATACGTATACGCAGCATTTGTCCGCTTTTAGAAGTTTTTTTTTTCTTTCCCCTCATGATATCTATTAATTTCATGACAAATCATGAACTTTCAAAAGAACGAAGAACCACCCAAAATTACATCCGTTCTTGTTTTTGTTCTCGTTCCTCAGCATTTTACATTAGTTAGTTTCGTTTCGTTCTTCGATCTTTCAGTTTGGAAATATTCTGTTCTCGTTCTGTTCTTTGTTCTTCATACCTATCAGTTTTATGTTCTCGTTCTTGGTTCTGTTCCTTAGGAACAATGAAAATTCTCTGTTCTTGTTGTTCTTTGTTCTCGTTCTTAGGTTTGTTCCTACAACCCTGGTTCAAACTACAACATAGCATGGTTTTATTTTCAATTTTTGCGACCTGAAAAATGCAATGAATAATTTACATAAAAATTCAAAGTAAATCTGTCCCTTCAAAAATTGATGTATGCAACTAACACAGATTCCCAAACTGAAGAAATTGTGGCGACGTTCAACTATGAAGGGTGCAGGATGAGTAGACGGTTACGCCGGAGTGCAGCGAGGTTGTATTACCGATGGGTGAAATTCACCCATGTGTGCCAATTAAGGGTTAATCAAATTTAAACCTTTTTTTTTTAATTTTGTCGCTTTTATGTCATTCTTCGACCTAAAAAGTTCGTCTTTCGTTGCTTTATATGGTAGTTGAAAGTTAATGCAATGATTCTTTACATTTATCGTTCAATGAATTTTTTTGTCGTTCAAACCCTTTTATAGTCTGGATAAGCCTTTTACCGCGGGAATTTACGATTTAGTTGTGGAAACGATTTGCCAGTCGTTAAAGTTTTTACGCTCGACGTGCTGACGCCCTTTTTGGTCGTCGGCTAAGATCATATCATTTTTTCTTTAAAAGATCATGTATCAGTACCTTTGTCATGAATATTTCAAATGAAATTAATTACATAATATTCTGTGATAAGTTGTACGTTGTAAACGTAAACAATAATTATACTGTATATACCTGATGAAAAATTACAGCAAATTTTTATTATTTATGTACTTTTTCATCAACCAATATATCTAATTAAAAATTTTTCATCAAATCAGAAATCCAAATAATGAAGAAGAAATTAAATGGGAAACTATTGACAAAGAATTCAAATATTTACACATTAAGACTGAATCAGATGAAATGAAGATGGAACTCCCTATGAAAGACACGACGTATGATTTGTGGGATAGCCTTCCTTTAAAAACCTCCAAAACACAAATGAAACTTAGTGCAGATGAAACATTGAGTAGTACTCGCAAAGATGAGTTGTAAACTTACTTGTAAGATGAAATATTTAAACGCTATTACTTATCTTTTCATTGATGCTCGCAACGTTGAAATAGAATCTCGTTATTTTTCTTTGGGTAACAGCGTGTTCTTTTTACGAGATTAGTTTTTTACTCCAAGAACATATATTATGTATACTATGCGTTCGATTGAACCCCATATAAACAAAGAAACCAAATTCCATTTATGATAGTGGTGTAATACTCTCATATTACACCACTATCAATAGAGTATTTATAATGACTGGTCTATGTTGTAATTGGTTATACGTCACGCGTGTATCAACCAATCAGCAAGTTGGAATGTGGTAGATTCACCTCGACTAACTCATAAAATAAAAACACAAATCAGCTGATGATTCAAATCACGAACGAATTTTAGTCGTTCACTGAAAACTGAACGATATTATTTAGGAAGGTAGAAATGAAACCACCTACATTTTATCACATTCCAGCGTTATGATTGGTCATTACGTACGTAACATATGACCAATTAGAACATAGACCAGTCATTATAAATACTCTATAAATGTGTTGTGATTGGTTGTGAAAATAGGAATCAGTGTTACCAACATATTATATCTACTTGGTTATATTTTGAAAGAGAATTTGGCGCTTTGCTTTTATGGGGTTCAGTTGAATGCACGGTAAGTATATACTAGCATAGATGAAACATACATAGATAGCCCACCGTACGTTAAATTTTTATCACTCAAAAACTGAGCTGGAATCGTTTTTTGCTAATATCTTGGAAACAATTCAAGATATAGGGCTTGCAAATGACTCATTTTAAAGAGATTGGAATAGAGAATCATTTAGTTTTTCTAAAGTTACTCCTGTCCGTTTACTTTTGCAATTAATTTCGAAAAACGATTTTTTTACTTTACTATGAATTATCTCAAAAAGTAAATCAATAAAGATTGTTTTTTAATAGTGAAACACATTCAGAATTTTATGCTCTTTCGAATGAGCTACTTGTAAAGTTTCTATCTATATTCTTTCTTGAGATATTTGCAAAAAACCGAGCAATAAGTCTAATTTATTCTTAGTACTGGAGCTCATTCACAAAGAGCGCTCTAAAAAATGAATTAGTTTTATTAAAATAACTCGAGACTCACATCGATGACAATAATATTTTAGTATTGAATCATGTATAAAATGTTAAGCTCTTTCGAATAAGCCATTTCCGAACACTCTAACTCAATTTTTTGCCTAAATATTAATAAAAAATTTTCTGGCTCCTTTTTCAACATTTATGAGTGATAAATTCGATATACCGGTGGGCTATCTATGTATGGTTAATCTATGATACTAGGTATATATATTTTGGGAATTTGGTATTCCCAAAGTCATGTAATTCAATTTAAATGAACAACAAAAAGAAAATTTAGTTCTTGATATGTGGGAATCAGTTGGGTATACATGCTCTTATCTGCATTAGCCCAGTTTGTATTATCGCGGTAAGTTTTACTTTTCGCATGTATATGCTGTAACCCATGAAGTCATGAGAAATTTCCATTTACGTAGAATAAGCTTTTTCGTACGAAGGAAACCAATTAATATGTAGGTACCTAGGTACCTAACCTACTGGTTTGACTTTGACATGTTTGTCAAATCGAAACGAAACAGCATTTTAAAATATGAAGAAAATGAAAGTGAAATTTTATCTTAAAAAATGAAGTTTTATAAGAAGCGCTCTCCTAATCTAAATTGCTAATGAAGAAATAAAATCCATTACAAAGACGTTTAAACTTTACAAAAACAGACTGAAGCTTTTGATGGATTTCTGTTTCCATTGTTGAAAATTGAATTTATAACTATTTTTGAAAACTAATTTTTTTACCTCTCGTAATTGCCTGTAAATTGTATCAGTTGAAGTATTTCTTGTCACAGTTTTTTTTTTCTTTTTTTTTTGTTTCTTTAAAAGGGGTTTCAATACCATTTCTAGCTTTTTTCTCACATTATACGTTTCGTACTTGAATTGTGTATGAATCATCCAAATTTTTAAATAAAATTAATGAATAAAATACCTACACTATCGCTAATATGTATAAGGCTTATCAAGATGTATGTGAATAGAAAGTAACGTTACAAAATTCAATTTTTAAAAACGCTTATCAAAATATATACTGTGATAACAAATTCATGTTAATGATTGTTTACAAATTACAGAGTATTTATATCGCGGCCCTTATTGTTTTATTCACTTATAGTCATTTATTTATTTAAATGAATATTATTGTGATTGGCTTTTTGCTAGCAAGGTGTTCGAAAATGGAAAAGTAGAATGTAGCTGTTGCAGGAAATGTCTTGGTATTTGCGGATATGTACCATCTTCTTGATAAGGTACTATAGAAATAATCAATACTCAATTTCGCGTGCTTCTGCGTGTTAGATCTACGTAGGTCGAAAATTAATTTTCTCGCTACTCGGTGAACACATATACTATTGTGTGTTGCAGTTACGAATGCTAAGCTGGAAAATATCTCGATGTGAATATTAATCTGCAAAAAGTTACAATAAAACATGCTCGGTCAATAAAAATACCTATTTTCATTTTTTTTTTTTCATTGAAGTTACTTTTGGTTATAGACTTTGGATACTAAATGAGGTAAATTATTTATTTAATGTTTAAATTTGCAGTAAGAAGTGGAAATATGACATTAAATAAAATTTACTTTGTTGTATCATCGCGCTTCTATCCTTATTTCTATACTGTACTATAATATACACTGTGCTGTATTGTGCTCTATTAATGCCTATTTTTTGCGACGCTTTGATAATTTTATGTAAAAAACGTGAAATAATAATAATAACACGTGACTGTTTCTATGTGCCATGGGTAATTACCCAAATCACACTCGAGTCTCGCGAACATGACAGCTGTACGATTACTCGTTTACAAAATGCATAATGCAAAAAGAAGGGTAAACAGGTTGACACGTCATATTTGTCGTATGATCGTTTAAGCGTAATCTGCGCATGTGCGCCGCTTGTCTCTCACTTCACTTAACAAATCTGTAGAAAAGATAGGTCGTACATGTGGTGTAGTCGACGTGAAGCCTGTATGTGTTTCGCTGCTAGTCTTCGTACGTTTTTCTTTCGTCCAAATTTAATTCGCTAATCGTCGGACGATTTAATTCTAAAAGCTGTTTCGTCGACCGTCATATTCACTAATTTTCAGTTACCGTCGCGTATTTTTTTTCTTAGCACTATTTATTTGAACGTAATCAAACATACCTAATGTAAAAATATAAAATAGTCGTTCGTTCTTCGAAACCACACATCGAAGAGTATTTCTTCGCGTTGTCATGTCTGTAACTAAAAATTACTCTGATTTGGAAAAATCTGTAGAAGTATCGAAAGAAGAGGTTACCGAAAGTCCAAAATCAGAATGCAGGCTTTACGCACGACGCTGGTTTATTTTGATTCTGTTCGTTTTCTACTCGATGTCAAATGCTTTGCAATGGATTCAATATTCCATAATCGCCGATGTCATCACCAGTTACTACCATGTTTCCAGCTTCTTAGTTGACTGGACGTCAGTGATATTCATGGTTTCCTATATTCCACTTATATTTCCAGCTTCCTGGTTACTCGACAAACTGGTAAATTTTTTATAATTATATTAGTAGGAAATTAGAAATTCAATTTTTTCCTATCCATTATACGTTATAAAATAAAACTACGAAAATTCACTTGCAAAATTATTCTTTAAAATTCGATTCATTTTGAAAATATCAGTCTTTAGTAAACGTTGTAAATTACCGTAATTACCGTCCGTCGTTGAGAAACTTTTCTATTTTCCGCGATAAAATTTATCTCGGTTATTTAATTATTCATATATTTCCTCGATTGCTAAGTACATTAAAATATTCTTATATAACCCCCACCCGTCGCTCTTTTCATTCAACTTGACTTCATTTTATGGCTAGCAATCGTGCTTAACTGATTTTATTCGGAGTTGAACATTGATTGTCGATGTTGAAACGTTAAAATCTCAACTTCCTTACCTAAAATTTAGTTCCAAGTTCCAACATTAAAACATTATTAGTTGGAGCTAGCCAATCGCAAGTATTAAATTCGTATCGTTCATTTCGTTGAGTAATATGAAAACCATAGTGTTCCGATGGGAAATCTCATTCGTCACCACTGTTATACATTTCGACGAATATTAGGTATTTCGTGAATCACTCTTGTTATAACAATTTCTTCCAAACACGAGTTACTAGTTTTTAAAACTTGAAAGGTAAACTACACATTCGCTTATGGTCAAATTTATTTTAATGAAAGGTTGCCATCAATGAAAATTCAACTAACAATAAAACTAACATTTACTGATTCGCGAATATGAGAATTGTTTGTTATTAAAAGCAGATATGCGAAAGAATTGTGATTTATGATTTTATTTCATAATGTATCAATTAAAAATGGTAAACAATAATTGGACGAGTGACATATGCGAAACTCATTTGTTCTATCGATTACTTATATTTCTTATCATACAAGGAATGGAAAACGTGGCGGTCAACGTTACATTTCAGTCATCAGACATGTGTGTAGGTATTTGGCTTCCCAAAATTTTGGTGTATTTTCTGTGGGCCATAACTTATTCCAGAAAATAAACTATCTCAAGTGGAAAAGTAATTGAGAAGTGATGCGCTAGAAATAAGTTACGGAAGGTCTGAGTTGAAATATGCGATGACCTCTACTGCAAATGTAAGATAAGAGATTCGGGCTCTTAAAGAGTCAAACTTCGGTACCTACGTGTCAGGGTCGGGCAGAATCAAAAAAAAAAAATGATCCGAATCACGGATCACGAATCAAAATTAGTTTGGGATCCGAATCACGGATCACGGATCATATTTAAAAATGTGATTCGAATCACGGATCACGGATCAAATTTTTTTTTTTTAAATAATTTTGTAGTGTAAAATTATGAATTTGAAATATATAACTTATTAGTTGTAACTAGGGTACTAAAAGATGGGGGTAAAATGGGTCGCTGCCATATTTGTTCAGTTGTTTACATTTTTTCTCTTATCAAGTTGAGCTGAAAAGTGGATTTGTGAACTTTTGTCTTGAAAGTTTATTTATTGTTGTGCTTTTGATACTTTTGATTAATTTATTATAAAAATTGAATCATGAACAATGCGATGAACTCTCTTTCCTGTGATATAGCCGCTGAAACTTCAAAGAGAAAAAAATGTAAACAACTGAACAAATATGGCGGGGACCCATTTTACCCACATCCTTTAGTACCCTAGTTGTAACTTGTTGCTTTGAATGCTTTGTTTGTTTCTTTTTTTTGGCTTCTGAATTTGAAAATTTGAACATAGGATTCGCTGATTCGCGATTCGGATAATAGCAAAAAAGTATTCGGATCACGAATCATTAATTCGAAATGGATTCGAATCATTGAACGGATCAAAATTCGTGATCCGAATCATGATTCGGATCACGTTTATTCGGATCATGCCCGACCCTGCTTCGTGTTTTTTGATGGACACAGAGACACTATTTTTTTTTTTATTGTAGCGTTCTCGTCAATTGAAATTACGCAATATCACCCAGCTCAGCCGCAGTCAATGAGGTACCTACCCCATATGAAAAGTGTAAAGTTAAAGTAAACAGAATATAATACGAATGATTTTGATTCATATTTTTTTCTTCGGATTTTTTACAAAAAATCAATTTTTTCCATATAAACACTTATAGTAATATTTTTGGAGTCCCAATTTGAAAAAAAGTTAAAAATTATCTCTCTATATATTAAAATCGAAATTGAATCGGTTTTGAGATGCGCGCGCATGCTTGTTTTGAATAGCAGGTATAAAAGGTATATAAAGGATAGCACGTATACAAAGGAAAAAAGGTTGTAAATTTTAACAAAAGCTTTCTACATGCACAAAGGTAAGTCATAAAATTGTTTTAAGTAGCAGGTATAAAAAGTAGAAAGGATAGCAGGTATAGAAAAGGGAAAAAAAGGTGATAAATTTCAATAAAAGCTTTGTACATAGGCAAGAGTAAGGGTAAAGTTGTAAAATTGTTTAAAATAGCAAGTATACAAAGGTATAAAGGGGCGAGCTCATCCTGAAAAGAAGAACTCTTGGTGGGGATAACAAATAAGAATAAATTGGGTTGTGCAGTTTGGAATGTAGCAGTATTTGTCTGATGAAATAACTTTTTTCTTCATTTAATTTTCATTGCGAGCTCCGAAGTGGCGAGGAGGCACCAATTTGTAAAAAAATTGATATATTGGACAAAAATCCCAAGAAAAAAAATGTATGCATCGGAATGATGCATATTACATACTATAGCGGAATTCAGTTTTTAAAAATTATGTTAAAGTATCATCCTATACTAACATGCACTATAATTTCCTGACAGTCAAAAACACTGTTTTATAATCTCAAAGGAGTGATAAACTCCCCCAGCTAGATTTTTGGCAATTATCTTATGCAATATGAGTACGCTTACAGGAAATATGGACAGAAACAAAATTAATTTATTTTAGTTGTATGCAAAAAGAGCTCCATTCATTTTGCCAATAAAATGTTTTCCAAGACCAAAAAAGTAAATTATCGGCGTATTTTGGAAAAATTGTGTCTTTTAAATATATGTATTTATTTTTTTAACTTTCCTTCATACAGGTATGTGAAACTTTTACCTAAGAGAAAAAATGTAAAATTATTCTACTTTTAATTTCCTACAATAAACGGTTCATTCCATTTTTTATGTACGTATGATGTATTGGAAAGCGATAAAATGTTCTTAATTTTTCGCTTTTAATTATACGTTTCTAGTACATATTATCATTAAAACATTAACATATTTTATGCCAACAATTTTGGATTTTTCCAGCAAATATAGCATTTACGAGAAAAACTGTCATTCACAAAATTAATTACCTACTCTTAATTTTCAAATGAAAATTTGATATTTGTTTTTTCACTTTATTGTATCCTATATAAGACCAAACTCGCCTTTAATATTGATATTATCATGTTAGCCATCAGGGGCGTACCAAGGACCTTCTTCAGGGGGGGGGGGGAGAAAACCAAAAATTGCCAACTAATACCATGAAATTTTACCAACTGTTGACTTTTTTTTTTTTTGCTCCACGAAAATAAGATGTTAAATACGATGTCACAGTCTTGTTAGTCTTAAAAAATTTAAAAATAGCTGTAATAATACTGCGCAAGTGGTCAAGTTTACCAACTTTACGCTAAAACTCCAAATTTACCAACTTTCCAAAAGCCAAGGGGGGAAGCTCTCCCTCCTCCCCCCTTTCGGTACGTCCCTGTTAGCTATTAGCAAATACTAAATAGTTATATATACGAGTAATAAGCGATAAATCGGGATCATTTTTTGTTATTCCAGTGCATCGTATTTCACGTATAAAAATGAATTGTATCCTAAGTATTTTAAAAATAAGCTGATTAATGACTTTTTTGGCCTTGGAAATCATTTTATTCCCAAAATCAATAGAACCTTTTTTTTTTTAAACTAAAAATTAAATGTCATATTAATTGAGATAGTTACCAAAAAAACATTTTTGTGGCTTGACTATTCGCACTATAGATACGTAATTAGCTAATTACCCAAATCACATTCGAGTTTCTCAGTTTCGCGTAAGTTACAACTGAACTATTATAAATCCGCAACACTAAACGAGGGTAAATAGGTTGATACTAAATTCCTATCTTCATCTTTATTTTTGATGAATTTTTAACCAAGTGCGAAAAATAATGTATACTTTTAGATTACCTACTTCTGGATATATGTTTTCGTTTTATTTCTATTCTTGTCAGTATAGGTATTATTGGAATATTTCTGAGTTGTAAGTAAGGCCTCTTTTGAAGGCACTTGTGAAGCTGGAAGTGTTTTCACAACAGTAGAAGTGTAGGTGCCATCTCTTGTGCTTCCTGAAAATTGGACTGTTATTTGTAACAACGTGTGCTTATGCTTTGTACATGGATTAACTATGCATATGACAAAAAAAAAACTGAAAAAAGATATCCTACATCTTATTGGTAATAATTACATTTTATGTAGCTTCCATTTCTAAAAGACTTCCATCATTCTTAAAATTCGTATACCTACTACCGAATTCTTACTTCTTAATTATGCCATATTCATAGCTTTTCAATTTTTATGTTGCGTCATCAAATTGTTGATGAACATCTAATCTTGAATTCTCAAGTAGGTACTTGTGCAATGTGTACATTTATCTTGGTTTGTGCCTAGGTATGTAGCGTATATTGTACGCCTTTTTTCCAAAATTATTTTCCCCTTATGAGAAATAGCTAAATTGATTTATTAAAACCGTTATATTTAGCCTTCAATGCGGATGAATAGTTTCAAGATTTAAAAGGTATCTAATCCAAAAAATAAACTCAAGTCAATTTACGCGTAATCTATCTGTCTTAACGATTACTTACCTACGTGATAAGATTAGAGTAATAGATTCGTTCGACTGTCTTGGACGATCCACTTGAAAGCATCATATAGAATATTTTTCAATTGATTTTATTACCCAAAACTGCTTGTTAATTTGACTCTATACTCTATGGGAACTGCTATTGAAATGATTTGAAATTCGAAATAAAATTTTTAATAGGTATTAAATTTTAAAGCTATATGTATAGTATTCGTATTTAATCGACCTTGATCGAGACATCTAAAAAATGCTTAACTATATTTAGGTATTTAGAATTACACTTGGATCTAGAAAGGGTTATTAACTCTTCTTGAAACAAAAGAATAAAGATAACGATATCGTATTGTGAATGCGGCATTAAAAAGTGAAAAAACTTTATTACACCAACATGCGACGAGTTTATTGGCTATGTACGCTATTGCTATATTGCTGTGTTGCCCTCAAGGTACAATCTAACGCTTTCAACGCTTAAATGTACCATTCTTGTATATTAGATGTTCACGTTCTTGGAAATTTTACGATGACCTACGTAAAGGAAATTCCTATATAGCAATAAGGCGATGACGTTTGGACTAAATTTTTGGTACAAATATTGCGCTAATTGTACGGTTTGTGCGTTAGTCTAACTCCCTCCACCCAACTCGACGATGGTACGAATTAATAAAATTGGTCGGATGAGTATTGGCAGAGAGACCTTCAGATTAATTTCAATCGTCTATACCATAAGAAGGTCAATGTAGTAACATTTAACGACGAACGGGTTTTTCTTCTACGTATTTCACGCGAACTAACTGAAATGAATTAATTACAGGGTATTAGGATTGCTGTTCTACTCGGAGCTATTGGTACATGCATTGGTGCCTGGATAAAGGTATTTTCAATTGCACCCGACAGATTTTTCATCACTTTCATCGGGCAAACGGTGGTTGCAGTGTCGCAGACGTTCATTTTAAGTTTACCAGCCAGAGTTGCGGCCGTGTGGTTCGGTCAAAATGAAGTCTCTTCGGCTTGCTCGGTCGGAGTGTTTGGTAATCAGGTGCGTTGAATATGCAGTTTTTATGAATCTGTTCTCGTTGAAAGGATAATGTTATTGATACCTATTAAAAACATTTCGGTGCGTTTAATCAACGAGCAACGAAAAAACCCAGAGCTTCTGAGTTACCAACGAGTTCCATATCGTTCTTATTAAGTTTTACATCCTTTTCCTGTTTTCGTTGGAAACTGAAATTAATATAAGCTATATCGATGCAGTCGCGTGTGTGTACTCCTAGTTATTTTACGCATCAACATGGTGAATATTTTAAAATCAAATCTACACCAAAAGGACAATTTCATTTATGCAGGATATATGCTTTTAAACAAATTTGATGACTGATTTTTATGTGACAAATTACGTGGGATTTATAACTGAAACTTCCTGCATATGTTGAGCTAAGTAATTGTTTTGAAATGGCCTAACAAGGACGATTATATATTTAATAATCGAATTTATACGCGTCTCGAATTTAATTGAAACGTGATTATAATCTAACGTGTCTTGGAGAAATAGAATTCGTGTGATAATCAATTTTTTTGTCATCAAATCGAATCACTATTGTCTAAGCAAATGAAAATTCTCATTTTTTGCAGTGCTTAAAAACATTATGGTGTCTCTTCTTGTAGGTGAAGCGTTATGGTATGACGTCATAACTTTGTATAGTGTATTAATGTCTTCTGTTCATTTTAAATTTAAAAAAAATGTAAGCAGCCATGCCGCATTACTGGAGCTAAGTTTTTAATTGGAGCTTGTTTTGATTTACTAATAACCTTGCTTAACCGTTCATGACTACAGGCCACACCCAAAACCAAGTCTAAAAACCCCTACCGTATCCTTTCCAAGAACACTTAAGAAGTTGAATTTGGCACAAATGTAGTATTTCTTGCCATGAAATAATCATGTGAACACATATTTCTCAAATTATAATTATTTGAGGGTGCTCAAATTATCTTCAAATCTTGATAATCCGCCATTTTGGATCCATTTTGACTCAAATTTAAGAGGTTATAGTCTGGTCACAAACTAATCCTACACACAAAATTTGACCATTCTAGGCCGATTTGGTGATGAGATATGGAAGATTCATGAAATTTCCTGCAGCAATTTCCCCTCCAAAAGCCGTTTTTTGCTCTAACTCCCCTCCAAAATCACTGAGGAAGCTAAAATCAAAATACGTTTGTCACTTGGGCTCATTTTATCATATGACACAGCAATAAAAAATTTTCGACCCCTCCTGTACCCCACCACTATTTTAGGTTGATAACCCCGCCTTCCCCCTCCAACATCATGTATGGAAGTGAATTCGGGATATAGTATACAACTTATCCCCAATAACCATATGAATTCATATTAATTACATTTTTACCAACTTGAGGCTCCTCAAGCTCTACTCAAAATTTTGATAATCCGCCATTTTGATCCATTTTGATCCAAATTCAAGAGGTCATATTGTGGTCACCAACTAACCTCACACACAAAATTTGACCTCTTTAACTTGATTTGGTGGGGAGATATGGAAGATTCAAGAAATTTCATGACTCAAAACTTCCTCAAAAAGCCGTTTTTTGATCTAACTCCTCTCAATATGCACTTAGAAGCTGAAATTTGGATATGTTAGTATCCGTGACTCACTCTTTCATATGAAATCAAAAACGAAAAATTTGAGCTATTTGCCCTTCTCCAGCCCCCCTCAAAATTTGAGTGATCCGCCATTTTGAAATTTATCGAAAAAACAAAAAAACTATTTTTGCGTATTTGCAAGAAGAGTTCCTCACCGAATTTTGAGCGAATTTTATCCACACCCGCCTGCGCAAGGCGAGTGACACAAAAAACGCAATTTCCTCAAAAACAGGTTTTTGCTAACTCTCCTCAAAATGCACTTAGGAAGCTGAAATTTAAATATGTTGGTGTCCGTGACTCACTCTTTCATATGAGATCAAAAACGAAAAATTTGAGCTATTTGCCTCTTCTCCAGCCCCCTCAAAATTTGAGTGATCCGCCATTTTGAAATTTTCGAAAAAACAAAAAAAGCACTTCTGCGCATTTTCAAGAAGAGTTCCTCACCAAATTTTGAGCGAATTTTATGAATACTCGCCGGCGCTACGCGTGGGAAAAAATATATATAACCAAAAAGTTGGACATTTGCCAGATGATTACAAATGGTCTGAAACGCAAAGATTTGAAGACCCCACTCCCCGACCTTCCTTCCAAATCAGGTAGGCTGTAATAGCTATCGTTTTGTTAAAAACTCAGCTAAAAAATGAACGACTTAGAAATTAAAATATACGAAAACATTTTATGCATCGATTTTTTTTTTTTTTTTTTTTATATGTACAACGCCATGTACAGCAATTGCTGCTAGAGGCGTTCAATTTGTGGTTTGTAGTAGGGATCGAAGATTGGTTTTGGTTAGGAAATTTGAAAGATTTTTTATGTTGTTAAAATCATCATAGAGGGTGTCTTTGGGAGTGGTGGATGTAAGGATTGAAGACCTATCAACGTTTCAATTTTTCGAATTTTTGAAGAAAAAAAAATTCTTAAATAACCTTAAAAACATGTGTCAAACCAATTTTATAACACGAAGAAAGGAAAATCTTAATGACCTTGAAAATATATACAGAAAATTTCATCGTGCTTTTACCCTCATATAAATTTACAGACACAATATTAAAAAAAAAAAATTGTCTACTCCAATATATATATTTTTTTTTTTCAAAGATCAAACATCATAAATATTATCATCCTTTCAAAGAAAAAATGAAAAAATGAATTAATTAATTAATTGTCATTCTTAGAAAGCAAACGATCCTCCTGAAAGAAGAAACAGCTCAACAGAGAATAATTTTTACGCATTTTCAAGGTCACTGAAAATTATTTTCACGAATTATTTCATCTAAAATATTTAAATTGAATGATCTCGAACATACACGAAAACATTTCATTCATCGATCATCATAATTTTTCATGTTTCAAATTTTTGAAAAGAAAAATTTCTGAATGACCTTGAAAGTATGTTGGAAATTTTCATTTCATTGCAACCATGATTTTTCAATATTATATTGAAAGAATTGAGAAAAAAATCCGGAATAATTAATCCCTTGTAAAGGATCAATAGTCTCCCTTCATTTACTTCAGCTTGTTTAGCATCCTCAAGGAGCTATAATTATCTTATCACGTACCTCAACCCACTGTAGCTGTACAATAAAAAAAAAAAAAAAAAAAAAAAAAAAAAAAACTAAGATACAGAGTAATTTTTCTTGCACATTTTCAACGTAATTTAAAATATATTTCGATGGAATTTTATTAAAAAAAAAAAAAAATGATGACCCTGAACATGTAACATAATATTACGAGATTTGATGTGTTTTTAAACTACAATTTTTATATTAAAAAAATTTTTCTCGTTTTTATTCGATTTTAATAATGAAAAAATATATATATATATTTATCAACGTGATAAACATACCGAATAGTATAACCTGCAACAAAAATTAATAATTTTGAAAATACCTGGTAAATTTTATTTCAGTGATTATTATACTAATTTTTCATAACTAATTTATGGATGCTAAAAACATTCATAACTCGAATAATTTATTTTTAAAAGACTAAATTTCAAATAGAACAATTGGATTTTCTATTTGAAAACTTTTCAAGTCATTAAATAAATTTTCAATTATTATCGTTAATGGTGATTTATTTTCATTTATTCTATTGATATTTTATAAACAAAAATTATTTTGATTGTTGAAGCTGTATTTTTAATTTTAAGAAATAACATTCATAATAATTAAATATTTTTCTATAAAGCACTTGAAATGAAGAACTGATCCAAAATCCCGTAGAAAGCAAATTTTCGAAATTTTTGTAATTGAAAAAAAAAAAAAAAAAAACTAAATGTCTTTGATAACTAGCAAAGAAAATATTCAATGGGTCAAGTTAATAGGTTCCTCGAGGAAAAAATTTCCATGTTGGTGGAATAAGGTGTTCGCATAATTTTTTTTTTTTTTTTTTTTTTTTTATCAAATTACGCCATATACAGCTCTAGGCTAGAGGCGTTTCTTTTTTTTTTTTATTATTATTATTTTACATGGTTTAGGATTAGATGAGGTTGTATAGGGATGTGGAGTGTAGAAATTTTAGGAGCTTTGTTATTTGATTGGGGTTGTTCTGATGGATGTATGCTGGGTCTGGATTAGGAAAGTATAGGTGTCTTAGAGAGCGGTTTGGTACAATCGATCAGGATGTGGTGAACGGTTACAAGAACGTTGCAAGTGTCACAGATAGGAGAGGGTTGTCTGGAGAGATGTCCATGGGTTAAGAGAGAGTGCCCGATATGTATGCGAGTGAGGATTACTTCGTCTCTTCGGGAGAGGGACGAAGGGTAATTCCATGGTTCTATGGAGTGATGGATGAAATTATCAAAGTTAATAATTTTTTCAACATGGGAGTTGATTTTTTTTTTTCAATTTTCAAGGTCAATTAAAACTCGCCTCTAGCCCAAAGCTGTACACGGTGTATGATAAAAAAAAAATTACATAGAAAAAATTTCGACATGATTAAATATATAAACGAAAATAACTCAAATTCTAAACCTTTCCTTTTTCAATGTTAGAAAAATTCGTCAAAAACTAAATTTTAAAAAGAATGGGAAACACTTCACATGAATCTAAAGCTAACGACATCCTCTTTTTAATGAGCATGTGAAAAAAATTCCACTCAAAATCTACCTTCTGAAACCACAACGACCAATCCGCTGTCTAAGTATCATCACATATGGTTGTCAATACAAATACACAATACGTATATTTTTAAAGAATAAAACTCACGAAAAATGGACGATTATAGGAAGGCGATAGACCGACATTCCATAGCGACAGATTTCCATCTCCGTCGGCTACACCGAATTTGTTACCATGTTGCGAAAATCTAACTCTGGTCACTTTGGCGAATGTACCGGCCGGTCTAGGCTCCGATACCGCTTTCACGTGACCCCATTCCCACATCTGTACAGATCCGTCTTGAGAGCCGGTCAAATCTATATTTCCAAAAATATATATATAAATTCCAACGTTCCTATTTTTTCATAACCCGCCATAGGTAGTATGGAACCAGGATTGGAGACTAGTACCAGCATATAGCTTAGCTCGCAAGTAGTTACTTGCGCCTAGTCTCACTCCCCTTATGTGTTCATCTTATGCAACTATTTGTACATGGAAGTACAACATATAATATTTTTTTAAATTTAAACGAAACTACTGATTCAAGTACCTATGATGATAGAAAAAAAAATGCAAAAAAAATTGTGGTATACACTTTTTGCCTATCTTCATTTTTGAAGGAGCTACGATGATTCAAAATTTTTCCAAAATTCCATTTTTTAAAACTTGATTAAAATCGTTCATTCAAGTAGGTACCTAGGATGGTAAAAAAAATGCATTAAAAATTGTAGTAAACACTGAAATTATTGTTAGCCCCTTCAAAAGTGAAGATAGGCAAAAAGTGTTTACTACAATTTTTAATGCATTTTTTCTACCATCCTAGGTACCTACTTGAATGAATGATTTTAATCAAATTTTAAAAAATGGAATTTTGGAAAAATTTTGAATCATCGTAGCTCCTTCAAAAATGAAGATAGGCAAAAAGTGTATACCACAAATTTTTTTGCATTTTTTTTTTTTCTATCATCATAAATACTTAAATCAGTAGTTTCGTTTAAATTTAAAAAATATTATATGTTGTACTTCCATGTACAAATAGTTGCATACGATGAACACATAAGGGGAGTGAGACTAGGCGTAAGTAACTACTCGCGAGCTAAGCTATATGTTGGTACTAGTCTCCAATCCTGGTTCCATACTACCTATAGCGGGTTAAAACCGAAAAAATCGTCCATATACTCACACAATGGGAGTAGAGGATGAGCGCAAATACGTCTAATATTATCCACTCGATGTTTCAATACCTAGACGAGCGAAAAAAAAAGATATAAAATACATTTTATTTCTCTCTACTACACGCATACAATAGAATAATGAGAGAAGATGAAACATAAATGACGAAGATGATCAAGGTGCGAAATAAGGTATATTTATGTATGGAAAAAAGCACAATACTATATGTACACAATTTCGAGCAAACCGTTATAGTTGGAAATAGAGGGCGACATTCAACTACAAAGCTATAGAAGAAGAAATACAATACGCTGTTCGTATCGAGCACGACCACACAGGTAAAGGTACAGCGTATCCAACATCCAAGCCTACTCGAATACTCAGCGTCAGTATTTTCACGCTCAAAATACCCTTACCGGAATTACCTCGCGGTGCTTTCGATTGACGTGAGCAAAATTCGTGATCATTCTCATGATTTTCTACGGCATTCTACGGTGTCGCGCTTCAGTGCAGTGCGTCCAACTCTACCCACGCACGCTCTCCGTACCTTCTTAAATACTAATGAATTTCTTTTCTACATACTCGTACGAGTCGTTTATTAGAAACGAAAAACGAAAAAAAAAAAGCAGCAGCAAACATACACGCATCGACTCGAGGAAAATACCGCGAACATAAGCTAAACGTATATACGAACACGGCAACAGCACCGCACAAATACGTACATGCGCTAAACGTGCTTCGTAATATACAAAACAATCACAAAGCGACGCCCGCAAAAGCCATCACAAGCGTACAGTAAGCGGTGAAGGAGAGAAAAAAAAAGGAAAAAAAAATTTATACACATTCAACTCAATTAGGTAGTACGTAAAGTATACTTGAAAGAACCCACCGGTTTCAGTAAATGACGACTACGATCGATCACGAACTGACAAAAACGTGGATCGTGAGAGCCTGGGAAAGTTAATCCTTTCATCTGATCGCGGTAAGCATGAGAGGAAAAGAAACATTATAGTATCTTCGATCGCGTTTAATGCGTTGCTTTTATCGTCTAACGTACATTCATAATGTTTTTTCATTATTATTATTTTTTTTTTCAAATAAAATTTTTCAAAAATCAAATTCAAAAGTGCAGTTCATCAGTTCACGTACAAGTACAAAACGCACACTGTGGCAAAGGTGGATTTCATCAAGCTCTTTGTGCACCCGAAAAGTCGATAATTCATTTCGATCGAGTTTTTGCTGTACGCTAATATCGAGGTGACATGTTGCGGAGTGGAGTCATAGTACTACCTTAGATTTCATTGATTTTTCACCAAACGAAAAGAACCCAAAGGACATGACAACACACAGCGAGACGCAAATCTATATAATCACCAGCAACGTAACCATTAATGAGAATACGACGAAACGACGATCGAAAAATTCAAACTTAAAATAGCCTAAACGAATGAAAAAGACAGATAAAAGAAGAGTATATCCTGAGTACCGAAAGAACAGCGCTTCTCGAAAAACAGTACGCCACATTCGATTAACCTGATGCTCGAATCATCGACTCGGTTTCTTTTTCCAACACATTTGGCGAGGGGGGAGGTGGATTCTCCAGTGAATAGTGGATTACCAAAAAAAAAAATGTATAAATGCCATTTTCATCGAAAAATAACCAACGAATATGATTAGAAAATTACTACGAACATTTATATTAGATGATTAAAATACTGTAGTTTTCTGGTAATTACCACAAAAATGGCGAATTATGGAAATTAATTTCATCATTAATGGAATTCATCAATCAGTGAATGTAGCTATAAAGAAATAATGTTTCTCATAATCACCATAATGTTTAAGTAACTACCATAATAGTCATTTATGAATATTAGCTTTACCATCTATAAAATTTATCAATGAGGTAATCAGTTCATGAGAAAATTATACTTTGTATAATTACGGTAAGTATAAGTAAAAATACCGTAATTTTTTGGTAATTACCACACGAACGGTACATTATAGTAATTGATTTGAAAATCAATACAATTCATCAACTAGTCGTAGAAAAATAATGTTTCTCATAATCAAGGTAATTATAAGTGAAAATACGGTAATTTTCTGGTAATTACCACATAAATGATGAATTACGTTAAACAAGTTCATTGATAAATAAAATGATGAAATTCATAAATAGTTAATAAGTTTATAAAAAAAACGCGTTTCTCATACTTGGTGTAACATTACAAGTAAAAAACAGTCATTTTGTAATCATTATTACCATGCAAATGGTAAATTATATAACTGAGTTTCCCATAAAATTTATCTTTGGTTGATCAGTTTACGGGAAAAATATTATGTTTCGTATAATTGTAATAATTACAAGTAAAAATACTGTAATTACCTGGTAATTACCACAAGTAAATTACAACGAGCGAAAATACCGTAATTGTCTGATTATTACCACATGAATGAAAAATAATTGTAATTAAGTTGAACATTAACAAAATTTATCAATTATAATAAGTTTATGAGAAATTATGATTCTTATA
>CM019756.1:40559976-40639976 GCA_009761765.1 Phenacoccus solenopsis | reverse complement strand
TAGTAATATTTTTGGAGTCCCAATTTGAAAAAAAGTTAAAAATTATCTCTCTATATATTAAAATCGAAATTGAATCGGTTTTGAGATGCGCGCGCATGCTTGTTTTGAATAGCAGGTATAAAAGGTATATAAAGGATAGCACGTATACAAAGGAAAAAAGGTTGTAAATTTTAACAAAAGCTTTCTACATGCACAAAGGTAAGTCATAAAATTGTTTTAAGTAGCAGGTATAAAAAGTAGAAAGGATAGCAGGTATAGAAAAGGGAAAAAAAGGTGATAAATTTCAATAAAAGCTTTGTACATAGGCAAGAGTAAGGGTAAAGTTGTAAAATTGTTTAAAATAGCAAGTATACAAAGGTATAAAGGGGCGAGCTCATCCTGAAAAGAAGAACTCTTGGTGGGGATAACAAATAAGAATAAATTGGGTTGTGCAGTTTGGAATGTAGCAGTATTTGTCTGATGAAATAACTTTTTTCTTCATTTAATTTTCATTGCGAGCTCCGAAGTGGCGAGGAGGCACCAATTTGTAAAAAAATTGATATATTGGACAAAAATCCCAAGAAAAAAAATGTATGCATCGGAATGATGCATATTACATACTATAGCGGAATTCAGTTTTTAAAAATTATGTTAAAGTATCATCCTATACTAACATGCACTATAATTTCCTGACAGTCAAAAACACTGTTTTATAATCTCAAAGGAGTGATAAAACTCCCCAGCTAGATTTTTGGCAATTATCTTATGCAATATGAGTACGCTTACAGGAAATATGACAGAAACAAAATTAATTTATTTTTAGTTGTATGCAAAAAGAGCTCCATTCATTTTGCCAATAAAATGTTTTCCAAGACCAAAAAAGTAAATTATCGGCGTATTTTTGAAAAATTGTGTCCTTTAAATATATGTATTTATTTTTCTAAGTTTCCTTCATACAGGTATGTGAAACGTTTACGTAAAAGAAAAAATGTAAAATTATTCTACTTTTAATTTCCTACAATAAACGGTTCATTCCATTTTTTATGTACGTATGATGTATTGGAAAGCGATAAAATGTTCTTAATTTTTCGCTTTTAATTATACGTTTCTAGTACATATTATCATTAAAACATTAACATATTTTATGCCAACAATTTTGGATTTTTCCAGCAAATATAGCATTTACGAGAAAAACTGTCATTCACAAAATTAATTACCTACTCTTAATTTTCAAATGAAAATTTGATATTTGTTTTTTCACTTTATTGTATCCTATATAAGACCAAACTCGCCTTTAATATTGATATTATCATGTTAGCCATCAGGGGCGTACCAAGGACCTTCTTCAGGGGTGGGGGGGGAGAAAACCAAAAATTGCCAACTAATACCATGAAATTTTACCAACTGTTGACTTTTTTTTTTTTTGCTCCACGAAAATAAGATGTTAAATACGATGTCACAGTCTTGTTAGTCTTAAAAAAATTTAAAAATAGCTGTAATAATACTGCGCAAGTGGTCAAGTTTACCAACTTTACGCTAAAACTCCAAATTTACCAACTTTCCAAAAGCCAAGGGGGAAGCTCTCCCTCCTCCCCCCTTTCGGTACGTCCCTGTTAGCTATTAGCAAATACTAAATAGTTATATGTACGAGTAATAAGCGATAAATCGGGATCATTTTTTGTTACTTCAGTGCATCGTATTTCACATATAAAAATGAATTGTATCTTAAGTATTTTAAAAATAAGCTGATTAATGACTTTTTTGGCCTTGGAAATCATTTTATTCCCAAAATCAATAGAACCTTTTTTTTTTAAACTAAAAATTAAATGTCATATTAATTGAGATAGTTACCAAAAAAACATTTTTGTGGCTTGACTATTCGCACTATAGATACGTAATTAGCTAATTACCCAAATCACATTCGAGTTTCTCAGTTTCGCGTAAGTTACAACTGAACTATTATAAATCCGCAACACTAAACGAGGGTAAATAGGTTGATACTAAATTCCTATCTTCATCTTTATTTTTTGATGAATTTTTAACCAAGTGCGAAAAATAATGTATACTTTTAGATTACCTACTTCTGGATATATGTTTTCGTTTTATTTCTATTCTTGTCAGTATAGGTATTATTGGAATATTTCTGAGTTGTAAGTAAGGCCTCTTTTGAAGGCACTTGTGAAGCTGGAAGTGTTTTCACAACAGTAGAAGTGTAGGTGCCATCTCTTGTGCTTCCTGAAAATTGGACTGTTATTTGTAACAACGTGTGCTTATGCTTTGTACATGGATTAACTATGCATATGACAAAAAAAAAACTGAAAAAAGATATCCTACATCTTATTGGTAATAATTACATTTTATGTAGCTTCCATTTCTAAAAGACTTCCATCATTCTTAAAATTCGTATACCTACTACCGAATTCTTACTTCTTAATTATGCCATATTCATAGCTTTTCAATTTTTATGTTGCGTCATCAAATTGTTGATGAACATCTAATCTTGAATTCTCAAGTAGGTACTTGTGCAATGTGTACATTTATCTTGGTTTGTGCCTAGGTATGTAGCGTATATTGTACGCCTTTTTTCCAAAATTATTTTCCCCTTATGAGAAATAGCTAAATTGATTTATTAAAACCGTTATATTTAGCCTTCAATGCGGATGAATAGTTTCAAGATTTAAAAGGTATCTAATCCAAAAAATAAACTCAAGTCAATTTACGCGGTAATCTATCTGTCTTAACGATTACTTACCTACGTGATAAGATTAGAGTAATAGATTCGTTCGACTGTCTTGGACGATCCACTTGAAAGCATCATATAGAATATTTTTCAATTGATTTTATTACCCAAAACTGCTTGTTAATTTGACTCTATACTCTATGGGAACTGCTATTGAAATGATTTGAAATTCGAAATAAAATTTTTAATAGGTATTAAATTTTAAAGCTATATGTATAGTATTCGTATTTAATCGACCTTGATCGAGACATCTAAAAAATGCTTAACTATATTTAGGTATTTAGAATTACACTTGGATCTAGAAAGGGTTATTAACTCTTCTTGAAACAAAAGAATAAAGATAACGATATCGTATTGTGAATGCGGCATTAAAAAGTGAAAAAACTTTATTACACCAACATGCGACGAGTTTATTGGCTATGTACGCTATTGCTATATTGCTGTGTTGCCCTCAAGGTACAATCTAACGCTTTCAACGCTTAAATGTACCATTCTTGTATATTAGATGTTCACGTTCTTGGAAATTTTACGATGACCTACGTAAAGGAAATTCCTATATAGCAATAAGGCGATGACGTTTGGACTAAATTTTTGGTACAAATATTGCGCTAATTGTACGGTTTGTGCGTTAGTCTAACTCCCTCCACCCAACTCGACGATGGTACGAATTAATAAAATTGGTCGGATGAGTATTGGCAGAGAGACCTTCAGATTAATTTCAATCGTCTATACCATAAGAAGGTCAATGTAGTAACATTTAACGACGAACGGGTTTTTCTTCTACGTATTTCACGCGAACTAACTGAAATGAATTAATTACAGGGTATTAGGATTGCTGTTCTACTCGGAGCTATTGGTACATGCATTGGTGCCTGGATAAAGGTATTTTCAATTGCACCCGACAGATTTTTCATCACTTTCATCGGGCAAACGGTGGTTGCAGTGTCGCAGACGTTCATTTTAAGTTTACCAGCCAGAGTTGCGGCCGTATGGTTCGGTCAAAATGAAGTCTCTTCGGCTTGCTCGGTCGGAGTGTTTGGTAATCAGGTGCGTTGAATATGCAGTTTTTATGAATCTGTTCTCGTTGAAAGGATAATGTTATTGATACCTATTAAAACATTTCGGTGCGTTTAATCAACGAGCAACGAAAAAACCCACAGCTTCTGAGTTACCAACGAGTTCCATATCGTTCTTATTAAGTTTTACATCCTTTTCCTGTTTTCGTTGGAAACTGAAATTAATATAAGCTATATCGATGCAGTCGCGTGTGTGTACTCCTAGTTATTTTACGCATCAACATGGTGAATATTTTAAAATCAAATCTACACCAAAAGGACAATTTCATTTATGCAGGATATATGCTTTTAAACAAATTTGATGACTGATTTTTATGTGACAAATTACGTGGGATTTATAACTGAAACTTCCTGCATATGTTGAGCTAAGTAATTGTTTTGAAATGGCCTAACAAGGACGATTATATATTTAATAATCGAATTTATACGCGTCTCGAATTTAATTGAAACGTGGATTATAATCTAACGTGTCTTGGAGAAATAGAATTCGTGTGATAATCAATTTTTTTGTCATCAAATCGAATCACTATTGTCTAAGCAAATGAAAATTCTCATTTTTTGCAGTGCTTAAAAACATTATGGTGTCTCTTCTTGTAGGTGAAGCGTTATGGTATGACGTCATAACTTTGTATAGTGTATTAATGTCTTCTGTTCATTTTAAATTTAAAAAAAATGTAAGCAGCCATGCCGCATTACTGGAGCTGAGTTTTTAATTGGAGCTTGTTTTGATTTACTAATAACCTTGCTTAACCGTTCATGACTACAGGCCACACCCAAAACCAAGTCTGAAAACCCCTACCCTATCCTTTCCAAAAACACTTAAGAAGTTGAATTTGGCACAAATGTAGTATTTCTTGCCATGAAATAATCATGTGAACACATATTTCTCAAATTATAACTATTTGAGGGTCTCAAATTATCTTCAAATCTTGATAATCCGCCATTTTGGATCCATTTTGACTCAAATTTAAGGTTATATTCTGGTCACAAACTAATCCTACACACAAAGTTTGACCATTCTAGGCCGATTTGGTGATGAGATATGGAAGATTCATGAAATTTCCTGCAGCAATTTCCCCTCCAAAAGCCGTTTTTTGCTCTAACTCCCCTCCAAAATCACTGAGGAAGCTAAAATCAAAATACGTTTGTCACTTGGGCTCATTTTATCATATGACACAGCAATAAAAAATTTTCGACCCCTCCTGTACCCCCACCACTATTTTAGGTTGATAACCCCGCCTTCCCCCTCCAACATCATGTATGGAAGTGAATTCGGGATATAGTATACAACTTATCCCCAATAACCATATGAATTCATATTAATTACATTTTTACCAACTTGAGGCTCCTCAAGCTCTACTCAAAATTTTGATAATCCGCCATTTTGAATCCATTTTGATCCAAATTCAAGAGGTCATATTGTGGTCACCAACTAACCTCACACACAAAATTTGACCTCTTTAACTTGATTTGGTGGGGAGATATGGAAGATTCAAGAAATTTCATGACTCAAAACTTCCTCAAAAAGCCGTTTTTTGATCTAACTCCTCTCAATATGCACTTAGAAGCTGAAATTTGGATATGTTAGTATCCGTGACTCACTCTTTCATATGAAATCAAAAACGAAAAATTTGAGCTATTTGCCCTTCTCCAGCCCCCTCAAAATTTGAGTGATCCGCCATTTTGAAATTTATCGAAAAAACAAAAAAACTATTTTTGCGTATTTTCAAGAAGAGTTCCTCACCGAATTTTGAGCGAATTTTATCCACACCCGCCTGCGCAAGGCGAGTGACACAAAAAACGCAATTTCCTCAAAAACAGGTTTTTGCTAACTCTCCTCAAAATGCACTTAGGAAGCTGAAATTTAAATATGTTGGTGTCCGTGACTCACTCTTTCATATGAGATCAAAAACGAAAAATTTGAGCTATTTGCCTCTTCTCCAGCCCCCCTCAAAATTTGAGTGATCCGCCATTTTGAAATTTTTCGAAAAAACAAAAAAACCGTTTCTGCGCATTTTCAAGAAGAGTTCCTCACCAAATTTTGAGCGAATTTTATGAATACTCGCCGGCGCTACGCGTGGGGAAAAAAAATATATATACCAAAAAGTTGGACATTTGCCAGATGATTACAAATGGTCTGAAACGCAAAGATTTGAAGACCCCACCCTCCCCCGACCTTCCCTTCCCAAATCAGGTAGGCTGTAATAGCTATCGTTTTGTTAAAAACTCAGCTAAAAAACTTCATGTATGTATTTCAGTAATTAGTTTTTTAGATATTGAAATCATCTTTCAACGGAGATTTTTCACCCTTTCCCATGTATATAAATATAATATGAAGAAATCGATTTAATCAGTATATTCTTGTAAGGCAGGTAAATTGGTATTTACAATGACAAAATCTCTAGCGAAAGTTCGATGATAAAAAGGCTTTGGATGTCCACCTTAAGCATTGCATCTGAACTTCTCATAGATAGGTACGCTGTTCGTCAACAAAGCCACTCAAAATCAGTTTTTCGCCTTAACTCGTGAACACAGGCTCTTGCGACAAAAAGAGCTATTTCAAAATATTTTAACGATCTATTTACATAATAAATTATCTCTATATTTCTTTCGTTGACTGGAATGAAAGCTCAAATTGTTAATTTCGAGTTAGCCATCTTAGAGCCCATCCGCATGGTGTTACGTTTCTATCGCATTTTCTGTGAATGGCAATTAAGGCTATTCAAGTTACATCCATTTATGGTGGTCTGCCTACTCTGAGATTTGAAGGGAACAAGATATTCCTAATGAAAAATAATATTTTTCAATTGTGTCAGTGATCAAATTTGAGAACTTGACCGCGATGTTCGTATAAATCATGTGATTTTATCGACTCAGAGTAAATAGTCATTTTAGAAGGGATAGAAGAAAAAACGTGATGAAATGAATATTGAAAAACTTCAAAAAATAAAAAAAAGTAAATGTTTTAATAACTAATAATAAATAAAAAATTAAATTAAATAAATTTAAATTAATAAAAAAATGTAAAGTAAAAATTATTATATAAATTATATCTAAATACTCTATCAAAAATAAAATTAAAAAATGAATTGATATGGAAATGATTTTTTAATATTAAAATTAATGAAATAATTTTTTTTTATATTTTTTTTATAAAAATTTTATAAATTCAAGTTTGATATTATTTGAATTATAATTTTTTATTTATTTTACTAATTAAAAATTTTATTAATATATTTAATTTCCAATTTAAAAAAATTTTTTCTTTAGTTTTTTGTTAATAACTTCTGAAATTGTGTTATGAAGGCTCCTTTGAAAAACATCTTGTTGATGTGTAATCTGTTCCTCGCGGAATACGGTAGGCAGTGATGGGCACGCTCCAGTTGGGAGCGGAAGAGCGGTCGGAGTACTCCGCTCTCGCTCCGGAGCGAGAGCGGAGCGCGCTCTTTTTTTAATACAACTACAACAACCGGAGCGCGCTCCGGAGTACTCCAGCCTGGAGCGGAAATTTAAAGAAAAGAGCGCGCTCCTCTGATAACGCTCCTCTATCATTGGAACGTTTCAATAAATGAATATTTGAATTTTTTATTTTATAATTATTATTTATTAGACTGTTTCTTTCTATACCGTGCGCGCAATTGATTTATTACACACCGGCAAAAAAAGTTACAAAAATCAATTCATGTAATTTTGAAATAACATTACAACTTGAAACTGTGGATTGATTTATAGTTCTAATCAGTTTTATAGTATTACTTGATAAGAAATTGGTGTCAAAAATAATTCTATATAGTTTTAATAAGTTTTAATATTGATTTTGAAATCATGTAAAATGCGTTTTTAGCAGATTTTTACGTTGATGTGTAAAGAATTAGTTGTGCGCACGGTATTAAATCCTCATGTTATAGGTACTCATAAATCAAGATTCACCATTTCACCAGTTCACCACTCACTAAAATTGATTAAATCGAAAAATAATTAATAAAAATAGGTTTAAATTCGACCAACATATCTATATACCAAAATTCACTTGAAAAGAGCGGCGCTCCGACCGCTCCTGACCGCTCCAGGAGCGAGAGCGGAGCGCGCTCTTTTTTTTCTCACTTGGAGCGAGAGCGGAGCGCGCTCTTTTTTTTCTCACTTGGAGCGAAGAGCGGAGCGCGCTCTTTTTTTTCCGGAGCGTGCCCATCACTGACGGTAGGTGAGGGCGACCCTACATAGCTTCGATATTGAGACAAGAAGTGGGAAACACTTTTTTTTGTAAACTTTTCATTAATAAAGTATATTTTGGAAGTGCTCATATCTTGAACTGTAAATGGTAAAAGTATGGTGGTTAAAAATGTTTATTGATGATATATTACTTTTTGTTCCTACATTGAAAGCAGTCGATAATGTACTTTTATGCGAATGGAGATAGTAGGCTAAAAGGTAATAAAAACGGAAAAACTTCGGAAAAATTTGAATTTTTTTTGGCAAATATTTCTATTTTTCAATATACGACTTGGAATTCTCTTGAAAAAGCCTTCAACTTTTTGTAGATACCTTTTTTTTTTTTTTTTCGTAAATTAAACAAGCGATGTATGTAAAATCGAATAAATGCTTGATTTTAAAATATTGAAAAAATTAGCATGCAAAGCTAACTCCTACAAAATCGTGAATAGAATGTTTTGGTACTGAATTTTTTTTTGGTCGTAGTAGCGTATTCTAGGGAGTAAATTGACGGAAAAAAACCTATTTTGGAAGGCTTTGATCCAGAATAAAGCAAATAGCATCAGCGAATCAATGAAGACTTCCAGTATTTTGTGTAGAATGTTAATCTGAACAGTTTTCACACACAAAAAAAAATGCTTCGTTAAAAATATTGGAACTTTTTTATCACTAAATTGTTGTACCAGAGAAATGTTTTTGAACAAAATGAATTTTCTCAACATTATGTGTGATGAGGTTTTCAAAACTGCGCTCATTTGTAAATTTTAGGCTCTTTCTAATCGCGTGTGATACGAAAGGTAATGAACGCTGATGTAAAGTTACAAGAAGTGCGCCAGGTGACGTAGAGACTTGAAGATCTTTTCATGAAAATCGATTACGAAAGCGATAGAATCGATCAAAAAGTTTTTTTTTTCAGTGCCATAGAAGGGAAGAAGTGAATTTTCTTATTAAAAATTAATTTCAAACCTATTAAACCCTTGAAAAGTAATTTTAATTTTATTTAAAACGCAATATGTGTAATGTTATTATGTAAATAGATAATAACGCGTTATGTCAAGTTGTGACGTCAGACCCATTTTCGCTGACAGCAAAAAATTAGTAACATCAAAATGTTAATTATGGAATACAGAATGTATCTGTTTATACGATTTTTCTTTGCGAATAATTTTTAGGTGAATGTTTTTCGATATGCCTTTTTTCTGGAAAATTCCAACCTACATATTATATGAAATTTTTTAAAGATTTAAAATGACAAGTTATAAATTTTAGTATGTTTTTTTTTTTTTTTTTTTTTATCATAATCTTAAGAATTTACGAATTTTTCTGTTATCTAATTTTATTCATATATTTTACAGTTGGGCGTTGCAATAGGTTTCCTACTACCGCCCATGTTAGTGAAAAACAGTCCAGATGTAAATGTAATCGAAGATGGGCTTCGACTAATGTATTATTCTGTTGCTGTGTTGACTACCATTATTTTGTTTTTTATTATTTTGTGTAAGTTAATTTCGTGAAAAAATTGCCACTACTCGACAATTTAGAATTAATTTGATTTGCAAATATTGGTTTTTTTTCGTAGTCTTTGAAGATAAACCAGATTTACCTCCTAGTCCTGCGCAAGCTGCTCAAAAAATTTCCAATGATAATGTTAATTTTATGCAATCTGTGAAAAGATTATTAACTAATAAAGGATACGTTTTGTTACTTCTATCCTATGGTATTAACGTCGGAGTGTTTTACGCAATTTCTACGCTGCTGAATCAAATTTTCCTCATTTATTTCCCCGTGAGTATGAATAATCGACATCGAATCTTTGTGTAGAAGAAACAATTGAAAATAATTTATTTGTCATTATTTTTACCAGGGTAAAGGAGAAGATGCCGGAAGAATTGGTCTAGTCATAGTTTTAGTAGGCATGTTAGGTTCCGTGTTCTGTGGGTATATTCTGGATAAAACAAGATTATTCAAGTGAGTTTTCCCAATCACGTATAAGTGGAAAATAATGTGTACTGGTTAGTGATAATTTCGATAATTTTTAATTGATTTATTTTTGTTCGTTCTTTAGAGAAACTACTCTAACAGTTTACGCCTTTTCTTTACTCGGCATGCTGGGATATACATTTTCGCTTGGTAGTGGGAGTATATTGATTGTTTATATATCAGCTGCTGCGCTCGGGTAAGTTTATTTTTATTAAAACATGATTAATAGGTCGATTAATTCGAGTACCTCTGCTGCATGCTAGATTTAAACTCCTTACGAGATATAAACAAAAAAAATCAAGTACTTCCAAAAAGATTCCACTTTGAATGTTGCGTATTTCTGTTAACTCGTACAAATAAAAATAAAAATACATAAAAAGAAATATCACGCTGAGACATTTGATTTATGATCGTGTACGGTAATGAATGAACCTATATCTTAGGTAATCATGTTTCGTGTACCTATGGGTAATTTTACAGTACCGTATTTAAAACATTTTCCTTCGATGTTTAACATTGTCCCTACTGTAATGAGCTCTCATTGTAGCATCATAAGTTGTCTATCCTTATTACTGAAGGCAAATCAATGAACAAATAATGATATTTCTTACATTTTTGTACTGCAGGTTTTTCATGACTGGATATCTCCCAGTTGGTTTTGAGTTGGCTGCAGAACTTACATACCCTGAACCCGAAGGAACCTCAGCAGGTTTAATTAATGCAGGGGCGCAAATTTTTGGTATTACATTCACCATGCTGTACGGTGCGCTGATCAATGTAATGAACGATTTTTGGGCAAATATTTGTTTAACCGTAATGCTCTTGTGTGGTACGGTATTAACAGCATTCATTCCTTCTAATTTAAGACGACAGTTAGCATCTCAGAATGCCTGACAATAATACTTTTGACTTTAGAATATAACTTTCAAACATTTATGTACCTGTTTATTTTAAATATTCCATTTTTCATTATTATTGTGTGAAACCTTGCACAAGTTTTGAATGTCTTGAAAGTGGTTGTATTATTTTATAAGTTAACTATACCCTATTTATTTGAAGTTTTCTATTTTAAAAATAAACATATACCTAACTATTTATGTAACGTGTGTGAATTCATATCATAGTATTATTAGGCAACTTTTGTTTGTGTCAATTTTTTATACTACCTATTTAGGTACCTACTTGTTATGCATTTAGATTTTCCTTATGTACTAGACAATAAATACGTGCTCCATTTATATTATTTAAAATGTTGAACTATAATTTGTTATTAAATATTCATTTTCATTGAAATATACCAATGTTCGAATTGATGGTATAACGAGTATGATTCTTTCTTATTAATGTAAATCTTGAATGCATCTGTGAGAGTGAATTTTTTTTTTAACGAGAAGTGATTTTTCCTGATAAACTGATGTGAACTTCGTTGGTAAATAGACGTTTTGCAGTGAAATTTGCTTATTTACCAAGAATCTCTTTGAATATTACCTCTTTTATTACATTTGTTGTTTTAATTTTTAATTTTTTGTAACTTCAAAAATGTTAAAAAGAATACATTAAAATTCAATTTACGAATGTTTAATTTTTGGTTTTTCGTAAAATAAAAGCATCTGCATACTTTTGATAACGCATCTTTTTTATCGTGTATGTATAACTAATTGCTGTAGAGTAAAATATGTATGTTTAATTAAAATCTTACATGGTTTAGTAAGGACTCGAATGAATTCAGACTGAATTTAAATGTTTATTAATTTTCATGGAGGCTGTTACGATAAAAGTGGAGTTTGAACTTTTTTTTTAAAACGTATATTTTGCTGGTCTCCAGCTAGTATTCGATGGAACAAGAGTAGTCAATTTTTTTTTTTTTTTTTTTTTTTTTGATTTGAAAAAATTAATTCAGTGTACATTCATATAACTAATGTAATCATAGAAGAATTTTATGATTTAACATTTCAATATTTAAAAAACTCAGCTGATGCGAGAGTTTCTGACCCCCTACCCCTGGCAACAGCCTTCCTAAAAAGATAGTTTAAAAATTATTTCTTTTAATTTTCAACTTTTATCAACTATTACATGATAATGAAGGTAATATTCCCAATAGGGTAATTCAGCGATTCACTTGAACTTCAAGTAATAGTTATTTGTTGGAAAACATGCAAATTATAAAAAAAAAAAAAAAAAAAAAACCGCTGGTTCAACTCAAATCGCTTAGACGCATGGTGTATAGAAGAAGAGTATCGAAATTTTAGATTTTAAAACGTTTGGAAGTTTCAATTAGATTTTTTCTTGTTTACCTAATTTTCATTATTTTTTCAAATATTCAATGCATTAAAAAGAAAAAATGTTTTTGCCCTTCCACTTACTTCGGGACATTTTCAAATTAAAAAATTTTTTCTCTAAAAATTAACATAAAATTTCTTAATTTGAATACGTATATGCAAAACGTTTTATTTTCAGCTGCAAATTATGGTATTACAAAGATCACTTGGACATGGGGACACAGTGCAGCTGAAAATGAAACGTTTTGCATATATATATTCAAATTAAGAAATTTTATGTCAATTTTTAGAGAAAAAATTTTTAAATTTGAAAGTGTTCCGAAGTAAGTATTGGACACAGAACCGGAAGAGCAAAAACATTTTTTCTTTTTAATGCATTGAATATTTGAAAAAATAATGAAAATTAGGTAAACAAAAAAAAATCTAATTGAAACTACCAAACGTTCAAAAATCTAAAATTTCAATCTCCAGGAACGGGAGCAGTCTGACCCCTCTGCCCTCTTTTTCACGTGTCCTGCGTGTACACCTTTCATACTTAGGTACACTGAGGTTTTTAAGTTGGTAGGTTAGGTATTTACAAACCTATACCCAACTCATTACCTATAGTATCATAATTGTACGGTAGAGCACTTCGCTCTGTACTTATAATGTGAAATTTTATTTTCTGAAATTAATCTCTCCTACCCTCCTAATACGAATTCATTCGTTCATTAATATAGTAATCACGAGTTTCTATTCGTTGTTCTTTTAAATTAGATAATATTCATTCGTAATTTTCCCAACAAAACGCTCGAAAGCAAAATTAGATCAAATTTTTCAAAGCTTTTTTTTTTTGTTTCCTACTAAATGGTTAAATTTTTATTTTGGGAAGCATTGTTTATATAAACGGTCCGCGCGCACAGGAATGCAGTTCTCCCCACCAAAATTGGTTAGAATCGGCTGTGCTAAGCCTCCAAGTGTGCGCAAGGCGCAACACAGTAGCTGAAATGCGGTATTGAACCTGTTGGATGAGAAGGTTTTTTTACTTCTACGATATTTCATGCTTGTGTTTACCTTTAAAAGTTATTTCCGTTGTAATCTACATCCAATCGTCGTATAATTTTGTGTGAATTAATTGCATATTTCAGTATTTTTCTATTGTTATCGGGTGGCGTGCTTTAATGTGTTCGAGCATAGTATTTTGTGATTCGAGTGATCGAGTTTATGTGCGTGATTAATTTTACATCAACAGTGCTCAATTCGACGAAAAACGCCGAACACTAGACATCATTTTGAAACGTGAGTAGAGTGAATGTTTCCAACTTTCAGCTTATTTTATTCTCCTAATCTCGAATACGTTTGTCTATGTACATATGGAGGGAAAGCGTCGTTATTTCAATACTTCGCCATACTCTCATATAGACTGGCATAATCCGAAGTTGTTTTCAATGGTCTCATTTTTAAAGATGATGGAATGCACCTGAGAAAGAAAACCGCTGATTTTGCTACATAATTATTAATTTCTCGCTGCTCTACGCACCTAATCGAATAGCCTTCGTATATGAAGTATGAATATCAAATGCCCATTAAGGTGTATTTTTCCAGTTACAAGTACAGCCAACGTGATTTTCGATCAAGCGAATTTTATTACACGTGTTTATAAGCCTGTACCTTGCAACCAAATGATATAGTAGGTAGCTAGGTGCCAACACAGAGATTTTTATTACCAACTTTGCTCAATTTTTTAAACATATTTAGGGAGCAGTGTTCGAAATGGACGATGTTAAGCCTTTCAAAATTTTCATTTATGGGAAAGAAATATGATACAGAGAATAGCGTCGAATTTGCGAAAGTAAATTGTTTTTTTCACCTTCAAATTCACTATTATTTTTTCGATACATAAGTTACGAAGTTAAAATAATTTCTTCGCTGAAATTCTAATATTGCGTAGATATCTTAAATTTCAAGTGTAACCCGTTTTTATCGGCTGTTAATTGATCGAGTGTTGTAACCTGTATGTCGTTAATTGTCGAAGAATGTTTTCAAAGAATGTCGAAGTTGAGAATTCGCGAAATCTCGAAATCTTGAAATACACGAAAAATATCAACCATTCAAGTAATTCATACGTGAAGCATATTCGTGTCAATGTTGATCGCATTTTATTTCCGCGATAAATTGAGGAATGCGCATTTACAAAGGCATTATAATGTTATAAGTTGTAGTGACCCAATTCGTATAACATACGGTACCTATATTCTGTTAGTTTACATTTAATACCGAAATAAAATACCGGAGATTATATCGCAACTCTACAGTTATATTGTTCGCGTAATATTGTTGAAAAATTTTTGCGAGCTTTCAAAAAATGAAGAATGCTATCGCTGTACCATCGTTTGAACAGTTAATGCGAACCGGCAGCGACCGTGTGAGAAATATTTACGTGACTTCAGTGATGTTCGTAAAATTCCGTTTTCACGATTCGTTCGTATTTTCGCGATTTAATTTCATATGAATCATCCTGTTGCTGATCAAAATACCGAAAATAAACGTAAAACGTAGCTCATTTTCAACAATACCAATATTGTGACTTTCCATACGTATACATTTCCACGTGATGTAATCGTCTAAAAAGTCGCAACAATTCAATGAGTCCGCGAGAATCGTAAACAAAACATGAGCATCGATTTAGCCAGAGTTTGAAATGGATTTTAAGTATTAGAATAAAATAAAATCGCAATTTCAACCAACTATCTGATAATGGTTTTAAAGTGTCGTCGCGAAATGATATTTCGAATAAAAAAGTTGCAGCGATTTCACTCGGTGCTCTCTTTTTTTGAATGTGGAGGAAGGGGAAAGATGAAGCCTCTCCAAAATGAGTTGTTCGTCGATAACTTGTGAAATGGGGCTTGTAAAAAAAAACAGTGCATATAAAAATATATTCTTCTCCAAATTCTTTGTAAGAAAACTTTATGTATATATATTTTTTTTATAGAAATGATAAAGAGCCTCAAAATTTACTTCCTATTTTACACGTTTTTTTGGGGGGGGGGGGGGTAAAGACTTTAAAAAAGTGATCAAAATATTAACTAAGATTTTTAGTTGATTTTGAGTCACCATAAATACTCACTTAATACAGTGATATCAAAGTTCCCATGTAGGTGTTCAATAATATCATCCCTAAAAATATACAAACTATCGCTGAAGTTACCATACCATTTGATTTCTTGTTCAGGGGTTCTCAGACAGTTGAAGAAAATTACATTGGCTTATGTTCGTAATACGTAGAAGTCATTGAAAACGAGAGAGGTGATTGAGCGAAGGCTTGAAATATATTCAGAAGTTGAGACCTTAGTGCCGATGTATTATCATTAATTTTTCGAAATTCCAGCTTGTGGGGGGGGGGGGAGGAAGGGAGAGTCTCAGAGTTGAATATTGTTATTTTTTGAAAAAAGCTCAATTTTCAAAGTGCTTTCAGTTCCCTCTCCTCTCCCAATGGGTTGTATGAAAAAATTATTTTTTTATTCGAGTTATATTTAATCTCTCTCATGAGGATTCCAACAATCGATCAGTTTTCGCCCCCTCATCCTTCCCACCCTCTTCATAAACTGATTAAATCGACTTTGGAAGTGAAAAAAAAATGTTTTATTTTCAGTTTGAACAAAAACGTATTTTCTTTAATAAAAGTATTAAGGATGGACAATATTCGAAGAAGAAGGATTCGATATCCAAAATCACTTTCTATTTTGCATTTGAATTCTGAATTTAAAATGTCAGCTCAAAAAATGTGTTTGAAATCTGAAAATCAATCTAAAGCTTTAATTTTTTGGGAGGTAGTGCATAATGTATAAAATGTATTATTGCTTGACAAAAAAAAAATTCTTCAAGTGATAGTAAATAATTTTATTCCATAAATGATTCATTTAGTCATTTTGAATTCTTCTGTTTCCTTTTTGTTTCTTTTAAGTCGTTAATGTAAGTAGTGAATAATAGATATAAATATAACTCGAAATTAGAAGAAAAAATAATAACCTGACTTGTAATATTTTTACGTGACCTGAGATTTTGTCTTTCAATTTTTTATTGGATGACCTGTGATTTGATGTAGCCCATCTATGGTTTTCACGAAATTCTTATTAAAAAATGTAGTGAAATGTTTCCAGGGGCGTAACGAAGACATTCTTCAGGGGGGGGGAGAAAACCAAAAATTGCCAACTAATATCATGAAATTTTCCCAACTTTTGACCTTTTTTTTTTTTTTATTTTAGTCTTCAAAAATTTTGAAATAGTTGTAATAATACTGCTACGCTAAAACTCCAAATTTACCAACTTTACAAAAGCCAAGGGGGCTACGTCTCTAGTTGTGTGCTATACATGATATAAGTTGGCATCAGTTCGAATTTATTCGAGTTCTTATTTTCCTAAAAGAAATTCCAAATTCCCAATTTCAACGTTGAACAATTATAAATTTCCCAACTTTTCAAAACACCTGAGGTGGGGAAGCTCCCCCCCCCTTAGTTACGCCCCTGAATGTTTCTCTCTGATTTGATATATAATTATTGTGTTATTTATTTATTATTTATTTTACAAATTATTTTACAAATATTCGAGTGCCCTCTTCCCAGCCAGTCTGACCAATCACGAGAGAGCACTTTAAACCAATGTAGCACATACACTTACGAACTAAATATGCATAATTTATGCCTCAAGTTACCGATCACTCCACTACACCACAACACCACCCATCTTAAATTAAACAGAGTCCCAAGACCTGCATCGTTCTTGTACCATAGCCGATTCTCCGCATTACAAAGGCATCTAGCCTTTCCACTGTTTCGATAATTATGTTACTTAGTACTATTATTCGTTTGAAGGGTGAAAGCGAATATTTTAATTTTTTGAAATTTTCTATCCAAAATGTTGTATATTTTGCATTTGAAAAAATAAATCAGGTACAAAATCACTTCTGGGTAATTTTAGATTTTAAATTCTAAATCTGAAATCTTTATTCTAAGTACTAGTTTCCTTTTTTATAAGGATTTTATGTGCCACGCTCCAACATAGAGCGATCTTTCATTTTTTTTTATAGTGTTCGAGCTTTTGAGGCTTCCACCAATATGACCTTTAAAATTTGCTGTTTTCTATAACATCTCCATCTTTTCATGCATACCTGTTTCGGCTTCTTCACTAACACAATTTACTCGCGTTTAATTTCTTTCTTCAAATTTAAACCTAGCTCCTACTTGAAATTTACTTATTAATAAAGTTGATATTTTTTTATTCGAAGAAAAATGAAAATGAAATTGTCGTATGTCGTGTTCGAGTACGAGAGGAAGTTGCTACCGGTGACGTCAGAACTATTTCCAGAGTTCCTTCATCTTGCTATTTCATCCAGGTGGCTTTTAAACTGCGAAAGGAAACTGCCTTACATTATGCTAGGGTTTTTTTTGGCACCAATCCTTGAAAATTACACAGAGAAACGCTTATTTGCTAGAAATACTTGCAAAGAATGCCTTTTCAACATATTTTTCTCAACACATCCTCTTCTTTCGAGAAGGTAACAGTAGAAGTTTATATGTTGTTAGAACAAAAATAATAGAGTATGTTTTAAATGATATTATTCGCAACCATTCACCCACGTATTGTATGAAGAAAAGCTTTCTCCAAGTAATTTATGTTATAGCCTTTCTCAAAAGCATCGCACCTGTATGTTGTTTTTTGCATTAAACTATGATATCTTACGAGGAATAGAAGGAACAGGACCAGGAACGGAAATATTTGGGGGCTCTTATGTGTAACCTTAATTCCCACGTATTTTAATATGAAAAATAAAAGTGCGTACATTTTTTGTAATTTAAATCATTCGGGATTTTAATATTCGAAAAAATAATTTTTGTATTTATATTTCGGAAATTAATTCGTCTATCATTAGAGAAAATTGGCAGAAATCGTACTTTGTTGCACGTGAATTTATTACATCTCTGTTAAAAAGGGAACAGAAACTGAGTTAACTTTCTGAATTATTATTTCTTTTACCTATAAAAAACACAGTAAGTATTATTTTTGTGTAAAGTTTATAGTAGAATAATTTTCTTTAAAGGAATATTTTCAACAGTGATGTAGCTGTGGATGGGCAGGCGAGGGGAGGAATTTCCGTAGTGTCAAGAAAATTTAATTTTATACTGGTGAAGTTATTACGGAAAATTTTTTGATTGTATTTCAGTATTTGCTACGCCATTGAGTTTTAAGTGAGCTCCTTTTAGCTCGAAAACTAACGAAGAAGTGATTTTGGAGAACATCATCTGTTTTTTTTTTTTTTTTTTCAACATACGTACTTACATTCCTGATGCTAATAGTTTCCCAACACCCACTATCATATGTAATATTCTATCATTATAATCGCATTTTGAATAAAATGATGAAACGAACATGTAAAGAAAGAATACGACATTTGTCGTCCGTCGAGTTAACCATCTCTAGAATGGTATCGAAAGTAGAATTTTCACTATTTTAATTCGCACTCGGTTACCTATATTATTTCTTCATTGCATATACCTTCCAGGATTATTCTATAGAAACGAGTTTAATTATCAATAAATTCCTCATATCACTTTCCTCTTGCTATAGAAATGCTGAGCTTTAAACGAATTCATTATTGGTGTTTTCGAATCAAATTGATTTTTACCTCGTTAAATTAAGGTAGCATTTTCACGTGTATAGCCGAATTTCGCTCGAGTAACGCGAACACCGTACTATTCGTGCGATATAGTGCGTCTACGTACACATTACTTGTAACTGATGTGGAACTGATACGTTGTACGTATAGCGCATAGTGCTAGATTCCGTCAGCACCATGTGGCCTAACTAGATTCTCGTTTTACCACTCGACTAGACGATTATAGCGTAAATGTACCCGAAGATAAAATGCATCGCCGATGCCAAAGCCAGAAATTTACATATGTATACAAGACGTGATTCTTGGACGAAAAAAATTTCTGCATTTTAAGTAGAATTTTTTCCATCATAGTCATACGTAACTGTTGATGGCGTTCCGTTTCTGATATGAGATTCGGCTAACGTGATGATTGGTTAGCTGCAGCGAGCGTTGAATAGGAATGTATTCTACCTAATCGAGAATTGTGGAAAAAATTCATAACTAGTAATTTATTGCTTAAAATGAACAACGTACCTAATTTAGAATGTTCATTTTAATTTTCGTTTTCGATGAAGAATCATCACAACTACAAATTAGTGCTACATTTTTGACACAACTGATATCAGGTATAGGAAGATACGCAATGTAGCAACATTGCCGGTTTTAGGAGAGGATGGTTGCATGTCCAACTTCCAAGCGCTTTTTTTTTTTTTTTTTTTTTTTAATTCAAAATGTAACGAGCGGAAATAGTCTCAATACTTTTTTGTTAATACGTATCAACTTTTTGGCAATTTTAAACAATTACTATCTTTCCCACTTTACTTTATGGAACTGAACCCCCAACCCCACCCCTAAGCAGCAATCCTTAAACCGGCACTGTTAGCAAGGTGCCTCTATTTTCTTTATAGTGCTCCCTACATAGGTGATAATTTTGAAAATAGGATGAAGAGCTTTTAGTCAAGTATTCGATCGAAAACCATTGCTGTTATAGCCTGCTTGATTGAAAAGGAAGATTCGAAGGAAGAGGTCTTCATATGTTCGCCTATTAGAATATCTCTAATCTAATCATATAGCAAGTGTCCAGTTTTTTTGATATTTATACTCCTTCCTCACGCTGGTAGTACAGTGAGGTATGAATAAAAAAATTATTTTAAATTTGTGTAAAGACTCTTCATATAAATGGGCGAAAGTACTTTTGTTTGAATTTTTGATTCGCTTCAAAATGATACTTCACTCAAATTTGAAGAGGAGCTGAAAGGAAAAGGAATTGATTGAAATTTGTTTTCACGGTCTCGCGGCAAAGAGTGAATTGCGAACTTCAGTATATCTAAATTTCACCTTCCTAATTGAATTTGGACCGGAGTGGGAACAAAAAATAGCTTTTTGAGAAAGTTATGTGATCTTTCACATCTCTTCACGAAATCGACCTAGAAAACTCAAGCTTAAGCCGTAGAATTAGAATCAAAGTGGATCAAAAATAGCATACGATCAAAATTCCAGGAAAACATGAGTAAGTTTGAAATTGCTCAAAATTAATAGATATTGACTCCTAAGGTTACGTATAAGAAGAGTCTGTACGCTCGCTACGCACGTATATATAGTGGCAAATTTGCGGAGAGGGAGAAATTAAGAACTTTTTTCGAAATAAAAATTATTCACCAGTTGTTATATTTATCTAAATTCGAATTTCAAATACTTTGCAATGATTTGGTACTTGAAATGTTGAGGGCTTGGTTAAGGTACTGCTGGGCTATGGTGAAATTGCAAGACGTATATTATATCCCAAATCCACTGTCACGTGAAGAAGAAAGAGCGATTATTGTCCTCAGAATGTGGTGTACGTAAGCGAAAGATCGAAAATTTTCCTTAAAGGTTTCGTATGACGCAATAAGCTCGAATGGCTCACTTATTCAAATTTCAGCTTCCCCCAGATACATGTGTTAGGAAGGGAGGTAAAGAAGTAAAATGACTTTTAATGAATTGTTTAAGAAGATGAAAAATTATTTGTTCGATTTGATGGAGATCAGATATGACCCCTTAAAATCAGGGGCGCATCATCAAAATTTGAGGAAAGGCTTAAGCAGCCTCAAATTGCAAAAATAGTAATTATGGGCTAATGTGATTCCTGTAGACAAGTAAGAATACATAACGTGAAGAAAATTATTAGAAAAAAATCCGGAATTTCTTAATAAAAACGTTCACACCTCGCATTTATCATGTAAGCAGCCATACCACATTATTGGAGTCGAGTTTTTAATGAGGACTTGAACAAATTTGCAGATAAATTTGTTGACCTCCTTATGTCCACACAGAGTACTGAGACAGAAATCCCCCACCCTCATCTATTCGGGCCGTGCAAATCATTTCGGTCTCGTGAGCGTGCATAATGATAAGGCTTGAATACGGGATAACGGATTGATAAATATGGCGCGTTTTATCAGAAAACTGAGAAATTAAAGAAGGAAATGTGTTCTATTGAAATATTATTATAAATCTGCCATATATTTACATAATATGTACATACAAATATAATGTATGATTTTTTAAATAGTGTTTTCCTCAAAGAAGTAATTATTCAACGTTAGTTTTAAGTTCGTTATTCAAAATGGTTTTGATACCTATACGCTGGACGAAGGGGGCTACTTTCTAGCCATAATATTTGTTGTGTACCAAATTGTTATGCAGGGGCATACCGAGGACATTCTTCAGGGGGGGGGGGGGGAAGAAAACCAAAAATTGCCAACTAATTTTACAATTTTACCAACTGTTGACCGTTTTTTTTTTTTTTTTAGCTCCACGAACAATTGGGAAATAAAAGCGAAGTGGCTGAACTCTGATGGCCGTTTCTAAAACTAACAAAAGGGGGATAAAGAAAAGATTCGTGATAACGTTCCTGCTATTTTTTCGCGTTTTTTTGTAAAAGTAAAGCTATTTATTATCATTGAGTTTGAGAATTTGTGTTAGTTTTTGTTTCGCACAATAAAACTCATGTTTTATGCTTATGCTATTATTTAACAAACTACATAAATAACAATGTGCCATAGTGATACTTTGTAGTTTCTTTTTCTAAAACATTCAAAATGATTCTCAATACCAGCAGGGTCAATTCTGAAAATGAAATGATACAAATTTGTATTATTGAAATATGGTCCCGAAATAAAGAATGAAATTTCATACTTAGGCCATTAATTTAATAAGAAACCCAACTATATGTTTGCATTTTACAGACCCTGATTTACAGGTACAAGAACACATAAAATCTTTGACGTTGTTTTTTAAAGTGATTTTAATATTTTACTTCGTGTGGCTTCCCGTTTAAATCGGATGTTTTTAAAATTAAAGCACAAAACACAATCACATTTTCACTTTTTTCCACACAAGCATAATTTATGATGTGTTTAGAATTCGCAATTAATGACCCTTCTTTGATGGGACGAGTCGACTCGCTAACGTAGTTGATAACGTCTAATAATGTAATATCAATCATAATGAATTAAATGATACTAATAATAATTTAAAAAATTTATTAAAAATAAAAATTTTAGTCTATCAGCTTAAAGAATAACTTGAAAAAATTGAAAAAAATCAACAAAGATAACGTTAGCACACGCGATCTTTCCTCCATATTACGGTTGAGTTTTAATCGCGTTAAAATCTGTGCGGCGCGGCGGCGCGCGATTGAAGCATATTTTGCATACCTGACCGTGCACTAATTTTAGACGGTTTACGCGAACTAGGTATAAGGTATCCATTGTCGGAATGCGATAACAACGCCGCGCCATCGTGGCTGCCGCCAGTCGCCGACGTTGTCGTACGATCCGCGATAACGTATTGTGCGCAGTTCATCGGTCACATAATTTGGTGTAAATTTTTTTTTTTCAATCTCGAAAAAATTATACCTCCATTTCGGTATTTTTCCTTTTACCCGACGAAAGCGCGTGGAAGGAAAGGAAAAAAATTCGCGATTGGTAACACTGTATAAATAGACGCGCCACCTTTGTGGAATGCGGTCGACCTTCTTTCATCTCACTGCCCTTCCTTCCATCTCGCCCTTCCTCATCAATCAACAGGTTTTACCGCTTAGAAAGGTTGAGGATATCGCTCGAAGCGATTGTCACGTTTATTAACAAAGTCAAGCAAAATTGAAATGGTAACATTCTTTCTAACAGTGCTTCCTAACATCGCCTCTGCGTACACGAAATTCTTATCAGTACGAAAAATAGACGCGCGACAACACCAGCAACCGGTTGGTTACCAACTTACGAATGGTCGACGTTGCTGATTGATTTTAAAACAACTGTAGTTTTGAATTGGCGCCAATTACTTTTTTCCGGGTGGACGTCGTTTTTTTTTTTTTTTATGTTCAATTTTTATTATTTCGCATCTCTTTGCGATGTGGATATGTCCGAGTGTGAATTGTGCCAGTTGGTTTCGCTTGGAAAAAATTTCGAATGGTGTTAAAACTGGTTCATTACATATTAACCCTTCGAGATCCATCGAGAACTGCAGGCTATGACGTCTGTTATATTGAGGAAGTATATCAAGCAAAACTTCAAAAATAGTCGTTTTTATTTTCAAAAAATGTCTACAGTCTTTTATTATTTCTATGTTCGCTGAAACAATAAAAATGTCATAAACAGTATTGCAACAATTAGAGATAGGAAAGAGAAAAAAACACTATCCCTTTTTCTCGCAGCCTTCTGTTCCTCCAATTTTTTGCTGCTGAACCGAGTCATAATTTCTGTATGGGAACTAAATGGTGGCTTATTGGGTAGGAAAAAATTGAGAATTTAAAACATTGAATTTATCATTTAGACGAAATGAGCGAAATAAAAATTCATCATATATAAATATAATGTTATGAAGAACAAGCCAGTTAAACAATAGAAGACAGTGGAAAAAATAAATATGCATAATGAAGTTGAAAAGCCGAACTGTTGGCTCTCAGAATAAAACCGTAAAATTGTGACTTTTTTGAAAGATCACGAAATATCTCAGGATCTGCATGATGTGGGAATCATTAAATAAAAAAAAAAGAAAACTAAAAAACTCATAATGAATATTAATTCTGATAACATAAAAATTAATAAGAAAATGTTTAATTCATTTTTTTTTTTTTTATTATTAAAAAAATTATTATATGGAGTAACACTGAAGAATATCAATTTTTTACAACCGCCCTCTACCCCAGAAAATCATGGAAACACTTTGTCTCTATACACGAGACATTTTTAATTTTTTACTTCATCATTGCACCTCCTCAACAAAGGCTGCGCCGCCATTGCGAGCTATAGCTTTTGAAAAAATATCAAAATAAAGTCTTCTACTTATTAAGTTGATAATTTTTCACAAACATAAAACATTTGAGTGATGATTTCATTCCTTTTAAAGCTGCAGAATCCAAATACTGTCATTCCGAACCGTGAATCATCGATTTTGCCGAATATGGTTTGACGAAGTACACATCAGTGGGCAACCTCACCTCAAAAATTTGGGGATTCCAAATTTTGAAAATTGGGTAAAATCATGAAAATAATGAAAAAAACTAAATGTAGTTCGTGAAGAAAAATGAAATATTTTTGTGAGAATATACATGCTACAACTGAAAAAGACATGAAAACGAACCCACGGGGGAAGGGGGTTCAATTTTTGAAAAACACTCTAACTCCAATTGATATCAACTTTGCCTGCTGAAAGTTCGTTAGATGCCTTTTTTGAGCGGTGTTTCACTAATGGGATGCAGGGACGTACCGAAAGGGGGGGAGCTTCCCCCCCTTGGCTTTTGGAAAGTTGGTAAATTTGGAGTTTTAGCGTAAAGTTGGTAAATTTGACCACTTGCGCAGTATTTAAATTTTTTGAAGACTAACAAGACTGTAGCATCGTATTTTTTCGTGGAGCAAAAAAAAAAAAAAAAAAAAAGGTCAATAGTTAAAATTTCATGGTATTAGTTGGCAATTTTTGGTTTTCTCCCCCCCCCCCTGAAGAAGGTCTTCGGTACGCCCCTGATGGGGTGTTAATTTTGGAAAAAATGCTATAACTAACGGTATATGAATGTATGCTTGCATATTATAATGGGACATGAACAATCAACTACTCGTATTTTTGTTATGAGCATTCTCCTTTCCTCTTCATCTTCTTCATAAATTAAGATAGCTAGATTTTCATAAAAGATTAAAAAGGAATATATCGGATGTTTGTATTGCATGATACGAATTCAGTGTATGTAAACCTGTATCATGGTAAATGTTGGCGTACTTTTTCAAAATTCTATTATGACTGACGATTCTCGAATAACTCTAACTCGTAGTTGATTTGAATTATGCGATCGAACGAACTAATCCAATTACTCGCCCCTCGTCGTATCGCTGGTACACCAATAAGCAAACGTTTTTTCACGACAGCACGTCAGCGTACGTAAAATACGCACTGTACCCAGCATATTATGTACGTAGGATTTCCTTTTTCTTTTCTTCATTAGTTGTGCCCAGCTTCCGCTTTCTCGTCATATTGTTCGTGGATGTCCATACATCACTTCTCACCCTTCTTTCTCCATTTCTGAATACTTTGATTTGAACTCGAAGCATCACTTTTCATCAGTACAGAGAACTCGAAGTCTGAAGCAGACCTGCGAGACCACCGGTGCATTGACACGATGCGTTTGAAAAACGACAACGGTGGTCGAGTGTGTCGACGATTCATCGATCACGTTTAGAAGTACGCGTACACTACCAGTCGCTACGCGGTTCAAATTCACTTTCGTTCTTCGGCTAATTAAGTATCAATTATTTATCGGATCATAAAAGCTGGACGAAGAGCGTGATTTTCCATAAACGTATACGAGTTCGCTCTTAACGCGACGAGACGTTTGACCCATTAAACGATAAGATTCAGACGCAGCCAATTACACATCACAATACGTTCGGAATGCGTAATTGGTGGCTTGGTGAATTTGCGATGGAAGATGTATGATTGTATTTTCATCTATTTTTCTTCGTTAGTGTGATGCTACGTACTTGTGCATTATGATTTTCAAGGACCTCGAGACTTATTGGTGTAATTTTAAATGAGATAGGTTTTACGAGTTTCAAATTTAAATCATATTTCATTATATGATCGTAATTTGTAAATAAATATTTTTTTTGTGCGTGAGTAAAATTTAATTTGAAAAAAATTACACTTTTCCCATATATTTTGAATGAGAACTGAAAATTTATTTCTTAAAAAAAATTAACACCTCACCTCTCTCGCCCATTCCTTGGATAGTTTGTAGGTGCGAAAGATCGATTTGCGGAAAAAGTCTGTTGACTGGCTGTAGTATACCAAATTGAACCTACAAGACAGTATATACCTATAATACATTTTCTATGAACTTGAAAAACCAAAAACCAAAACTGAAAAACTCCAAAAAATCTCATGAACAACTCGAAAAGATTTGGTGACTGAAAAACCCCAAAATTCGAATACAAACGTAATAGCAACAAAACCGAAACAACCAAATTTTGAGCAATTAAAACTGCAAACTGAACCGAAACAGTAGGTCTGACATGACGAGTCTAGCGAGATGCGAGTGATATAGCTGACGTAATTTATTAACTAAAGTTGAAAAACATTTTAAATCACATGAAAAGTACATGTTTTTCAACACACTCTGTTTCTTGCTTCTGAATGAATGAAAATTATTCGCTGCTACTATTTATATGGCTTCTCATATTGTGGGTCGGAGTCCGCCAAACAAGATTCCTATATTTTCTCTCTAAATCATGTTTTTTTTACGGAAAATTGCCCAATAATAAAATAATGTGTGTAAACATTCACACTTAATTGTTTTTCACTCATTTTTTCATAAATGTAACATAGTATACTTCATTACTAAAATCGGAAAGCATTTGGTTAGCTGCTTAAGAAAGATCTACTGAATAGGTGCCCCCCTCCTTTGCCCCCCTCCTACCAAAAACCTGTTGATTATAGGAAAGCTAGAGACCAAAATTACATTTTTTCCCCATCATTACAAGGAACATGACCCAAAACGGGGAGAGAGGGAATTTTCTAAAGATGTTCGTGGTGGTGAACTCATAAAAATTCCAAGTTTTGAAAAATTATTTGCTGATAAATTATTCTTAGCTCAGTGTATACTTGGTACAGGGAAATAAGGATTGAACCTGGAAAAAAATGGTAGTGAGCTGAATTTCACATTATATATGCAGAATGGTGTCCTTAACAAGGTATAATAAGTTGTCACCCCTAGGGGGTGAGCTAACCCCAGGAGTGGGCTAAAACCTCGCAAAAAACAGTTTTTCAACTGTTTTTTGTTAATATCTTCAAAAAAAAGGGTTCTATGTGAAAATAAGTTATATCAAAAAATGTTCCCCATTAAATTTCCTACAGAATGAGTGAACAGTTTTCTCAAAAAGTCATTAGTAAGCCCAAAATGGGGAGGTCAAAATATACCAATTTTTAGAATTCTCTTTCGAAAATCAATTCTTTGTTAATATCTTTTATACGGTGCGTCCTACGCAAAAATTGTTAATATTGAAAAATATTCCCGTTCAATTTTCTATAAGGTACATGAAAAACTTTTTGCAAAAAGTCATAAAGGGCCCAAAATGTGGGCCCAAAATACATTAATTTTGGAAAAATTTATTCATATGTGTTCATATCTATTATCAAGTGACCTATGTAGGTGATAAAGATGAACAAATAATTTTTACTGATGATTCCCCCTCCCCTTCCTCCCCCTTCTTTTGAAATCCTTCTCCAGATTTACATTATAGAACAAAAAAAATTACAGATATATTTTGAAATATTTGTTTCAACTCGTTTCGGGATCATCTATTCCCTCTTCATCACTCATTTCCACCTCCATACTATTTGTGCAATCAGCTCCACAATAATGACCACACAGCTTCGAACATAGCTCGAAAGCTATAAGTCCTAGATATATAGTGTAAGCGAGGGAAATATTATAAATTTTACGTTCTTTGTAATGAGCTATTAGTGATATTATTTCTTTTAAGGTCAAGTATGACTAAAAAAATACAAAAAATTACATCAAATTTTGATATCGTTCGAAAATAGACAGTGTTTACCTTAACCTTTTCGCATTGTAAATGAGAAAAATTTTCAAAAAAAGCCATAAAAGAATCCAAAATACACTTTTTTTTACCAAAGAATTTTCCTTTACGAGTAGCTAATAGCATTTGCAACAATTCGTTATGCGATGGAGCAGCTGTTGCAACTGTGCAAGCACGAGATATTGTTGCTATTAGAAAAGCTATTCTGCTTGCACATGCAGGAAACCAGGTTAAAAGCTAATAATTTTCAGGTTTGCATCGCAAAAACATTTTGCACGACCTAATTTTCTGTTATTTCAAGACTGAAATGTTCGAAGCTGTGTGGTCATTGTTGTGGAGCTGATTGCACAAATAGTATGGAGGTGGAAATGAATGATGAAGAGGGAATAGATGAAACAAATATTTCAAAATATATCTGTAATTTTTTTTGTTCTATAATGTAAATCTGGAGAAGGATTTCAAAAGAAGGGGGAGGAAGGGGAGGGGGAATCATCAGTAAAAATTATTTTTTCATCTTTATCACCTACATAGGTCACTTGATAATAGATATATGAACACATATGGATAAATTTTTCCAAAATTAATGTATTTTGGGCCCCACATTTTGGGCCCTTTATGACTTTTTACAAAAAGTTTTTCATGTACCTTATAGAAAATTGAACGGGGAATATTTTTCAATATTAACAATTTTTGCGTAGGACGCACCGTATAAAAGATATTAACAAAGAATTGATTTTCGAAAGATAATTCTAAAAATTGGTATATTTTAACTTCCCCATTTTGGGCTTATTAATGACTATTTGAGTAAACTGTTCCACTCATTCTGTAGGAAATTTAATGGGGAACATTTTTTGAATAACTTATTTTGACATAGAACCCTTTTTTTTGAAGATATTAACAAAAAACAGTTGAAAAACTGTTTTTTGCGAGGTTGTAGGCCACTCCTGGGGTTAGCTCACCCCCTAGGGTGACAACTTTTTATACCTTGTTAAGGACACCATTCTGCACACATAATGTGAAATTCAGCTCACTACCATTTTTTTCCAGGTTTGGTCAAAAAATGAGCTTATTTCCCTGTACTAACTATTCATTTAGTGAACAAAAAACATAGCACACAACTCACGATAATATATTATATTTACGAAAAAAAGTTACGAAAAATTACGAAAAGGCACGACGTTTCGCTACTTTCAAAGCAGCATCATCAAGTATGACTACGATTAGGTTTTTTTTTCACATAATCGTAGTCATACTTGATGATGCTGCTTTGAAAGTAGCGAAACGTCGTGCCTTTTCGTAATTTTTCGTAACTTTTTTTCGTAAATATAATATATTATCGTGAGTTGTGTGCTATGTTTTTTGTTCATTAAATACCTATAACGCTCACTGGAAAAATCAATCAAAAAAAGTGTACTATTTATGTTTTTTTTTTTTTTTTTTTTTTTTTACAAAAAAATTGGATACGAGGAATAGTACTTAGAATATTCGTTGTATAACCATACGAGTGAATCCGCTGGTCTATCCCAGTTCCTAGTTCCCAATACAGATTGTGTTTCTCATGTACGATGACAACACCTGTGTAAGAATGTTCATTATTGACGTACAACCGTAGGTACTACTTCCAATACTTCCACTTGACGCGTCTTGGTACGCCACGCTACGCTAGAATGATGCAATGGCACGCGTACTTCCGTTCGCGAACGGTGATTATTTTATCGTAAACATTGTTGTTATACGAAAAGAGAATGAGGTACGCATTTAAGACAGTTTTTTGAACTCTCGCTGACGACTGCCAAGAGAGACGATAGTGCTAAAGGAAGTACCTCTACCTATACCTATCTAATATACGTATAGTCGTATACACATGCAACGAACGCCACCAGTTGTGAGTTTCATTAATGAACCGAACAAACCAGATTTTTTACGTTTACCAGCGCCCGGGCACCGGGGAATCGAGTGAAAACTGGTTCGAACGCGTGTACAGGAAATAGCGAACTCGCGAATTTGTAAAACTCTACGAGCGCGATTAGGTGTTCGCGAAATTTTTATTCACTCGTCAGACGGTTACGTTTAATGTGCCAAATTTGATGGACAGTTGTACCTTACGTGAGTGTAATGGTAGTGTGTCGCACGCCTAATTATTTGTATTCGTTTGTAATAATGATTTATTCTTCGTTTGTTACAGCCGCCTATCTGATATATGGAATTGAGCATTAATGGTTTCAAGATGTAGATGATAGGACGCAGGCAGAACAACAAGGCAACAATGCAGCATGCGACATAGCACTGTCAGTGCCCCTATAGAATCTTGCAATGTTTCTAGTTTGAGTAGCCCTACGTTACGTTTTTGCGCTTTGCATCTTTTGCACGGTCAAGTTTTATATTTCATTGTTGAGGTAATTATGTCGTTTAATTATCCGTATCGATTAAATTTCGAGCTTATGAAGTGTGTAAATTGTAAACGCAGTTCAACCAATCAACGTTATCGTCGTGTAACGTGAATGTAGATACTTTGGTATCTGAGATTTGCCATAATTTTCATCTCCAATCGACTAATTTATTTATGATTTCAGCCCAAATCCAAAACAAAAGAATTATATAACCAAGCATGCGCTCATCTCGCTTCTCAGGGAATGCTCGATACTGATCTATTCGGCTTGGCAGTCATATCAGGTTAGTTTTGCCTGTACTCTGTAGTTCGTAATCGTATATACGGTGTGTACTAGATTTACGTGATTCGCGTGAAATACTAATACTAGCTTCGTAGTTCAATGCATACAGCGACGTATTCAGCTGATATTTTATAGAAGAAATTTCCAAGTCTCGAGATATTAAGTCTTTTGCACTTGGCCTCTTTCAGTGGCATCAAAATCCTGGATAAATCGATTAATTCATGAAATAACGATTAACGCTGAAAAAAAAAAAGAAACAATGAAAAATGATTAAAAATTGAATGCGTTTCAGACCATTTGTAATCATCTAGCTAATGTCCATCTTTTTAGTATATATATATTTTTTCCCCCACGTATAACGCTGGCGGGTGTTAATAAAATTCACAAAAAATTTGGTGAGAGACTCTTAAAAAACGTGCAAAAGTACTTTTTTGTTTTTTCGATAAATTTCAAAATGGCGGATCACTCAAATTTTGAGAGGGCTGGAGAATAGCTCAAATTTTTTGTTTTTGATCTCATATGAAAGAGTGAGTCACGGACATCAACATATTTAAATTTCAGCTTCCTAAGTGCATTTTGAGGAGAGTTAGAGCGAAAACCTGTTTTTGAGGAAATTTTGTTTTTTGTGTAACACGCCTTGCGCAAGCGGGTGTGGATAAAATTCGCTCAAAATTCGGTGAGGAACTCTTTTTGAAAATACGCAAAAATAGTTTTTTTGTTTTTTCGATAAATTTCAAAATGGCGGATCACTTAAATTTTGAGGAGAGCTAGAGAAAGGGTGAATGCCTCAAATTTTTTGTTTTTAATCTCATATGAAAGAGTGAGTCACGGACACTAACATGTCCAAATTTCAGCTTCTTAAGTGCATATTGAGAGGAGTTAGATCAAAAAACGGCTTTTTGAGGAAGTTTTGAGTCATGAAATTTCTTGAATCTTCCATATCTCCCCACCAAATCAAGTTAAAGAGGTCAAATTTTGTGTGTGAGGTTAGTTGGTGACCAGAATATGACCTCTTGAATTTGGATCAAAATGGATCCAAAATGGCGGATTATCAAAATTTGAGTAGAGCTTGAGGAGCCTCAAGTTGGTAAAAATGTAATTAATATGAATTCATATGGTTATTGGGATAAGTTGTATACTATATCCCGAATTCACTTCCATACATGATGTTGGAGGGGGAAGGCGGGGTTATCAGCCTAAAATAGTGGTGGGGTACAGGAGGGGTCGAAAATTTTTTATTGCTGTGTCATATGATAAAATGAGCCCAAGTAACAAACCTGTTTTGATTTTAGCTTCCTCAGTGATTTTGGAGGGAAGTTAGAGCAAAAAACCGCTTTTGGAGGGGAAATTGCCGCAGGAAATTTCATGAATCTTCCATATCTCATCACCAAATCGCCCTAGAATGGTCAAATTTCGCGTGTAGGATTAGTTGGTGACCAGAATATGACCTCTTAAATTTGAGTCAAAATGGATCCAAAATGGCGGATTATCAAGGTTTGAAGATAATTTGAGGACCCTCAAATAGTTATAATTTGAGAAATATGTGTTCACACGATTATTTCATGACAAGAAATACTACATTTATGCCAAATTCAACTTCTTAAGTGTTTTTGTAAAGGATAGGGTAGGGGTTTTCAGACTTGGTATTGGGTGTGGCCTGTAGTCATGAACGGTTAAGAAAGGTTGTTACTAAATCGAAACAAGCTCCAGTAATGCGGCATGGCTGCTTACTTTTTTTTTATTATAATATGAAAGAAAAAGATTGACAGGTTTGGGTAATGATCATCAGATTTCAGGAAAACAAAATCTTATTACTGCTTAAAAATGAATGATGAACCATTTCCCTTAGGAAGCTGAAGTCTTCATGATGTTTTTTGAGATCATTTACCAATTATTCCGACCACTAGCGCTGAAACTTTTGAAAAAAAAAAAACGAAAATCGATCCACCTCATCATCCTAAATCCTTTTTTTTTATTTCTCTAATGAATCATGGTTAATTATTATTATTTGTTATAAAAAAAAAATTTTATTTTTTTCATCCATTTATGTTCTTGTAAAAGAACGAAAGAAGTAGTCGATATTTCAAATATCGATATAATAATATTGATACTTTGGATTAGTATCGTCGTTCCTACTTTTATCCAATTATGCAAATAAATTTTAAGCATGATAAAAGGGAAGGTTATAACTAAAGTGATAAGGGTAAGGATGGGTGATGTAATGTGAAACATCATATACGTATGAACACGTATATGTAGGTATTCGGTTATATTATAGTGTCTCCTTTCATTCGCAAAATGGACTAGTGATTATTGCTTTGCTCTGCAGCACTTGTAATGGGTTTACGAAAAAATTCATAAGAACTTCTTTTTATAGGAAAATGAAACTGGGAGTATTTTATTAATGCACAATTTTTCCTCTACAACGTACTATTTGAAAGATAAATGAGAAAAACTGATTTTGGGGATTTATATACGTACGTAAGTGGAAATTAGCTTATAGCAGATTGATGGAACCTTCAGTATGTTGTCCAAGAAGATCATCTAAACGTTTTTCAAACGCAAAAAAACTTCCTAGAGATTTGCTCCCAATTAAATTGATGTACAATGAAATTTGCTAGTTGAATGTTTGAAAATTCATTTTAAATTTCAGTCAGCACGAGGTCCCAAGAGATCTGGGTTTTTCCCCCATAAAATGTATCCCGAGACCGACGAATAGCTAAATATCTTCCTAGTTACTTCTTCATTTCTCAAAAGTCAACTGATGGTAGGTAGTAACGAAAGTACTTGGGAGTGTTGGTAAGTGACGATAGCCAGCAACCTGGACTAGTGCAACGGTTACCGATAATTCGACCATTTTTATGTAATAAATTCACCATTAGCATCGGTGCGGCCATGCTGCAGGCGTTACGCGTGTGTATGCTGGAACTTAACTAAAAATATATTACGATACGTGTATCACGAAAAGAAGCGAAAGAGATTGGTAATTTGTAAACGCAGATTGGTATTTCGTTTTAATATAAATTATAATTACGGTTCGGTATTTTGACAGCGAATCCGGCCCGAGGGCCCGAAGCAAAAAAATACGAGCTGTATATTGCGGTGGCTACGAGAATCGACTTTATGGCTGCTACTGGTTTTCTTTTATATGTATTCGTTTTCAAGTCGTATAGTTGATTGCTTTAGTTGCCCCGCAGCTTTTCTAGGTGGTCATCGTCGTTATAGATTTTTTAAATCTTTTTTCTTCTTTTTCGGTTTTTGTTTTGTTTCATTTTTTTTTTGCTCTCAACCCGCTCCATCGGTCTGTTTATTAAAAATTTAAACCTAGCGCTGTTCGAGCTAGATATTTATTTTCGGAGGCGAGATACGCGGCGGTTGTGATTAATGGGGATTTGATTGGCGTTTGGTTGGATGAGGTGGAATGCGGGACGAATGCAGGGCGAGTATTAATTACTGCTTGGGTGGTGGTAAACGTGGTCTTCGCTTTGGCAAAATTACTCAAGAACGTTGATCGTTGCGCTGTGTGCATGGACGTTCTCGTCCATGTAATTTTAATCTATGGTGAAAATGTATTCTCCCTGTATAAATATCTATAATCTAATTTTATAATCTATAAACATTAAAATCGAATGAAATATAAAAATATTCGATCACGAATGAAATACAAGGTGTTTCGTGTGTGGTGCACGATATTTTGCTCACAGATGGTACTCGACGATTACAACTAAAATTCGTATTCTCTGCATCTACGTCAGTCCAAATATCAAATTGGAGAAAGATAAGAGCAAGTAAATTTCACTGATCTGCCCTAGCTATTTGCAATGTGAAAAAATGTGTTTTTTCTGTGACATTCGTTTCACTTTTTGAATAGTACTCGATGAGTATAATGAAAAAAAAAGATGAAATTTCAGCCCATCTTCGGAATTAAAGGAGTATAATTAATTGAAAAATGAAATACTGAAGGGTAGGAGTAGAACTTCTCAATATTAGAATATTTTGTGTTTTTTTTTTGCAGTTTTTTGAAGGACCATAAACTTCTAACCATTTTAATGGTTTTGGGGAAAGCTAGAAATTGTCATCCTAACTTCCCCACTAATCATAAAAATGGTTTGGGAATAGTCGTTTCCAATGCATAATTTTACGTTCTAAAACACGTTTTGAATCTACATTTTTGATTTTTTTCGCGAGTAAAAATGGAAAAAATGGCGCTTTATGTTCATAAATCCGCCATCAGTGCAGCAAAAGTTTCTCTTTTCAATTTTTCAGTCATCATCTCGATCCGAGTACTAGAAATGATTTCTTTTTTTTTTTTTTTTTGAAAAATTACAGATTGACCAAAATATTGCTCCTCATCCCGCAAACGACACTTTGGGCAGTTTGACGATAGAACCTTGGTTTTCTAGTACTCCTCTATCACATTTAAAAAACTCGAAGACGTGTCCTTAAATTTGTCGAGTAGTTATTAGCCTGCAAATTTAAAAATAAATTGCGAGTGGCTTGTTCAAGTTTTTCTTGATAATCGAATTATTTTCTGAGGAATTCGACTGAATAAATGGCAATCCGGCGTAGAGAATATTGCAGATAACAGAATATTCATCACTTAAGTGATTCGAGCAGGTCTTGAGTCACACAAGCTGAATTAGATGGAGAATTTTTTTTTAGCGGTTCATATCAACTCTTGTAATTTATTCATTATCTCGATTTCTCATTTGAAACAGGGGCGTACCGAAGACCTTCTTCAGGGGGGGGGGGGGGAGAAAACCAAAAATTGCCAACTAATACCATGAAATTTTACCAACTGTTGACCTTTTTTTTTTTTTTTTTGCTCCACGAAAAAATACGATGTTACAGTCTTGTTAGTCTTCAAAAAATTTAAATACTGCGCAAGTGGTCAAATTTACCAACTTTACGCTAAAACTCCAAATTTACCAACTTTCCAAAAGCAAAGGGGGGGAAGCTCCCCCCTCCCCCCTTTCGGTACGTCCCTGATTTGAAATGAATAAATCCAAAATTCATGTGTTTGAGACTTTGAGCTATTTTCCCTCCCCTTCCCCCTTTCCCTGAAGCTTTATTTACTTCCGCTGTTTAACGTGGTGTATTAAGGGCATGCTGCTGAACATTCACTAGGGATAATCGAATGATGTACAATGGTGTTAGGGAAGATTTTTGGGGTATTAAAAAGGTAGGTAATTTAACGGTTCGAAGTGCCGGCCGCCCCGCTGACGCCACCGTTCTTGCCTTCTTTTCTGCGTTTGGCGCCGCTTTCGTGGCCACTGTTTTATATCGATGAAATGTTGCCTGGAGCCTGGAACGCTGGATGAGTTTGTTTTAATTGCGAAGATGAGAGATGTTCTTTCGAGTTTGGTCGAGCGTTTTTTCCATGGTATCCAGCAACGATTAGATTTGCTTCAATTGAAGCAATAACTTGAGCTATTTTGTCGCGAATTGTAGACGAATAATTTGTCTGTTTGATACTCGAATGATGAAAATAGACGAGGAAGAATATGCAGTAGCGTTAGTACGTTGTGACTTACGAATTAGAAATTACCTAGTCTGGGTTATGTATAGAACATATCGCTTTTCGTTAATAACTACTTAGGTCGAGGTCCGAATACGAAGATTGCGAACCGATCTGAATACGAGAACGTAGCGACGCGAGATAACTAGAGACGAGATGCTCGCACGATGGCGCGATGGAGAATGCGAACGAGAAATGGAGGCAATGGAGCGAAGCAACGACGAATACATTATGAAGTAATACCAAGGAGAACCTCGTTGGGGCGCCGATTTCTTCTGGTACCGCTGGTACGCGCGGCGATGCGATAAATCGCGATCTACGATCGGCACCAAGAACCGAGAATCATTAGAGTAGGGAAATCATATTCGATTTGACGATCCATTGAATGAACTGAAACGAGATACGAGTAAATGCGAATGCGCGCCGCGTTTTTCCTTCCATCATGCCATGCAATGATCTAACGTCTGCGGGCACTACGTTGCGAGCTGGTGTGTGTAAACGACTGTGAAATGCGAAGAATGCGCGTCGCATTCCATTAGTTCATTGCCGGCCACATACCATTCCGTCAGAGTTGCCAGTTGCCAGATGTTGAACCACTTATCCCTTTTTTCTCCCTATGTCGCCGCCAACTTCTTAATAATCGGGCGAATTCTTCGGAGGACCGTTGACATTTACGTACGACGGACTATCTACGCTGATGGACAGTTTCAACACCAACGTTTACGCTAAACGAGACCGCCATCATTCAAGATCGAGAAGTACGCCGTAAGGTGTTCTGGAACTTTCACCCGTGATTCTCATCGCCCGAGTATGTTATTAAGAAAAAAAGAAGTGAAATGATTTTTTTTTTGTTTTCGTAATTAAAAATGCGTTATTAAAAGAAATCATCGGACGAGATGTTGTTTTACTCGTTTTCAACGAATTTTTTCCCATATTCATATTTCTCAATGTACGTATATTCAGGTTGCTTCGAGGTTTGTCGAAATAGTCGCAAGATGTTTTCAATCAATCGAATAATGATTGTTCCGTCGCACGATCGTATTGAATCGATCAGCGCTGTGTATGTGAACAGAAGCGATATGTAAGAGAAGGCAGGAAGATTATAATTGTTGTGTTACATTAATTCGTTATTTACTGTTATTTGCGATTATTTTTTATCGTACACAATAGAGTTAGCGCGACGGTTGCGTTACCGTTACTCTAAAATAAATATTTAAAATTAATACGGGAAATGTCGATTGTATAGCTTCAGCTTTACATCTATAGATACTTGCGAATGCGTGTATTTGTGCACACAAATTTCACGTGTATAGGTATGCTATTATAATGTACCATGCGACCCTATCGAATTCCACGTAATATTTCTTCCAACATTCCAAATTGATCATAGCTGAAATTTGAATGACTTATGAAAGCAAATGTATGCATTCGTACAGCCGCAGAGGCGGACTTAGGATTTTGCCGCTTGTAGGCAGTAAATTTTTGCTGCTCTCCCCCCTTCAAAAAAAAAAATATGGAAAATTTTCATGCAGCATATATTTTTGAAACGTTCATTTTGGTACAGAAGGCAAACGTTTAAGCTTGATTTAAAATTTAAAAAAAAATGTAAGCAGCCACGCTGCATTACTGGAGCTGAGTTTTTAACTAGGGCTTGATCAGGTTTGGAAAAAACATTGCTAAGCCCGTGATGTCTACAGACCACAACCAATGCCAAGTCTAAAAATCTCTAGCCCATCTCTTCCAAAAACCGATTAAGAAATTAAGTTCAGAAAAAATGAAGTGTTTCTTGCAATGCAAGTATATGAGCACGTATTATTAGCTGAGTTTTTAATAAAAACGATAGCTATTACAGCCTACCTGATTAGGGAAGGGAAGGTCGGAGGAGGATGGGGTCTTCAAATCTTTGCGTTTCAGACCATTTGTAATCATCTGGCAAATGTCCAACTTTTTGGTATGTATATTTTTTTTCCCCACGCGTAGCGCCGGCAAGTATTCATAAAATTCGCTCAAAATTTGGTGAGGAACTCTTCTTGAAAATGCGCAGAAGTGCTTTTTTTATTTTTTCGATAAATTTCAAAATGGCGCATCACTCAAATTTTGAGGAGGGCTGGAGAAGAGGCAAATAGCTCAAATTTTTCGTTTTTGATCTCATATGAAAGAGTGAGTCACGGACACCAACATATTTAAATTTCAGCTTCCTAAGTGCATTTTGAGGAGAGTTAGCAAAAACCTGTTTTTGAGGAAATTCGTTTTTTGTGTCACTCGCCTTGCGCAGGCGGGTGTGGATAAAATTCGCTCAAAATTCGGTGAGGAACTCTTCTTGAAAATACGCAAAAATAGTTTTTTTGTTTTTTCGATAAATTTCAAAATGGCGGATCACTCAAATTTTGAGAGGGGCTGGAGAAGGGGCAAATAGCTCAAATTTTTCGTTTTTGATTTCATATGAAAGAGTGAGTCACGGATACTAACATATCCAAATTTCAGCTTCCTAAGCGCATATTGAGAGGAGTTAGATCAAAAAACTGTTTTTTGAGGAAGTTTTGAGTCATGAAATTTCTTGAATCTTCCATATCTTTCCACCAAATCAAGTTAAAGAGGTCAAATTTTGTGTGTGAGGTTAGTTGGTGACCAGAAAATGACCTCTTGAATTTGGATCAAAATGGATCGAAAATGGCGGATTATCAAAATTTTGAGCAGTGCTTGAGGAGCCTGCAATTAATATGAATTCATATGGTTATTGGGGATAAGTTGTATACTATATCCCGAATTCACTTCAATGCGATGATGTTGGAGGGGGAAGGCGGGGTTATCGACCTAAAATAGTGGTGGGGGTACAGGAGGGGTCGAAAATTTTTTATTGCTGTGTCATATGATAAAATGAGCCCAAGTGACAAACGTATTTTGATTTTAGCTTCCTCAGTGATTTTGGAGGGGAGTTAGAGCAAAAAACCGCTTTTGGAGGGGAAATTGCTGCAGGAAATTTCATGAATCTTCCATATCTCATCACCAAATCGGCCTAGAATGGTCAAACTTTGTGTGTAGGATTAGTTTGTGACCAGAATATAACCTTAAATTTGAGTCAAAATGGATCCAAAATGGCGGATTATCAAGATTTGAAGATAACTTGAGGACGCTCAAATAATTATAATTTGAGAAATATGTGTTCACACGATTATTTCATGGCAAGAAATACTATATTTGTGCCAAATTCAACTTCTTAAGTGTTTTTGTAAAGGATAGGGTAGGGGTTTTCAGACTCGGTATTGGGTGTGGCCTGTAGTCATGAACGGTTAAGCAAGGTTATTAGTAAATCAAAACAAGCTCCAATTAAAAACTCAGCTCCAGTAATGCGGCATGGCTGCTTACGTTTTTAAATTATATCTGCTTGAAGTTCCTCAAATTATCTTCAAATTTTCACGATCCATCATTTTGGGTCCATTTTGAATTGAATTAAAGGGGTCATATTCTGGTCACTAACTAACCCTACATACGAAGTTTGACCTTTCTTTCCTCTCCAAAAGCGGGTTCTTGCTCTAACTCCTCTCTAAATACACGTAGGAAGCTAAAGTGAAAATAGGTTAGTCGCTTCGGCTGATTTTATGACGTGACACCAGAATAAAAAAAATTCAACCTTTCGTGGGTAACCCCTCCTTCTCTCCTCCAATATCATCTTTGAAAATAAATTTGGGATATAATACACTTCTTATCACCAACAATCGAATGAATTAATATCAATTACATTTCCGCTAATTTGAGGCTCTTCAAGCTCCACTCAAATTTTGATATATGCCCTTTTGCATCCATTTAGATCCAAATTCCAGAGCTCATTTTGTGGTCATCAACTAACCTTACACACAAAGGTTGACCTCTCTAGCTCTCTAGGTCGATTTGGTGAGGAGATGTAGAAGATTCAAGAAATTTCATAAATGAAAACTTCCTCAAAAAGCAGTTTTCTCCTCTAACTCCTCTTCAAATGTATTTAGGAAGCTGAAATTTGTATATGTTGGTCTCTGTGACTCACTCTTTCATATGAAATCAAAAACAAAAAATTTGAGCTATTTTCTACTTCTCCAGCCCCCTTCAAAATTTTATTCATCCGTCATTTTGAATTTTATCGAAAAAACATTGAAAGAATTTTTTTACACTTCTAAGAAGAGTCTCTCAAGAAAATTTTGGGCAAATTTCATGTGAATACTAATTGCTGCTGGGCGTAGAAAAAAATTGTTAAAAAAATTCAGCAGAAAATAAACACTTTTTCATTTTTACTATAATCTTCAATTTTTCATAATCTTTTTTTAAACTGATTTCTGAATATGTTATACGTTCATCTAACTGACTACCATATTTTTTTTTTCAATCGATCGCCATAATACATTTCACATTAATTTAAAAAGCAGCTGGAAAAATCAAAATTTGCCGCCTTGAAATTTTGCCACAATGGGCAGCTGCCCTCTCTGCCCATGCCTAAATGCGCCTCTGCATACAGGGATTATAATGCCTAATATGATATGTAGTATATCGATGAATATAGGGCTTCAGGGGCACTGATACGCAACGTGTGTGCAAATATGCAAAACAAGTTGCTGTCTTAGGTGTAGAAAAAATTTCATACAGCAGTGAAAATTTTCCACCTTTCGAATGTAGAATTCGAGAATGATACATTATGTAGATGAGGTGCATGTAATACATATAAAAATGTTCACTCTTGCTATTGTTATTGTTCAAGTTTTCCCCTATAGACCATATTAGCGACGCATCGTTGAAATATAATCGTCCGTGGTTGTTGAAAATATTCGTGACAAGAAGGTCGAAAATCCTTGATGCAACTGTTAATCAATTTAACATTGTCGGCGAGTAAATGTGTGCGTAGACCGTAGACGCTGCGCGGTTGTAAAGTAATTAATTTCGACCGAATGGCGCGTTATTCTCTCGATCGTGTAAACACTTCCTCGAAACGAAGGTGTAAACAGTTTCGCGTAGTCGCGATTTTGTCGAAATCACTAATCCCTGAGTTTTATTTTTCTTCTTTGGTAGCGTTAGCGTAGAATTTTCCGCAGGTCAAGCTATTTAATGAGGGCCTGTGAACATATGTTACTCTTATTATAACAGTACATAACTACATATATCGTTTCAATGGTGATTTTGTACTCACGATGTAATAATGAATATTGCAAATTATTAAAAAATAAAAATATTCTTATGTAGGTATTTCTGAAATATAATATTTGGGTAAACATCGATTGTTAAACTTAACTTGTGTGATTTCAGATGGAGAATATTTATTCGTCGATCCAGACTATAAACTCTCAAAGTACGCGCCGAAAAGCTGGAGATCATCATCGTCCCATGTGAGTACGATTTTCCTTTTTCTTTTGCAATAAGTTCGTGAGTATAAAAAGGAATAAATTATTCAATTATTGCGATGAGCGATCATTGAATACCTATGTGCACTTTGTTTGTAAAAATATATACAAATACCTAGTTTCGATTATCGAATGAATTTACCTGCGTCTTCCTTTTAATAATAATTTTGCTCGTCCACAGGGATTGGATAACTCAGGAAAGCCCTTGTTGGCATTCTATTTCCGAGTGCAGTTCTATGTCGACAACCCATTGTTGCTACGGTAAGTGTACATGATTGGTGTAATGGCACGTCCAGCGATTAGTTGAGGGTCTCTATTATTGAAAATATTGTATATCTTTAGTGTTGATAAACAGTTAAACACTTATTCATTTATCGTTCACTATCTTATATATATACATGCACATTTTGCGATGGAAAATAAAATGTTATATTTGTTCGAAATGTGCATCAAAAATATCGAATAATTGACCTCGGTACATTGTTAAATTAATCATTCATTTACAATCGAAAAGGTCACTACGAAACTCTAAAGCATGACTGCTCAAAGATTTGACAACACTTGATCGTAATTGTTTTTTGGAGAATGTTTTCGTTGCCTATACAAAATGGAGAAAAATAAAAAATCGCTTACGTTTTGTTATTTGAACAGCGATGAAACCTCCAGACACCATTATTACCTGCAGTTGCGCCATAACGTGGTATGTCGAAGCTTGGTGTACACGTACGTGGCCGAAGAGATCGTCTATTTGCTGGTCGGTCTGGCCCTACAAGCCGATTTCGGCGATTACGTCGAATCGCAACATACCGAAAATTATTTCTCATTGCAAGAATACTTTCCGCAACAGGTATATCATTTACACCGATACACGAAACTGAAGTATGTATAAATCGCGTTGCGTTATTAATTCGAACATTTCATGTTTTTCTGCTTGTAGATGGTCGCACATGGAAATGAGACTAAGTTATATCAAAACGCTACCGTTGTACATAAGGCAAACCGTGCATTATCGAAAGCGCAGGCCGAAACTCAGTTCATACGTGAAGCTAGTTCAAGGGATTCATTCCCTTTGGCTCACAACTCTCATTTGTATCGTTTGAAGCAAAAAAAACACGATCCTAATCCGGGTACTTTATGGTTGGCTATTTGTACTCGCGGTATCGAACTATATGAGGTTGGTTGACAGTTTTTTCCGAAATAGTGATTCGATCAGCGACATTGGCTAAATACTTTCTTTTCTTTTTTTTCGCCAGGAAAAATCGCATAAGCCAATCAGTGGTACGTTTTATTGGAATAATATCGGAAAATTATGTTTTGATGTGAGTATATATTGAACAATCAAATTAGCATTTTTTTTTTTACCTGAGTTTTTAATAAAAACGATAGCTATTACAGCCTACCTGATTTGGGAAGGGAAGGTCGGGGGAGGGTGGGGTCTTCAAATCTTTGCGTTTCAGACCATTTGTAATCATCTAGCTAATGTCCATCTTTTTGGTATATATATATTTTTTCCCCCACGCGTAGCGCGGCGAGTATTCATAAAATTCGCTCAAAATTTGGTGAGGAACTCTTCTTGAAAATGCGCAGAAGTGCTTTTTTTGTTTTTTCGAAAATTTTCAAAATGGCGCATCACTCAAATTTTGAGGGAGGCTGGAGAAGAGGCAAATAGCTCAAATTTTTCGTTTTTGATCTCATATGAAAGAGTGAGTCACGGACACCAACATATTTAAATTTCAGCTTCCTAAGTGCATTTTGAGGAGAGTTAGCAAAAACCTGTTTTTGAGGAAATTCGTTTTTTGTGTCACTCGCCTTGCGCAGGCGGGTGTGGATAAAATTCGCTCAAAATTCGGTGAGGAACTCTTCTTGAAAATACGCAAAAATAGTTTTTTTGTTTTTTCGATAAATTTCAAAATGGCGGATCACTCAAATTTTGAGGGGGCTGGAGAAGGGCAAATAGCTCAAATTTTTCGTTTTTGATTTCATATGAAAGAGTGAGTCACGGATACTAACATATCCAAATTTCAGCTTCCTAAGTGCATATTGAGAGGAGTTAGATCAAAAAACGGCTTTTTGAGGAAGTTTTGAGTCATGAAATTTCTTGAATCTTCCATATCTCCCCACCAAATCAAGTTAAAGAGGTCAAATTTTGTGTGTGAGGTTAGTTGGTGACCACAATATGACCTCTTGAATTTGGATCAAAATGGATCAAAATGGCGGATTATCAAAATTTTGAGTAGAGCTTGAGGAGCCTCAAGTTGGTAAAAATGTAATTAATATGAATTCATATGGTTATTGGGGATAAGTTGTATACTATATCCCGAATTCACTTCCATACATGATGTTGGAGGGGGAAGGCGGGGTTATCAACCTAAAATAGTGGTGGGGGTACAGGAGGGTCGAAAATTTTTTATTGCTGTGTCATATGATAAAATGAGCCCAAGTGACAAACGTATTTTGATTTTAGCTTCCTCAGTGATTTTGGAGGGGAGTTAGAGCAAAAAACGGCTTTTGGAGGGGAAATTGCTGCAGGAAATTTCATGAATCTTCCATATCTCATCACCAAATCGGCCTAGAATGGTCAAACTTTGTGTGTAGGATTAGTTTGTGACCAGAATATAACCTCTTAAATTTGAGTCAAAATGGATCCAAAATGGCGGATTATCAAGATTTGAAGATAATTTGAGGACCCTCAAATAGTTATAATTTGAGAAATATGTGTTCACATGATTATTTCATGGCAAGAAATACTACATTTGTGCCAAATTCAACTTCTTAAGTGTTTTTGGAAAGGATAGGGTAGGGGTTTTCAGACTTGGTATTGGGTGTGACCTGTAGTCATGAACGGTTGAGTAAGGTTATTAGTAAATCAAAACAAGCTCCAATTAAAAACTCAGCTCCAGTAATGCGGCATGGCTGCGTACGTTTTTTGTTTCTTGGAAAATAGGTTGAAAGTGTAAATAATTCATTTTTCGTCTCTACAAGTCCTATTCTTTTGCTACTCTTCCAACCAAACAAAAAAAAAATTAATATAATTTCATTTGAGAAAGGGCTTTCAACTTTTCTATGTGATAATTTTTTATTTAGTACTTTTTTAACACTCATTACTTGGGAAGCTGAAATTGAGATATGTTGGTGTCCTTATTTTACTTTATTATGTGCCATTGAAATGGAAAATTTTTTGGCGCTTCAATATTTGAGTTCATCGCCATTTTAAAGTCCCATCAAAAATTCGGAGAAATTACTTCTTCATAGACTTATGGAGGAATACACTTCAGTTAAAATTTGAGCGATTTAAAGAGTGCTCGAGGAGAAAATATGCAAAAAAAAAAAAAAGTTCAACATTTCCTATATGATTGTAAATTATCTGAAACTCGAAAATATGAATACTTTTTCCTTCTACCTCTCCTTCCCAAATCAGGTTGATTATAAGAGCTATGATTTTTATGAAAAATTCAGCTGAAACGTTAGAAATTGACTGTTCGACTATAAATCGAATTGAAAATGAAAGAAATCTCGCGACGAAACTCAATAGTCTTGTTTGTAGTGTACGAAATACTTCAATAGTTAGTTACTCGTTATTGTAATGCGATCGAACGACGACTCGACGTTTTCAACGAAACTACGAACAATCCTCGTTTTGGAATTAGCTTACTCTCGGTAATCTACATTCTACGAAACAATAACTGCCATGAATTCTTTTCGCTGGCGATTTAATTGAAACTAGTTTACGAGTAGCTGTGTACGCTTACTCTTTTGAGGGGCTGTCGTTTTATTATTATTTCGTGCAAAATATGTTCTGTAACCGTGGAATTATAATGGTGTCGTTTTATTCTCACCATACCGTCGCTTAGTCGATAAACAAAAGTTTAAAGCTATTCGCAATAATAATCGAACGATTATTAATTTATGTTGCAGAGAAAGAAATTTGAAATTAGATCGTTAAATCCACCCGGAGAAAGGATGGTGTACTATACCAGTTCGGATGAGAAAAGTAAACATTTGCTCACGTTGTGTAGATTAACGCATCAATTTTGTATGGCCATACAGCTCAGATTGAACGAACTGACTCGTAAAGAAGAAGAAGGTGAATATTGAATCATTCGGTGTTCGTACGCTGTACTTGGCTATTTTTAAACATTATTTCATTTGATTGCTTAGAAAAAAATCAGTACCGTGATTGGGGTTCCGAATTGAGCGTTAAATTAACCGAAATGTGTTATAATCATAATGCCGACCAGAGAATATCGGTCATATCTACTACGTCTTCGAATACCACTTCCGGCATTGTCTCCGATAGAGTACATAGTCTGGACGAAAGCGAAGGTGAAGCGTCATTTTATTCGTTTTCGTACTCTTTATCGAATATTGAAAATTTATATTCATATCGTGCGTTTTTCTCCTTTTTCGCAGACGATTTGGATATGGAAATAATGATAAATTCGCCTCCAGCTGCGTCGATCGAAAGTTTAGCCTTTGCTCATCTCCGCGATAGTTTCAACAAAGAAAGTAGAAAAATTAATAAAAAGGGCGCGCGCAACGCTTCCCCGGCGTATCATTGTTCGAATGGTGTTCAAGGTCGGTTGAGAAAAATTGAAGGAATTATTCCAGAATTAAGGGGAAAAAGTAAAATGAAATCTGTTTATAGACGAAAATTCAGACTTACCTTGCTTAAGTAAGTTAGCGTTACCAACAACGCCAGCTCCTACCGATGGTAGCCAGTGCTCGAGTTCTTGCTCAACGGTGGTGGTCACGACTGGGTATAGTCGCGAAAAGAAAAACGCCAAGGTAATGTTTTATAATTTTTTTCATCTTCAAAGACTTATTGATTTAGTATATCATAAGTAGAATAGGTTATAATCGAATATTCGTCATTTAGCAACCAGAATCGACGGTGTTGTCGAATCGAAGACACAGTACGAGTTCAAGTCTAGAACTAGGTTACAGCCATACGGCGCAAAATTCGGCACTATCGGATTCAGCGAGCTGTTGTTTAGAATTAGATTATTCGGTGCAGTCAGCTCACACTAGTAGTGGAATTTATACGCTACAGAGTAGTTGCGAGACCAACACCGTCGCGACTACTGCTGTCGCTGCTTCCTCGCAGACCAGCGGTATCGGTCATTCAGTTGTCGAAGATTCCGAAGGTAATTTATGTGGACTTGATTTTTTTTTGTATTCATATTGCGTTAATTGGTTGATTACGAATAGTTACTCGAATTTACCTTCTCGAAGGTAAAAAAAGTACTTTAGCATATATTACGATCTATCAAAAGCTTATTTTGTTCCTTTAAATTTACTATATCCATACCAAACTTGAGCATTGCAGAATTCTCGGGCGATCTTTGATGTTGATTGATAGTTACCTATCTTTACTAAAGTTACTCGGCGAATTTCAGGTCATGTCTCGTTTCTGAAAAGTTTTCGAGGTTATGCGATACAGGAGTTCTAGAAAACCAGGGTTCCATGCTCAAACCCATTGAAGTGTCGTTCCGAGGTGAAGAGGAGAACAAAGTTTTGGTTGATCTGCATTTTTTCAAAAAATGAATGCAATATTTCTATTATTTGGGTTGAGATGGCGCACAATGGGCCAGCAGACCCCCTAAAACGCGCGTTTTATTCAATAAGATGTATGAAGGAGTGAAAAGTAGTTTATATTATGTTTTTGAAGTCGAAGATTACGAATTTATTACTAAAAAAATTGTGGGGTGGGGCTGGGGGAGGGCGTTTAAAGTGAATTTTAACTATAGTATCGTGTGATATATCATTATATATGTTTTGGAGGATGCAAATTATGAATTTAATACCAAAAAAATGGTGGAGAGAGGGGGTGTAGCTGGGGGAAGGGGTTGAAAGTAAATTTTGGCTATAGTATTGTGTGATATGTCATTATATATGTTTTCGAAGTTGTAGATTACGAACTTGAAACCAAAAAATTGTAGAGTGAGGAGGTGGGGCAGGGGGACCAGTTGGAAGTGAAATTTGGCCATAGCATTGTACGATATATCATTACATAAATGTTTTCGAGTTTGTAGATTACGAATTTAATACCAAAAAAATTGTGAGATGAGGGGGTGGGGAAGGGAGGGGTGATTGGAAGTGACATTATTGGCTATTGCATTGTAGATTACCAAATTTGTATTTAAAAAATAAGCACAAGAGCTAAATTAAACTAAAATAAAAAACAAGTTTCAAAATAGTAGTCAATCGTCATCTTTCTCGTCGACGTCATCTTTCTCGTTGTCATGGTCTTACAAAGTATGCGTTGTTATGTAGGTAGGATAATATAATACGTTAATTTCAAACATACTGCGTAAAACACATCAAAATTTATCGTGATTTCGCGCGGAAATTGCCCGTACAAAACGCGCATACTTCAAAGCATTATATCAACCAGAAGTTATTATTTTCCCTGATTTTCCAAAAAAGTTTTACTCTGATTTAAGTTCCTAGTTTCACGAAAATATGGCCATCTTTAACGACTTATCATAAACTTATAAGCAATAACAACTCAAATATGTGATTGAATAGTACTTAATTTTCTGAATATTTTGCGCTATTCGACATTTCCAAAATATGAATTACAAACGGAAATATAAATCACTAATTACAGAGCGTATAAGGAACAAAACTGGTGGACTGCGCATCGACGACTTGCGAGGGTGCTAGGAGGAGGAGGGATGAAAAACTCGGTTCGGTTGCTCGTTTCGTACGACACCAAGTTGGGCAACACATATACAATGTTGCCATTTTAATCAGAGATAGGTTTTTTTTAAGTAAAACGCGCGTTTTTGGGGTCTCCTGGCCCACTGTGATGGCGTCTAGAAAACTGAAATTTAAGAATCTCAAAAACTGTGTAGTGAAAAATTTTCGAAATTTTTTGATAATTTTATTAATGGCGGTTTTATGAGGATGTAAGTTCTATTTTTTCATTTTTCTTGTTCAAAAAAAAAAAAAAAAATGTCAATATTGAAAACATATTTATAGTTATTTTTATTTATGAAAGTTTTATTAATATAATTATTTTATTTTATTTTTAATTTTTTTGATGATAAATTTATTTTTTTTTAATTTATTTATAATTTTTTTGATTTTTGAATCATTTTTGTTTTGATTTTAATAGTTAATTTAAATAGGAATCCATTTGAACGTTTAAATTCAAGTACACTTTTTGAATCAAAATTATGATTACGCCATTGAGTAGAGCATGAAAGTATGCATTGAAAACAACAGGCCCTAATCTATTTCAATGATTTGGGCAGGAGCTACATATTTTCAAAATTTGGAGAACATGCGTTCATTATTTTGATTCGAAAGGTGTAATTTCTACGTTTTCAAATTTTTTTTAATAAGAAAAAATAAGGTTTATACGTTCATGAAACTGCCATTAATTGTCAAAAAAATTCGAAAATTTTTCACCACGTAGTTTTTGGGATTCTAATTTCAGTTTTCTAGACCCCGTCTTAATCCAAATGATAGATTTTTTTTTAAATTTTTTGTAAAAGTACAGATCAGCCAGAACCTTGTTCCTTTCCCTTACCGGGTTTGAGCGTGGAACCCTGGTTTTCTTGTATTTCTTTATCTCATCGTATAGAAAACTATTCAAAAACGTCAGGGATATTACATTGCACGTTCCATATTTTGGCACTAATAGCTTTTTTCGGTTATTTTGCATGATAAAGTGATAATTCTCGAAGTTGATCATCATCAAAGTGAAAAAATAAAATTTCTCAAATTTTTTATATCCTTGCTCCTTTAGTAAATAAGGCAGGTAAATCATTATACATCTGTGGTACACGAATAGCAACCTTACACGTGATAAGAAGGCGCTAGCGTTAAGATGAAAATAGCGTATGTGGAATCTGTAAAAACTTGTGGCAAATGTACTGTATAAATGACGATGTAGATGGCATTTCGTAACGAATGTATAAATGAATACTAATGTGCTAATGCTTTATTAATTGCAGGTATACGTTCCAGAAGTGGTTCAATTGTGAGCGCTTCGGGCAGCTTTCACGGAGATGGAAGCGATCCTTCGGATACTGGGCACGGTACGCCATTAACAGCGGCCGAATTATCCGATTTGATTGTGGGCAGAAGTCCGAAACCATGCCGAGGGAAATACCCGTCTGTTGCGACAGTGAGCGAGTCTTTGGATTCAATTGCCGATTACGTTACATTACCACCGCCACCGATACCGCCATCTCGTAGACCACCTTTAACAGAATGTATGACGCGTCAGATAGGTGCTTTTTCGTCCAAAAGTTCGGAGTCGTCGAGCTACATGGCGAGACAGGGCTCCGTTTCCAACGTATCGCAGAATTCGAATAATAATAAAAAATATTCCAACGAAGAAGCCATGCTGCAAAGGCAAATTCAATTTCAACATTTAGCCGGCGGCTTTTCGTCGCATTTATTACTGGATACCATACCGAATCAATCGCCTTCCAAAGTACACATGTGTTCGAGTAACGATATATCCAGCGCGTCGAACCACGATCCTAATTTCTCCTCTGGTTACCCGTTGATAAAATCGAAATCGCAACAAAGTCATAAATCGTGTGTTTCGTTACCTTTACGCGCCGAGGAAGCTAGCGCCCGCATTGTTTCCACTAAACCGCAAATAAATGTTTTGAAAGCCCAGAGTAGCTACGTACCGTCCGGTTCGCTAATTCCCAGTTACGCTTCTCCAGCCGCCATCAGTTATAACGCGCAAAATTGCAGATTACAGACGAACGCGAACTATCATCATAAGTATACTACCGACCCTTCCTGCCGATTCGAGCAGGTTCCCATTGTCGGCAGCAACAATTACCTCGATGTACGACGTAGCGGTGCTGCGTTTTTACAGCAAATCTACGAAAAATTCCCCCCTCCTCCACCGTTACTCTATAACAGGCAGCCGCCTCCACCTCCGCCTCCGCCGAGGAATCATTATTCTTTGTGTAATAATTTAATGTCTCATCAGCTAGACCAATATAAACAGCAATTGTATTCGGACGTCGATTACGTGATTTATCCGATGAAAGATCCTGCCATCAGTAAACAAGAGTATCTAGATAGTAAAGAGGCCTCCATCCATTGTAACCAATACTTATCGCAAAGTTCGCTCAATTCTAAATTCTCGCGACCGTACAATTTGATGTCACCGCCGTCTTGTTCACTGTACGGTGGCCGAAAAACGCAAGCGATGTATCGAAGCACGCCCAACGTTGCCGTCGCCGGTGCCTGTATTCCATCCTATTGTCAGCATAACAACGCCAGATACGCATCTAATCAAAATCTAACTACTGAATTGTCCGGATACTCGAATTCCTCGTTGGCGTATTTGTCTTCCAAATATCCGTCGTCTACTTCGCCCTTATATTCGGCAGCTGCCTCCGTTTATTCGTCTTCTATGCAAAGCTTACGCTTGGATTCTTCCATTTACGGACGTATTCTACCTCCTTCGTCGAATTGCAGTTTTTCTCGTACTCGTTCCGATGACAATATTTTGAATTGCGGGGAACGCATGCACGCAGACAGTCATTTAGATATCAAATTTAGAAAACCTCCGCCTCCGCCTCCACCGCCTTATAATTCGCAGGTATGTATGATATGTGCGGCGTGTTTTGCTCATCTTAGTATCATCGACTTTATACCATGTACAGGGTTATTAGCGCGACATTCATGTATGATGGTTTACCTACCCCAATTGTTGGAGAACTTTAGTTCTTACTTTGATTGTTGCAAATTTCGCACTTTTTTATTTCATCATCCAAGTCGTAGAAAATTATGTGAATATTGCCGATTAAAAATTGATTGCCGCTGTGGAGGCTTGGATGAGTGAGGTGAGGGGGGGTGCGAGTGAATATGTAAATGTTGGGAAAACTTTCTGAAGGCAGTTTTATTATTTCTTTCCACTTATGCTATCTGAGATTTGTCGATAATTTCTTTCAGTAAAAGTAGGTTGCATACTTTACATTTTGACGAAAATGGTTCATTTTTATTTAACTCGTATGATAAAGTAATATTATTGAAATTTATGACTGAAGTGAAAAGTATTTTTCGAATGTTTGCATCTCGGCTCCTTCAGCAATCAGCTAGAGAAACTTATCATACGTGAATGCACATGAGAAGCCTTGTATGGGGTACGAAGAAGCTCATATTTACTAGGATGAAATACGCTGTATTTAGGTTTGGCTATGATAATTTCTGAAACGTTGAATAATTTTTTATATATATATATATTTTTTTTTTCAGAAGCATTATGTATACGCACCAGAACATATATCCAAAACAGATATTTCGCTCGCCGATGTCACCGCTAATGCGAAACAAAAGGATACTAATTCTTCGAACGACAAAAATATTTCTCTCGATATTTGTTCGCTTAGAGAAAAAAGCAAAAATTTAGATTTACCCTTAATATCTGCATTGTGTAATGATAAATCACTTTTAAAACAAACAAATACCATCGACATGGGCATCGATCAAAGTAGTAAATGGTATAAGAACGAAGACGATAAAGCTAGGACCGATAACGCGTCTGGGGCCAAACAGATGAATAAATCTAATTTTACTGCCGACTTACCTCAATCAAATGAAAAGAATCCAATCAAAGTAACCCCTTCTAAAAATAAATCTACGTTTAGAAGTCTTAGTAAAAGTAGTACTTGCGGAACAAGTCGAAGTGAAACTAAAAAACAGGATTCTATTACTATCGCCCATAAAATTGGATTCAGTTTAAGCGATGCGAAAATATTCGATAGATCGAAATTTTCGATTTGTGAAGCGCAAGCGAACTCGGATAAATCTGCTGAGTTTGTCAAATCAGAATCCGCTTCCAAACTCCAAAATAGTGCTGAATCGATACAATCAGCTAAAGTAAAATCTACATCGAAGTCTGTCAATACCAAATTAACGAAAGCCAGTACATCTGCGAATAAACTGAAATATCCTGTTACACAACCCATCAATAAAACTACAAAAGTGAAAGGTTCCAGTATCAACGAACATTGCGGTAAAATAAGATTCAAGTCGTCGAAAATCAAATCCAACGACCTAAATTCTCAACGTAATAATTAAAATTAGATATACATACGTATGTATAAGAATTGAAAGAAATATCTCCATTTATGACATTAAAAACTTGAAGTCAGATTATCACGAGGTAACGCGTTTTTTGTAGCGGGTGGTTTTTGTAATGCATACTGAAAACAGAATTTTAAATTAGCTATTCGTTTATTTCATATTATCTTTCATTTCTCAATAGTTTAGATACATGAATTTTGTGTAATAAAATCTAGAGATGTAATCATTTACGAGATAGATACTGTATATTTTCCTGCAATATCGTGTATCGATATCAATTATTACATGTATACGGAAATATTGCGTGAAAAATAGTTTAAGATCGCTGTTTATTACGTTATGAAAAAAAGTGCTTTATTTTTTTAATATACTTTTTTGTAAATGAAAGCCCAAGTGCCATAGAATGTTCTACGTATTTTATTGTTTCATAGCTAAAATGTTTTTATACTGATATAGTATTCAGTACAATTTTGAATAGAAATGTGCCAGTTATTATTTGTTTTTTCTTCTTTTTTTCTTTTCTTACAGAAATTATTCGTCAAATTGTTTGACCCTGTTTTCGTATTTATTGTAATTATTAAATAAAATGTTTACCATATAATGCGAATGCATTACCTGTAGTTTTAGATGAAAATATTAGCGTTAAATCTTCGTTGAAAATATGGGTTACCAATAATGGTTGAAAAATGTGAAAATATTGGTGTTGAAGCTTTGTTGGAAATTTGGGTTACCAATAATGATTGAAGAATGTAAAAATATTGATGTTGAACCTTCATTGAAATTTTTACGAAAATCTGAATCAAGAAAAATTTGTAAAAAGCGTCGATTTTTTAGGTAATTTCGACGTTATGCTATCGTTGAGATTTGTAAAAAAAATCTGGTCCAGGATCAGGTATATTGTATACTACTCCAGCTATTTATTCTTATTTTTCCAAATAATTCAGGATACTTGTATTTCAATTTCGAAACAAATGTACGGTAATTCTTCAATATGAAAGATGAAATATGTTTTATCAGAATAAGAGAAAAGCTTTAGATAGGATCATAGGAGCGAATTATTCATTTATTCGCAGTTAGCGAAAAAAACCTACTTGAAAACTACGTGGGTACATAAAATTTTTCCATTTTGTTTTTATGGGGGTGGGGGTCAATGTCTTAATTTGAAGTAATTGACTGCGAATGTCATTTATTTTTATACCATTTCAAGAACGAGAATGATGCAGCAATGAACTTCATTATATACAAAATCGGCAACTTCGAACTGTAGAAAACTACTTTTACATGGATTTTTTGAATCGTTGAATTTTTTCGTTTTCAGATGAAAAAATGTCATTTGATTTTGTTACACAGTGTCTTAAAAAGAATTTCTGAACCAGTGAAATCACTTTCTATGGTTGGTTATAGTTATGTCCATAGACGTTTTTCTACTGAGATATACCCAATTTTTCTTGAAAAATTATGTTTTCGGGGATTAAAAGGTGGAAACGGTGAAATGTAATAACATATTTAGAATATGAGTGTAAATAAGCATTAGACATAGTTAGAAAGGCATCATGTAAGAATTTTCGCCATGTATCTGCTGGTTATGCAACATTATCAACGTTTCAAGAAAAATATCAAAATTTTTAATAAAGTGTTGGAACTAGTGAACAAAGTGTAATAGTGTTATTCCGACTAATTTGAGGTTGCTGATTTCGAATACGACATTAGTTATTACCAGTATGCCCTTTCCCACTCATTTAAATGATAGTTTGGCGCCAAAATTATGTCCATCTCAGCGGATATGCATTTTTTCGCAAGAGTAATAGTATTCACAAATACTGAATGAATTCTTTGAATTTTAGTATAGTATAATTAAGAAATTACGAGTTACGTTTCTCGGATTCCTGAGATTTCGCGAATATGCGGTAAAAAGAAAGCAAAATCAGAAAATCTATATTAATCAACCGTCCCACCTTAAAACACTGCAACACTGACATTCGAAGCGCTTGTGAAGATTATACATGAACAACACTGTGTTAGTACGTCGTCAACTTTCAACATTTCCCCATTTCCCCTTCTAGTTAGGTTTATTTCTTTGTCAGCTGTGCAGAGTTCCAGTGTCACGGACATAAACGAATTTAGATGTTACGTAGTATTTTTAACTATTATTTTGTTGTTTATATTTTTTTTTCTTGTCTAAATTAACAACAGAATTTCAAAAAGAAAAGTCATTGCAAGCCTGGCCTCGAGTGGTGACTCTGACGACGGTGGACTTGTTCCGCCACCTCGTAAGAAGACCAGAGTTTCCATTGAAGAAACAATGCATCAGCAAGCTAATGGCTGTCAGCACAATGGGGCTGCTAGTGACGATTATGAAGCCCCTTCATCTTCTCAACAAAACGGTAATTTTGACGATTATAAAATCACAGTGCCAGTCATGACCAAGACAGATCAAGACATTGTTCGTTTGATCGGTCAACATTTAAAAGCTGTTGGCCTCAAGTAAGTCTACTGATAACACTTTCTTTATACTTCTTGATAACGTAACAAAGTAATCGGAGTAATATTGAATGTTGTGTTAATGAATAAAACGGAATATCTTCGATAATCGTATAAATAGCTTTTTTTCTTCCCTACTGTTACGAATTTTCATGTCGAAAACGTCATCGAGTAAATTTCGTCAATTTCATCGTTATTTTTAATAATGAAAAATAATCGCTTATATTTGTTTGAAATGATGCTATGTATCAAGCTTCGAGTTAGGAACAAAAAATCTCGAATTGAAATAAAATGTGCACTTTTTTGTTTTCCGCAGTCGTACAGCAGAATTACTAATGAAAGAATCTGGGTGTCGTTTGGACCATCCTGCTGCAGCCAAGTTTCGTCAACATGTAATGGACGGGGAATGGAGCAAGGTAACAAAAGATTATCATATTTACATAGGCTTAAAAAAATATAATATTTTAATACCTATAAAAAATTTATTTTGGTTATTATTCTTTCAAATTCTAGGCTGAAAATGATCTGAACGAGTTGAAATTATTGCTGGAAAATTCGAAGGAATCCCTAGCGGTTAGTAAATTATGTAAAAAAATTAGTTATCTTTACTGTCTAATGTAATAATTTACTTTAATTATAGGAAATGAAGTTTTTAATCCTGGAACAAAAATATCTCGAATTCCTCGAAGATGGCCGAGCCCTAGATGCTTTACATGTTCTTCGGAATGAGCTTACTCCACTACAGCATAACATCGATAGAGTGCATATTTTAAGCAGGTATTAATTTTATAAATATATAACTTTTTTAGATAAATACCAATCTGAAAGTATTGAATGTGTTGAATATGTAATTCAATGCTATTTTTATCGGCAGCTATATCATGATCAGTGGTCGGGAAGAATTAATGAACAGAGCACGCTGGGCTGGTAAAGGAATTGCGTCCAGGTCGAAACTGATGGAAAAATTACAAAAATTTCTTCCGCCATCTATCATGTTACCACCTAGAAGGTAATTTTAATTTATATTTTAACATGTTGTTGAGGTATTACTAAATTTGATAATATCGTTTGTAGGTTGTATACGTTATTGTCTCAAGCAGTGGAATTACAAAAAAATAAATGTCCATTTCATAATACTACTTACGAGGAAGGGATTGAAAATTTCAATTTATTAGTCGATCATTACTGTACCAAGTAAGAGTTCTATTTTACGAAAATTTCGTAACTCGGAATCTTTATGTAATTGATAACATATATTTTACAGAGAACAGTTCCCTTGCGAAACTATACAAACACTAAATGATCACTGCGATGAGGTATGGTTTTGCAAATTTTCTCCTGATGGCTTGAAGCTTGCAACAGGCTCCAAAGACACAACCATTTTCATATGGGACGTAGATCCTGTAAGTAGATTTTGAAAAAGAAAAAAAATCTATCCTCTACCCGAAGCTTCGTATAAACTTCATTTTTATTCTTTTACAGGAAACCTTGACTTGTCGTTATAGAAAAACTTTGGAAGGTCATTCGTACGGAGTGGCGTACATCGCTTGGTCTCCAGACGGAACCCACTTGTTAGCTTGTGGTCCCGAAGACTGTCCAGAACTTTTCATATGGAACGTCGAATCTGACGAACCTCGTGTTAAGGTATCTCACTCGCCAGAAGACTCACTGACATCGTGTTCGTGGCACCGCAGCGGTAAAAAATTCGTCACTGCTGGAATACGGGGCCAATTTTATCAATGTGTAGGTATTAATTAGTGCCAACGTATCGTTGTCTCATCGACAGATTTCTTTAATGGTGCGAATTCCTTGCTTCACAGGATCTAGAAGGTACAGTTTTAGATTCTTGGGAAGGTGTTCGCGTTAACGGATTATGGTGTCGTTCTGATGGAAAAACCGTATTGGCCGCTGATACGCACCATCGTATTCGTTCATATAGTTTCGATGATCTTACTGATTCTAATATGTGAGTTTCAACTACCTTACCAATAAACGTAAATTTTCATCTTCACACTGTTTCATATTATTTCATTTTAAATCTGTGCTTGAAGGTTCCAAGAAGATCATCCCATCATGGCGTTCACCGTCAATAAATCCGATCGTCTAGCATTGCTTAACGTTGCCACTCAAGGAGTACATTTATGGGATCTAGAAGATAAATGTTTAGTTCGTAAATTCCAAGGTGTAACGCAAGGCCATTTTACTATTCACAGCTGCTTTGGAGGTGTAAATGAAGATTTCATTGCTAGCGGTAGTGAAGGTATTGTAGCAGGACAATTTTGCACCCTATTTCTTTTAACTGAATACATACTTGAATTTTTTCTTTGTAATTCCACAGACAATAAAGTTTACATATGGCACATTAAAAATGAAAAGCCAATCGCCGTATTACAAGGCCATACTAGAACTGTAAATGCGGTAGCGTGGAATCCAGTTTATCATCAGATGTTGGCGTCCGTATCGGATGATTGCACTGTACGAATTTGGGGACCCAGCGAAAAATATAGAAAGGCAAATAAAAATTCGAACTCTTCATCGTGTAAGTATTCCACTTCTCGTTCTAGTAAAAAATTCGCTTTTATTTATCTTACTATCTTCGTTGTACAGCACAAAATGGAGATTCAGAACCAGTGACAGATGATAAGGAGTGGAAACTCACGTATGCATGAAATAAGGCGTAAAACCCCATCATTTCTACCTATCAATGTGTTCTTTCACATTTCTCTTTCGTTATCTTATCCAAAATTAACGTCAACTTTATATTTCGCTTAAGTACTACGTAGGGCTCACTAATTTTATTTCATAGTTATATGCCTACAAAATAGTTATTTTTTAACTTTGTTCGTCGTAATATTATATTTTATTCTTTGATTTCAATGTGCCGCAAACATTTTGTAAATAGTAGTTTTCGAGTGTACATACGAAATATTTTGTAACACAAATGAAAGGTACATTTTATTTAAATATTAAACTTTGTAAAATAACTTTAATTTTGTTTTATTATTCAATTTTTTACTTCGCCATAGTTTCATTATTTATTTTACTACTAAAATTATAGTATTAAATTTGTGATGTTTACTAAAGGAATTATTTCTCGGTTTAGCTGCGAGAAGTTATACAATAGGTCAAGAATAATAATTTCACATTTGTACACATTCTGGCATTCGGTTTAGGAAAACACCACAGTATAATTAAAACCACTAGTGTTACTACTATTGTCCTATTACTCGTCTAGTACTTCCAAGTACCATGAAAAGATTACGAAATAATTTTAAATTTCATTATTCCATAACTACGTTAGTTTCTTGCTGACTGTGTTCGCTTATTATTTCAACAGTATATTTTCATCAGCGGACCTGTTCAGGGATGGCAAGAGGAGATTAATTACCCCACCTCTTGATTCTACCACCAGCAATCGAAGCTGGAGATAGGCGGTACCTCTTTTTCCAATGTCACAAAATAACTTTACCTCCGAAGGTGGATACTGTCAAGAGTAAAAGTAGAATGAAAAAGGGAGTTCAAGAAGTAATCTAAATCATTTTTTTTTCACTTAGTGATGAAATCATCAAAATTGAAAATGGATCTTATTCACTTGTATTGCGCGTATAATAAAAAAGCTGGAACTTCCTTCCAACACTGCCTTCACCTACGAGTCTCTTCAGGTGTCTACCTCCAATTGAAAGCACACAATATCACTTCGAAACCATCTTCACGTTTACTGTACCTATAAAAATGTTCATTCAAAATCATGCACTGTAATTTGGCTGAAAAACCAGAGCTAGTATTTCATACTTCGTTTTTAAGATTTGAATTTTTTTCCAAAAAAATAGACGCACTTACTTGTTTTGCGTGAACGCTCATTTTGTAGAGTGGAGGGGAGATCCTTAGGACTCGGTACGGTACTGAATCATTATGTTGTAAGAAATCCTTGAAGCGAGTGCCCTCATAAAAAGTCATGAGGACACCACTGATGAAGACAATTAAGTAGATATATTTTTTTCTTTTTAATCATTCCTCAAATTTGATATACAGTACTTAACGAATTAAATAAACAGGAAAAAAAATTAATTCATCTAACGATTTAAGGAATTAATTTTAAATATCAAACCTACTAAAAACGAAAAATACAACGAAATATAAACTAAGCATTAATTACAAAATTAAAAATTAAACGTATTAACAAATAATAAATTTAATGGGAACCGTGGAAAAATGATAAAAAAGAACAATCATTAGGCGTTCATCGTGTATACACGTGGAATAAAAAATATTCGTCTCGAGGTTGGCATTTCCGCGATACAACAGGCAATGTATTTAGAAAATATGTGGAAATAATTTCTAACACCACGTTGACAACTAAACTAAAAATATATTTCAGGATTAACCATCAACGTTGGGAAAGATATTTGGGATTCCAATACGACCAACTCGTTTTTCAGCATTAATCTGAGCAAGGGAAGTATTGCGCACGCAGAATAAATGAAATAATTCTTCTACAGAGGTGAAACGTTTAATTGCTTCGTCAAAGTACTCTACCGCTTTACTGAAATTACCCCTGAAATCGAAATAATATTCCCGATATTATCCCTGAATTTATCTACAAAGCTAACGAATATGATATAATTTTAGGTCAGTTTAAACATACATTTGCATTTCAATTGTAGCTATTGTTTCGTAGGCGAATTCACAATCACTGTCCAATTCCAAGGCCTCGCGTATCAGTTGTTTTGCAGGTTCTATTTCGGCTCTCGATTGTAAGATTAATAGGGCTAAGAGAATGGTAATATTGAATTTCAATACAAATCGATTATAGTATATAATTATGCTTCGTAAAAATACGTTCAACTTGATTTAATTACCTTTATGAACTAAAAGAGCTGCATGCTTTGGTTCTCTTCTGATAGCTTCATCGAAAAGTTTTTCACCTTCAGCGTATTGTTGTCGCTCCGTTAAAACCTGCAAGAGTTAGGCTAGTAAAATTCCCAAACAATAATTTCAGAACTAAGATAAAATAAGTATACCTGAGCGTATAACGTAAGGCATTCGATATTATCGGGAAATCGTTTCAAAATATTTTCGAATTCTTTCAAGTAATGAAACATAGTATCAGTATCGTTGATAGAAGCGGCATATTTATATTCAGCGTAACAATGTTGTACAACAGTGACTGGAAAATCGGGATCTAGAGCAACAGCTTTTCTGAAGTTATTCACTGATTCGGCAGTATCTTCGAGAATTAAATAAATCTAAAGATATCAACAAAATTTATAATTAAAATCATAACTAGATGTAACAGCACGATAATCAACAAAACTAGAATTATTACTTGTCCTAAGTGATGGTATATATCGGGATTATTTTCATCAACTTCGATAGCTTTTTTGAAATCTTCTTCACGGCTTTTATTGTCTCCTTGATGTTGATGAGCTGTCCCCCGTTTTATTAAAGCATTCACTTTCACCTATCAAGCAATTTTTTCTTTTGAGAATTCATCATTCTTGAATCATTAACGATTTTAAAATACTTACTCTAGCGTCGACATCATCTCGTTTGATTATTTCTTCCAGGTCAACAAAAGCTTTGGCGTTTTGTTTGGATAGAATGTAATAGGTAGCACGAAGTAACAGTGTTTCCACTTTGATAAGCTCTTGGCCAGCTTCTTCGCATTCTTTAATAAGTTCCTCGCATTTTGACTCGATATTTTCACAGCATAATAAAGCCTCTTCCAAAGATCTGAATTTTCTGCCGAAACAATATGTGATAATTAGAATTACACACCGAATTAGAAATTAAAAAGAATAAACAGAACAAACTTCAACAATCGAACGGCTATTTCATCGTTGGTATCAACTTTATCCAAAGCAGAACCGTGTTGATAGGTGGAAATGTAAGTTTTGATGAAAAATTTCGAAGGTAACTTGGTCACATTTTTCGATTTGTATTCTTCAGAATCTCTATACGCTGTGAAGTTTCATTTCTTCAGTTATACAGACGTAAAAATTGATATAACCGTAAAAAGAACAATTCACAAACCAGTGGCTTTGGCAATTCTATCGAGTTCAGAGATATTTGTATGATTCTGGAAACCTTCAAGTAAGCAAGTTGTAGCAAGATCTTCTAAAGCTAAATCCAAATTGTTCAGCTTTTCAGCCGCTTTAGCTCTTCTAATCATTGCTTTGATATATCGTTTATTCAAATTCAAAGCAGCAGTACAATCTTCAATCACTTTTTCGAGATCGTTCTGGAAAAAAAGATACTTAAAGACGATGTGGAAATGTTTGAATTCACAAATCAACACATTACACATACCAGTTGTTCGTAGGTAGCTGCTCTATTCTGGTAAAATGTCGATTTGAGTTCATTCTCTTCGGGAGGACATGCCGCTATTGCTTCGGAATAGCAACGTAATGCTTCTTCGAAGTTTTTCGATCTAAAGAACTCATTACCTTCATTTTTGATTTTCTCAGCTAGTTTTGAAGGCGTCTACAAGAAATACATTGGTCAAAACAGAAAAACTAAAATATCCAATGTCATCGTAATGACGAATACGTACAAGTACAGGAGCAGGTTTCGATTCGGCGGCTGCCTTAATTTCTTCTTTAACTATGCCGTCGGTTCTATCTTTTTCTTTGGCGACCTTACCCGATATAATAATTTGCTTGTTGTCTACATTGCATTTGTAGTATAAATACCCCAATCCAAATGCCACTGGTATAGATACGATCAATGCTACTTGCCATTTAGGCAAGGAATCGCTAGGTAATAGTTTAGAAAAATTACCCATCAAATCTACTTTACTTCAAATTATATCTGGTTTGAAACAATAAATTCGTATAATAATGAACTTAATTTTGAATATTTATAGAATTTATAGAAAGCACCGGTCAACTTTTATAGAAAACATGTTGATAAAATATTTCATCATGTTATCAAGTTTTTTTTTTTTTTTTGTTCACATTCGAGTTCTCATATTTTTCCACACCACAGCGTAAACCGAATAACCTACCTTCATAAGACTTGGAGCCAAGGCAACGTCCCTTTACTAGAGGTCGGACGGTAACCGCAAAATCGGCCTTTTAAAAAGCGCATAATCTGATTGGCGTTCCGAAATTTGACGTCACCTGGCGGAGCTAATAACGCGCGTCGTATGTAATTTAAACGGGAAGTTCATATTTTTTGATAGTATTTCTAAATTTTCTCGAAAACCACTCCATTAACAAAAAAATTTGTAAGAACTTAACTTGAAGGATATTAAATTTTCTATCATATGCATATTTTATATTTGTAAATTATTCATTCTATCTAGCAAAATAAATGATTCCATTCTTCATAATATTCATAACACTCCCAAGTTGCAAAATTTTTTATAACTTCAAGTTCACGTTACTCGAAATTTTCAGCGGGACCATAGGGTTTTTAAATTGCAGTCTTATAGAAAATTTTACGCTCTTTCTAATGGTGTATAATAAAAATATTTTTGATCAATATTTTTACTACATATGGAGGTTTTGAATTCGAAAAAGGTATCTTAGCTATGAAAACGCGTACTTTTTGTAACTTCACATTCACGTTACTCAAAATTTTGAGCGATACCATAGGGTTTTTAAATTGCTATCTTATAGAAAATATTACGCTCTTTCCAATGGTGTATAATAAAAAATATTTTTGATCAATATTTTTACTACATATGGAGGTTTTAAATTCAAAAAAAGTATTTTAGCTACGAAAGTGCGTACTTTTTATAACTTCACATTCACGTTAGGTACTCAAAATTTTGAGCGATTCCATAGGGTTTTTAAATTCTCATCTTGTAGAAAATTTCATGCTTTTCCAATGGTGTATACTAAAAATCTTTTTGGTCAATATTTCTACTTAATATGGGGTTTTAAATGTTGAAAATCGTATTACTTATATGAAAACATGTATTTTTCGTAACTTAATACCTCGACACTTAAAATTTTCGGTTGCATTAAATGATTTTTAAATTGCTATCTTGAAAAAAAATTTCACGCTTTTTCCAATGGTGTATAGTGAAAATCTTTTCGATCAATATTTCTACTAGCTATAGAGGTTTAAATGTTGAAAATCATATTTACCCTCAATAAAATCACGTATTTTTCGTAAGCCTATATATGCAAATTTACGTTCTACAAAAGGTTTTGGAGTACCGTAGCGTTATATATGCAATGATAATTTCAAAAGAATAAAAAAATATGCAAAGAATATCATGCAATTAATTTTTTCATTTTATTTTTTCCTAAAATGATTGATGAAATTTTAAAATAATAATTGAATAAAATATATAGGTAATAAATAATAATGTTTGAATAATTATTACAATTTTTTCAAAAAACTTGTAATTTTTTGAATAATTCAAGATTATTATTCAAGATTATTATAACTCTATTAAGTACTTGATAAATTGATTAAAATAATTGATTATGATATGTCTCTCATAATTTCATAAAACATTATCATTAGATAGGTAATATAATTTTGATTTTTTAATAAACTAATAAATAAAATATAACAACTTCTCAGTGTATTTAGCTTCCAAGAAATACATATTATTGAAGAAAGTTATTGTAATTTACAATTACATGTACGCATGTGTTTTGCGATAGCAATATTAGCTGATTGTCAAAATTTTAAGGGCTAGGTAGGTACTCAACAAATTCCAGGTCATTATCATTGTTTTTGAACAATTTTTTATTTGATGTGATAGAGGATTATTTGAAAAGCAGTATTCCATGTTCAACTGGGGGGAGCAATTGCAAACCTGAACGCTAATCTTATTAATTAAAAACTCAGCTTTTTATTTACTAATCTATTAATCATTTTTATAAATTGATTTGTTATTTGTTTTTCCAGTTTGTAATGTTTTAAGTTTCAATCCTGATCTTTCATTTGTAATATTTTACCATTCAAATTATTTGTAATTTCTACCTTTTATTGTTTTTATTTTTGATTAAATTTTTCGATCATTTTGATTTTGATTTTGAAATTGAAAATGATATTATCACTACAATTTCCTTTACAGGGCGATAGCGAAAAAATGACATGCAATCACAATCATACATCCTTACATAGCTACTGCTGCATAAAACTGTAAAAGTAATGTTTTGGGCTTGAAAATTTAAAAATAATGATGAAAATTATTTGAAAATTTTTTTGAATTTCACTTAGCCTTTTAACTAGTAGGTTGCGAGAAAAAAATTTCTGATAGACTTAAAAAATCCATGAAATTTTACTAATTTCGTTTGTCACTTGTTTGTTACATATTCATAAATATATTGAATTATCAATTTTGGAAATTGAAATAATATTACCTAGCCAAACATTTTGAATAACTATATAAATTAGCAAATGCATTATGAAATTCTAAGTACCTATAAGTTATTAAAAAAAAAACAAAACAAAAAAACAAATGAATGAACTCTCTGCTCACTCAGTTTAGGTATTAATTATTAATAATGAAATGGCAATATTTATTATCAAAAATATTAATTTGTATTATTAAACATAAAATTTTACTTGCGCCTACGCTGGTGTCATATTTACTTTTCATTATACACTTATAAATACGCAAGAATTATTCAATCATCAATTTAAAAATATGCATCATTTAGGAAATTTTATTCTCTACAATTTTAGTCCTTACAAGTTTTTTAAAAAAAAACCGTTCTTTTAGAGTAAATTACAAAAAACCATAAGAAAATCGATGTATTCCCTTTAAATCATATGTTACCGCGCGTTTTCAGGTCCGCCGCGTGACGTCAGAGATTAGAGGGGAAAGAGGAATGTTGAAACGCTACTTTTCGTTACCGTCCGACCTCTAGTAAAGGGACGTTGGAGCCAAGGAGCCAACCTTGACGTGTCGGCTTGAGCCAACAGCCAAGGAGCAAAAGATGGAACGAAAAAGAAGCAAGAAGGAAACAATACAGAATGGGAAACAAAAATATTATTAATCTTGAGTTCTACGTACAACGAATCGAAAGGCTCAAACCACATACCCTAACAAAACGATGAGAAAATTCAAAATTTGTTATAATAACTTACAACTTTTTACTTTTCGTGATGTTTAAAATCTTTGAAAAAATTAAAATAACAAAAATTTAATGATTAGGTAAACAAAATATTACCACGCATTACTACTCTTTACTTCACTTAAACGGATTTTTCTTAATATGCAAAAGCGTATCATCAGTCAATAATAAATGCGTAATCCAACATTAATTTCCAAAAAATTCAGATATAAAACAAAAAAAAAACGACAAATCATAATAAAAAAAATATATTAAACTTATTTTCAATCACATTTGTTAAAATAAAAAAAAGTAATATCACAAAAGCACTAAAACAGCACCATAATTGATTTCCGCAAATTTCAGTACTCTCGTAAAAGAATTCCGAGCAGCGAAATCACCCTGAAACAAAACTTAATAAATCAATGAACAAACAATTACCAACATTATACTTACGATCCAATGGTAGACCTATCAGAGACAAGAAAAATTAAAAAAAAAAACATATTTACATCAAAAATACGAATTTCAAACTTTACTGTTCCGAAATTAGAAACTACGAATAATTGACAACATTCAAATTGGAATATAATCGGGTAAATGACCCAAAGATTGCCTCTCTGGAATAATACTAATACTGGCGTCATTTTTGTTATCTAATTTATTTTTTTCAAAATAACGCCAATTATTTCCATCTTCTTCTTCCGAAGCGCAAACTTTTCCTTCGAAATAATTCAAATCGCGGTGCGGTAAATGACATGAATCTCCTTTAGAACATTGCGATGAGCTTTTAAATTCCGGACAAGCATACACGTGCCAACTGGCGCACTGAAATTCAATGTTTACGAAAACATAATATTTAATTAGGGAGAATTTTCCTGGGCGAAAATTTATATTCGACATGCTTCAAAGCCAATTATGTGAATTTTAATTTAAAGATGAAAAAATATATAATAGTATTTAGATACCAATAACTGCAAATTATTAACTCCTTTCCAATCAGGCATTTATTTAAAAGAAATTTTCAAGAAAGATTTTTGACGAAAAAAAAAAAAAAACTAAGCTCTCTCCCTTACGTTGATTATGCATGATAGAGGATACGAACGACGTAAATAATAGAAGTTGACTAATTATAAATTTACCCTTTCACCATTTTCGCAATATCCTCGTAAGAACTGTACACATACAGCAGCTTCCAAGGTCGGTTTCACGTGTAGATACAGACAATCTTCGCTTCGGCATTTACCGAGAAGGAAGAGGCGACAAATTGAAATTTTATGAGAGATGAAATCATGAGACAAGGAACATTGTTTGTCATCACAACTATCGTTAATAAAGCTGTAAAATTAATATAATTACTATACAAGCATACACTCACTAGAGTAACTCTTCTTTCTGCACAGTTAACTTACTTTTTGCATAATGTCACATATTTCCTATCGTGGATGAGGGAGCACTCCCCTTTCAACAACCTAGCACAAGTACCTTTTTTGCGAAAAATTGGACAAATGGAATTTCTTTTTTTTCTAATAATTTTCTTATTATTTTTATGTTTATTAGGAAATCTGAAATTTGCGTGAAATTCGTAAAACAAATGGATTTTTTTGGAAGATCTACTCACTAACATCATCAATTTATTGAAGTAAGATAAATTAAACTCACCTCCTACTTAAGGTGCGGTCATTAATATATTTCAAGTTCATTCTAGTCATATGATTGGTAAAATGCTGAATTCTCCTAGAGCGTGCATTCAACCACCGAGTGAAGAACTTATTTTTAATAGGCGATGAGGAGGGCACAATTCGTTTATCTAAGTTGACTTGATTATTTTTGGTAAACAAAGATTTTCTGATGAGCTTATTGTTACCCAATGAAACGAACAATTTATTAGAACGTTGAACAGGAGAATTTTCGGTTGTTTTGTTTTTTTTCCAAACTGTATTCTTCACTTTAGCTTTCTTGATTAATTTATTTCGGGTCAACAATACATATCCACTGCCACGATGAGTTCGTCGTCGATATTTTATTACATGATAGAGCACAGATTTGGCGAAAAATGTTTCATTTCTAGACCTAATGTTTCTACCAAGTAAGGAAGACCTCACTAGTTTATTAGGATTTATGGAAATTAGTTTCTCTGGCATTGAAGATTCTTGTATTTCATTGTTTGACTTTATTTTCCTATTTAATTTGTGTCTTGAAATGGATACTAATGGTGAACTCGGTTCTTGGGTTGGTAAAGACTTTCTTATAAGTTTTCTCTTCGTTAAAACAATTACTGGTGAACTATTAGAGAGACGCGAAGAATTTAAGCGCTTACGTTTCGTAACAGTCTTTAATGAATTTTCGGCAGAATTCACGCGCACAATTGAATGTCGTTTAATTATATCATGTCTTTGAACATTTTTCAATAATTTTTCCGATTTTGAAGATGGTGATAACGATACTCCCGCGAGTTTACTTTTACGTATTAATTTACGACGCGTACACATTACCAAGGCATTAGAGTATTTACGTTTCGAAATGGGAGATTTAAACGCAGAATTTTCTTTCGAACGATCACCCGATTTTCTAACTAATTTATGTTTTGAAACAGATACTAACGAATTATTACTTTTATTCGAAAGGATTTTAGTTTTATAGAAGTCCAGCACATTTTTCTTGAGCTGATTCATATTCAACGTATTTTCTGGTAAGCAACTCTCATTTATGAAACAACAAGACTGAACGTCAAAAGGTAAATTCCGAGTGCAAGTGGTATCACAAGAGCTGTGGAAGAACCAGCCTTTTGAAAATACTGCATGAAACGGTACCTGGTCATTTACGCTCGGACTCGAAATATCGCGCGATGGACTTAAAATTTGATTTTTCGGATGGAACTTGATATCTCCTGATGTTAAGATCGCGGTTTCTAAGCCTGATGCTTTCAACGAATCGCGGAATATTTCATTTCGTAGTTCATTAAATTTTTCTTTAATAAAATTCCTGAACGAGTTTTCCTTTTCATTACATTCCAGTGGTCTTGCTGAATAGGTTTCACTACGACGAAGGACCAACGAAGGAGATGAATTATACAATGGTTGTGGAGAGCAGGCGCGTATGATGGTGAAGCGATTGAAAACCGGATTTATATGAACGTTACCATTACCGCAGTTGGAATTATGGGGATGCATGGCGATCAATGTTCCTGTTAATGCGATGAGCCTGCAGTAAAAATCATTACACACAAATTTTCATAAATGAAATTATTAATTGCTAAAATAAAAATTAAACAATAGCTTTTTCATATTTTTTCGAAATTTATATGATTCTCAAAAATTAATACTTGAACGTTGCTTAATAAATTGAGTGAATTACGTTTACTATAAGTTGGTTTCCATTATACAGTAGTAGAATACGATTAAAATTTCAAGAACATAATGAGATGAAAACTGATATAATTTTAAAATAAGTAATAATTTTTATACTCAAAGTTTTTAATAAAGACGTCAAGATGATAAGAAAATCACAAAGAAAATTTTATTTCCTTTCATTCGTTTTCCTTCCATTCTTCTGACAACTTTTAATTTTTCTGTGATTTTGGTCCTCGCGATATTAAATTGCCAGGTCATTTCGATTCATCGCTTTTCGTCAGATTGTCGCATATTTTTTTTCTGCTGGTTGAACTTTATTTCGTTAAGCTTTCGCTAGTTTCGCTTGATGCGCTCAATTCCTTCTTCACTCTTCCAACTTTTAATCAAAATATTGAATTCGAAGTAAGTAGTAATCCGATTTCTGAGTGTGAAGAATTTCTGATTTTTTGTATTTTGTATCATAAATTACATAAGAAAACAGTGAACAAGTGAAGTGTGTGATCAGTAAAAATTTACATCTAGGTGAGGCGAAAGACGTTAACGTGAAATTTTCGGAATTTTTCTTTTTGTATTGAATTTCTCGGATTACATGTTATGAAACTCATGATTGAGGGTACTTTGACGTCGCAATCATGAATAATAATAAAGCAAGAAGTACCCATTCGGATCTGCTACTGATGCCAGTGAGTATCTAACTTCATTTATCAAGTCAACACCTGTATAAAACTATTAATCGATATTAGTGTTTCATTAACTGGCTACGTTTATATCCACAGATGGAAACTACGAACGCTCATCGCAATCGTTACAATAGTCTAGACTATGAACTCAAGGAAAACGAAATGATTCTCTCCACGTCTTCTATGGTGAACGACAGCACCTGCACTTTGCCCTCTATGAAAAGTAATTGCGAATTGCTAAGGAATGCGAATTCTTCCGAAGGTATATCACTTTTCATCATTAATTTTTCTAGTTGAGATATACTTTTAATTTCAATTTTCATATAGATTACCATGAAAAAGAGGAATTCATACGAGATATTAGTGATACCATTCAAGATTCAGGTTCTCGTCGTCTGAGCCGACAACCATCCATCAATTTTTCGAAATTGCCTTTGAATGATGATCCTGAATCGAATTCCTATTCTTTGAAATCGTTAGCCAACGATATTCAAGATTTATCTTTTTCTATGGATTTGCGTACGCTGAACCGTGATGTACAAGATAATTCGAGTTATAATTATTATAATAGAAATGTCACCCCTTCCACCGATATTTACTCTTCGGACTTTTCTCACGCATTTTCCAACACAAATTTCTCCAGTAGTTTGCCTAGTACGTCTACTATGTTTTCAAGTGACGATGCATCAACTAATTATGTTTTATCAGAAAACCAGGCAGATGAGTTGTTGTTAAACGGCATAGAATTGAATGAGAACGAGAAAGTGAGTTTAAAAAAAAAAAAAAAAAAAATAACATAAATCAGTTGATTATGCGAAATTTTTAACCTCCTGTTTTTATAGTTGATCCTTTCCAACGAAGAAATCGCTTTGCTGACTCAAGGAAAACCTGGTTCTGCTTAGAATTGATATTAAATAATGGCGAAGTATTGTATGCTGTTATTGATTCCGAAAACGACTATTCTTCACCTTCTCCTAGATTATCGCAGGTTCGTGATAATTTTCATTTGAGCTCCATTCGGTAATTCGTTCAGTTAAATGAGTTACTTTCGTTTCCAGATGTCCAAAGAAATATTACCACTTCGCCAGTGTTCCATGGATGAAGATTTGGTTAATGTGAATGATATACCTCCTGAATCTCAGTACCATGATCCTCCCATGGATACGTCTAATTTTTCAAAACACCACCGGTATCTGAATTCGAGAGCAAAACCGATTCTAACTATCGTTCCGTTATCTCATCTTCGCTCTCCAAAACCGATACTTCTCCTATCAACTCCGAGAGTTTCAATTTATGTTGTAATTTTTCTACCAGTCAGTTCACATCGGTAATGGATAATTACATGGAATCCGAAAAACTCTCGTACGACCAGCCCCTCATGAGGAAATCTTCCGTAAATTACTCCTGTCCTTCAACATCTACCTCGAAAGATATTACCACTCATACAGATTCTAAAATTATTTCCAGTCCGGAAGTTCGTCCTATTCCTTCTAAGTTGGATTATTTTCCTAACGCCGTCAATTCTATCGTTGTTTCGGAAACTGGCAAAAAATATCCGAAGAAGTATTCATTTTATTCCAACAATTTCTCTTCATTTCTGAATCAAGATCAAAATTTCGTGAAAGACAATCATAAAGAGAATACCGACAAACAAGACAGCGTAGTTCATACGAATAATTCTATAAAAAATTCGGACGATGTTGGTATTAAGAATCTGTGTAACGAATCTGTTTTGAAGACTAGTTGTAATGCCGAACAGGAACTTTTGAAAAGAGGCTTTCAACCTGTTGCTAGTTGTAGTATACAAAGTACGAGTTATTTCATCTCTTCTTTTTTTTTTCAATCCAAATTTTCAGTGCAGATTTACGAATTACGATTTCATTTCAGAAGATTCCTCTTCCGTCGAAAATATTTCCGTATTGAAAAGAAATGCTGCTACATCATCCTCCAGCAATCGCACCTCTGTAATTAATGCCACTAATAGTTTGGCTCTCGTAGATAAATCTGTCGCCAGCAAATTCTGTAAGTACTCACGATTGCAAATGAGGGAAAAAATCTGGTTCGTGTAGGTAAAAAGCACTTTATTATCCTAAATTCACATGTTAAATTGGATTTAGAGGGGATATGTGTGTTTTCGGCTTCAGTACTGCATGTGAACATAAAGAGGTTAACATCATTACACATATGTACAAATTGGAACAAGCCTCTGTTAAACACTGTGCCGCCCAAATGTGGCATGCCTGCTTACATTTTTTTTATTTACTTTTCTTCGTTGTTTAAATTATGATCTATCGTTTTTTAGTGAACTCTCGTTCGGAATCTGCTGTAAACAGTATTTGTGATAGAGCTGTGCAGTCGCGAGCTCGCGCTTCCCTACCTTCGTCTTATTTATCTATCAATAGGATTAAATCTGAAAAGTCTACTAAGCCAGGTAACGAATTAAATGACGTTTATCAACTGAATCGATAGAACCTTTTCACAACTGGTTTCTCATTTTCAGTATACGGTGTATTTGCCAAGAAAACTATACCGAGTAGAACGCAGTTCGGTCCCGTCGAAGGAGTATTAGTGAAAGAAGAAGCAGAACAAGAACAAGATCAACCCAATAATTCCATGTCATCGTTGCAATTGACTGTTGAAACGGAGAAAGGAAAATTCATGAAATTGGATGTGTCAAACGAAGGTAAATCAATATTTTTTTCTGCCCCTCCCCCTCATTCATTACCATTAGTGTAAAAGTTAACGAAGTGAAATCTAACTCGTATGAAAAGAAAAACATAGATACAACACAAGGTAATAATTTAATCAAAAAAAAAAAATCAGTTTACATTAAAAAAAGCATGGTCAGTAATTCACGCAGAATAAAAATTATCAAAGAAATGCTATCTTCATCTGGATAAATTGTAAGTCTGATAATCTTCGTGGTACGACTGCGGCACTGGATTACTATACTCCCTGTGATGCGGATAATAAACTTTCTCGTACACAACCGGCTGCTGAGGCGTCTTATGAGCAAACAGATGCGACTTAAGAGTCAGTATGAGCACCAATAATTTTCCTATACCTACGCTAATCATGGATAGCACAATTAACACGTTCAGCTTGACTAAAATAGCGCCCAGCAATGTAGCCAGCATTGTAGACACAATAGCAATTAAATCTTTCGGACCGCGTCCCTCGAATGCACCTGAAACACGCGTAAAAACAGGGTTACCAAAGTTGAACGATCTTTATAATTAACCAACTGTTAGCTTTCAGTTACTCGCGCTTTAGTCAAGAATGTAAATCTCATTGTACAAAGACGTGTTTGTTAATGGGTTGGAAATGAATAGCCCCCGACCGATGGGTCACTATTTATTAGCGTTGTAATGTGAAAATATACTATTGTTATGGTAGCCATTCCGGAAAACTGGTTTTTATTCGTCGCACCTTTGAGAAGTTACGTGTTCTATTCGCCCGTTGCAATGGAATAGTTCTTACGTAATTTTATTTTCAAGTTTGCACGGTCAACGATTTGTACTCGTTGAATTATACGGTCGAGGAAGTACGCCGAGTAATAATTGCCCACTTTATTAAGTAATTAAATGTTCAAAAATTACGTTCGAGGAATGTTAGAAATAATAGAAACATTTTTTTTTTCTTAACGAAGATGAGGAATGTGAGGCAAAGAATAAAAAAAGTTGATAATACTGTTGAACCGAAATAAATGCACCAACTGGAAGTTTTTTTTCTATAGGCAGACCCCACATGCGGCGCAAAAAAAGTCGAGTCTTTTGATTGTTTTCATATATTATAAATAACCCATCACATGGTACCTGTGTACTTGAAAATTAGAACAAAAAACGTCGAAAAAAATGTTGCCTATCAGCGAAATTGGAGAAGCTTAATCCAGGGATTCCATCGTTTGTAGCTCCTTCAATTCTATAGATAGGCAAAAACGTTATGTAATTGTTTTTGTTTTATTCTTGAAGCATATATTATCCGTAAAATGAAAAACATATCAAGTATCACATTTTTTTTTTTTTTACAGAATATGATAAAAATTGATTAACAAAATGTTCAGAAACGATAAAAAATGAAGGATAATACTACTGAGAAAAAAAATTTTAGTCATATGAAATTTTTTTCAAATTCGTTGACAGTTCAGGGCTAGGAAAACCGGTAAAATTTGAACCGAAATTTAAAAAGAAACCTATGTTAACCGGTAACTCAAACTGGAAAATCGCAAAACCTGAACAAAAACTGAAACCAAAATCGATAAATATTTACGGTTTCGGTTTTCGGTTTTGGTTACGGTTTTCTTAGTCCAGATTTGACTGCTTTTATTTATCTATTTTGAAATTTTGAATTTTAAATAATTTTACCATTATAAATATTAGTTTTACCGAAATAGAAAGGAGAAACCGATAGCTGAAAACTGATAATCGAAAACCCTTATCCAAACCCTTAGAAAAATAAGCCGAAAAAAAACTGAAACCCACAGAAACCGAAACGGAAACCGTTATACGGTTTTCCCACTTCGAAGACACTTTTCTAAAAGTACAACAAAATATTTATAAAACATTTTCATCTATCTGTGAAATTTAAGGAGCTATGCTTGTAAAATTTTCCCAACAGTAACTCCTTCAAGTTTGTTAATTGTCGAAATCGTTGCCTAATCGTCTTCGAAAAAAGATGCGTTCTTTGAAATTTTTTCTCAATTCACAAATAATACTTGGAGAGTAGAGAAAAATAATAGTGTTACGTTTTTGCCTATCTAAAAAATTGAAGGAGTTGAATGCAATGAAATCTAATAAATTGCAGCTCCTACAATTTCACAAGTAGGCAGAAACCTTAAATGACTTTCTCGCTTCAATTTCAAAATACTTCGTAATACATCAACATGGAGAATAATTTCAGAGAACGTTACTTTTTTTGCAATGCATATGGGACTACCTGTGAGAAAAAGGTCTTTCTGTCTGTGTCTATTGCATACAACTCTATGGTATAGTCATCTAGATATTCCATGTTAGCTATCTATGACCGATGTGGAAGAAAATTGAAGATTTCACCGCTAAAATTTTAAATGGGTTTAAATAACTTTATGATATTCTGTGTTTGATTCATTTCATATGAAGCAAGGAACGAACTACGGTATTTGTTATGTTCAGCTACCTCTTGCTGTGAGGATCGAAAGGAACGTAGGAGTAGAGAATTTTTTTTTTTTCTGAAAACTGTCTAGCACGAAATAGCGCCCACTGTCAACGAGTGAGATAATTCCGAAACCTGTTCGTTGACCAGCTAAAACCCCACTTGCCTTCTTCCCAGTTCATTTGAAAATTCCGTGCTTTTACCAACTAAAATACTCCGTTATCAGTTTACGTACCGAGATAATTACCGAAACTGAAGAATCGCCTGCTAAAAGACGATAAGCTGGAACATGTGGCCGGAAAAACGGAACAAACTATCGATTTGAAATCCGCCTCTTCGTCATCCTGATCTTCGACGAGTGAATTTTCAAATTGGCTGCGTTCGGTGGAAGTCGCGTAATTCGTAGTAACCGCATGATCACTTACCGACGAATTCTGACGAGCGGCTAGTATAGTCGATAATTGTAAGAAAATTACGAAAAACGTATACAACATAGCGCGTCCTATACACTCGTACGTATCAATACGCGACACCGTGATCGTAAATTTCAGGTCGTCGAAAACCACGCGAACCGATGGCACTTATCGAACCGGATAATATAATCATTGTATATCACGTGTGATGAGATGCGTGATTGAGAAATATAAAAAAGATGGAGCGAAAAAAGAGGAGAAAAAAATGAAGAAGAAATCCCGCACAAAACGTATGAAAATGTTTGTCCTCGAGCGAGCCGAATAATGACTAACGTGTGTGAGCCTTAATAACGGATTGTAATGGTCAAGGTACTCGTCTAGTTATCAACGGAGGTAGATAAACTTCCAGTGGCGGGCGTGTGTGTACGGTGTATCCTAGTTTTTTTTTTCTCTCATTTCATTTCATTCCTTCCTCTTCTTGTTTTACTTTTCACGATGACGTTATAGATGGTTCGCGTATAACGTCTCGCGCGTAATCGCGCCGCTGCCACTCGTTCTAAAAAATATATGTAAATATGCTACCGAAAGTGAAAATTTGCTACGACTTTATCTAGTTTTATAGACTAGTTTACAGCTTAGTAAATTAATTGGTATTTTATCGCATCTGTGTTTTTTTCCCTTCAAATGCGATTTGTGGTTGTAGAAAATCTAATTGATGAAATCAGGCCTGGCGAGAGGGGGCAAAAGGGGCAAGATGCCCCGCGCGCCAGCTGTTTTCAAGGCCCCGCGAACTCGCAAAAAAATGAAAAAAAAAATAGATAAAAAAAAATGTAAGGAGCTGAGTTTTTAACTGGAGCTTGTTTTGATTTAGTAATAACCTTGCTTAACCGTTCATGACTACTGGCCACATGCCACACCCAATACCAAGTCTGAAAACCACTACCCTATCCTTTCTAAAAACACTTAAGAAGTTGAATTTGGCACAAATGTAGTATTTCTTGCCATGAAATAATCATATGAACACATATTTCTCAAATTATAACTATTTGAGGCTCCTCAAATTATCTTCAAATCTTGATAATCCGCCATTTTGGATCCATTTTAACTCAAATTTAAGAGATCATATTCTGGTCACAAACTAATCCTACACACAAAGTTTGACCATTCTAGGCCGATTTAGTGATGAGATATGGAAGATTCATGAAATTTCCTGCAGCAATTTCCCCTCCAAAAGCCGTTTTTTGCTCTAACTCCCCTCCAAAATCACTGAGGAAGCTAAAATCAAAATACGTTTGTCACTTGGGCTCATTTTATCATATGACACAGCAATAAAAAATTTTCGACCCCTGCTGTACCCCCACCACTATTTTAGGTTGATAACCCCGCCTTCCCCCTCCAACATCATGTATGGAAGTGAATTCGGGATATAGTATACAACTTATCCCAATAACCATATGAATTCATATTAATTACATTTTTACCAACTTGAGGCTCCTCAAGCTCTACTCAAAATTTTGATAATCCGCCATTTTGGATCCATTTTGATCCAAATTCAAGAGGTCATATTCTGGTCACCAACTAACCTCACACACAAAATTTGACCTCTTTAACTTGATTTGGTGGGGAGATATGGAAGATTCAAGAAATTTCATGACTCAAAACTTCCTCAAAAAGCCGTTTTTTGATCTAACTCCTCTCAATATGCACTTAGGAAGCTGAAATTTGGATATGTTAGTATCCGTGACTCACTCTTTCATATGAAATCAAAAACGAAAAATTTGAGCTATTTGCCCCTTTTCCAGCCCTCCTCAAAATTTGAGTGATGCGCCATTTTGAAAATTTTCGAAAAAACAAAAAAAGCACTTCTGCGCATTTTCAAGAAGAGTTCCTCACCAAATTTTGAGCGAATTTTATGAATACTCGCCGGCGCTACGCGTGGGGGAAAAAAATATATATATATACCAAAAAGTTGGACATTTGCCAGATGATTACAAATGGTCTGAAACGCAAAGATTTGAAGACGACACCCTCCCCCGACCTTCCCTTCCCAAATCAGGTAGGCTGTAATAGCTATCGTTTTGTTAAGAACTCAGCTAAAAATAAGCATTCTTCATTTTTGGGATCTCTCACCGTTCGTTTTCCACAGGTAGCTCGGTCCACGCTTCAACGCTTACAAGTTTGAACATGTCTGAGTCGATCGAACATTTATAAATTGAATGTGTATGCATAAATCGCTGTGTTCGCGTTACTGTGACGTTATTTCATTTTCATAGTTTCATTCGTCTTGATATTTTGTAGAGTTAGAGCGGTGTTGTGTTTACAATTTTTTCGAATGAAATTATCTCGTGAATTGGTGGTTATTGAATTGACTAGGTATTGAGAACTTTTTTTGTATTGTTATTTTATATTTTTAAAATAAAATAAAGGTTGTTTCGTTTCATTTTTTGTCAAAATTTGAAAAAATAAAGGGGGATGATTTTTTGTTAGAATTCGAAAAAATAAAGGGGCTCAAGCATAAATGCTGTCCAGGGCCTCTCTCAACCTATCGCCGGCCCTGGATGAAATTGTACGAAATGGTCCGATTCATTTCATCGCATTACTCGTAATTATGCGGAAAACGGGAATAGAAAAGAATAGATTTAAAAAAAATGTAAGCATCCATATCGCATAACTGGAGCTGAATTTTTAATTGGAGTTTGTTTATATTTGTATGTTGGGTTGTCAAGTAAACTTTTCAAAAGCAACAGACCACATCCATTACGGAGTGCAAAACCCACACCCTTATCCCTCCCAAAAAGTATTTGGGCTTTTCAAGCCTAGCTCAGATTTTGCCCATTCTGCATTTTGAATAATTTTTGATCGATTTCGGCCCATATTTAACGGGTCACGTTCTAGTTTTCAACTGACCCCACGTATAAAGTTTAACCTTTCCATGTCAAATTGGTAAGGAGATGTGCGAAATTCATGAAATTTCTTACTGCCATTTCCCTTCATTCTAAAAAGCAACTTTCTGCTCTAACTTCGTTCGTTATTAACTTGAGAGGGTGAAATTGAAGTATTTTAATCAGTTGGGCTCACTTCATAATCTGACACCATAATCGCTAATTTTCACCTATCTTTTACCCCTACCACAAATTGAGGACATTAAACCCTCCTCCTGCCCTTCATAATTACCTGTGAATGTGGAATTAGCATGTAGCGTTTCTCATCGCTAGTAATCATGTGAGATGATATGCAGTGTATCAAATCTGAGCTATTTGAGGCTTCTCGAACCTTCTTCAAATTTTGGCCATCAGCCATTTGGATCAAATTCTATCCAAAACTGAAAGGCCATATTCTGGTCGCCAACTAACTCCGCATACGAAGTGTGAACCTTCCAAGTTGATTTCGTGAAGAAACATGAATGATTCGAGAAAGTGTACGACTCGAAATCTTCTCAAAAAAAGACCTTTTTTCCTCCAACTCCTTCCCAGATACATTCGAGAGGCTGAAGTTGGGATATGTCTGGGTGTCTAACAGTCATGCAGGTGCTGCAAAGTTTGGCATTTTCAAAAGAAGTCGTACGGGTACCGCAAAGTCAGGCATTTTGACTAAGATTAACTCAAAAATCCTGCATTTCTCGAAAATTGAAAAAAATCCCATTCACCCTTGATAAATGATTTAAATTTTTTTAAATAGTTAAAATAAGAAGTTGAAAATCGATTAACGCAAAATTTTTAGTTAATGTACATTTTTTTTGGTGTGGGCATTCATGTTATGATGGTACTTCGTGATACTTATGAATTTATGATTTTTTGTTAAAAAATCAAGTATATTTAATTTTTAATTTTTTTTTTTTTTAGTTACATTTCTCCGAATTCAAAAGTTTATTTACTTGTGATTTTTTCTTGAAAAAATTATATTTTTCGAAGTATTTGGTCTTTTTTTTTTGGGGGGGGGAGAGGGGGGCTCAAAATGTCGAAGAAATCATGCTAAAAGGTCATTCGTTAGACATTCCGTATGTTGGTGTTCGTGGCTCGCTCTTTCATATGGGACCAAAACCAAAAATTTGGAGTGCTTCGCCCCCTCTCCCTCTCCTTTTGAAATTTGAGTGAACCACCATTTTGAAGTGAATCAGTTTGCCCTATTTTAAGCATGTACTCTTTAAATCATAAATTTATGATTTTTTTTTTTTCATTTGTCAATATATTGATGACATTTTATCACATTTCATCAGTGCCCATACATACATATTTTCTTAAGATTTAGTTTCTATGAATGATGTATAAGATTCCAAACGTTTTTCCTTGTAGAAGGTTCAACTAATATCTCCACAAGATCTTCGTTGATACAGATACAAATACACATTTCGGATAGGTCAAGGATGTCGAGGGCGAAGGCATTTTCAAGGTCATTTTCGTTTAATCTACTAGACTACATATGGGCTCCGAATAAAAAAAGAAGGAATTTTCCATTTAAACCACTCAACGAACCGGACCGATGACTTATGATATCATCGTTTATTCTCCTGGTCTAGCATAATCTGCTTCACGAGCACACGTAGTCGTAAGGCTGAGTATTTAAATTAGTATCTTGAATAGCCGTCGTTTGCTTGTATCTTGACGAGCGGTACGCCCAGCTGATAAGCGTTAACAAAAATATAATTGACACTTGTATAGGATACGCGGTGACGTATGGTTTCTTTTGTTTAAATAAAATATATGAAAATGTGCGGTCAAATTTCACTTCAGTTTTTTTGACACTTTTGTATCGGACGAAAGTGACGAAAAGACGAAAGCTCACGCTAATCATAATGTAATTAACGGGCTCATGGTGAGCTTGAGATGTACGTATTTATGACGAGAAAGTGGTAATTTTTTCCCTTGGTATTCGTGCGTCGTGCCTTCTCGCATCTTTGGGTGTGCTGGTGATCGTACGGTGTTTACTTATCCTCATTTAGTTAGGTCCGTGCGCGAGTTTGGGAAACCATAAGGAGGCTCGACTTATGCTTTCGGAGAATGATTGCGATGCGTATTTACTTTTCATTTCGGTCGGAACCGGCAGCACGGATTGGTGGTGTTGATCGAATTTCTGTACGCAGACTCGTCTGACCGGATCATCGGACCGCTCATTATCGCGTCTTTCGTCCTAATAACTGGGTTAATATATCAGTATTTTTCGAAACTAATTTCACGTACTATAATAGACGCTTTGAGGAAGTACGAATTCGCCAAATTATAAGGGACAGTTGCGAATTCGATGATGTCAGAACGAAAGAATTTCGCCTCTGTCATCATTAACATATTTAAAGTGGTGGCATCACCGGCAACACTACCACCGTAGCAGGTGTA
>CM019756.1:40531056-40559876 GCA_009761765.1 Phenacoccus solenopsis | reverse complement strand
AAAAAAAATCGAGGAATTCGATTTTGAAAACTCGTAAGTCCAAATCAATCAACTAGCGCTTCTATCCGTAAAAAAGAAACCTCGTAAGTCTGTAATCAAAGAAAATACTCGTACTCTCCTGAAAAATTTATATATTTTGGACTTACGTAGTGGTTCTTATGTAAAAAAATCGAGGAATTCGATTTTGAAAACCTCGTAAGTCCAAATCATCAACTAGCGCTTCTATCCGTAAAAAAAGAAACCTTGTAAGTCTGTCACCAAAATAAAATACTCGTTCCTGAAAAATTTATATATTTGGACTTACGTGGTTTTTGAAGAAAAGCATCGATATGGTATTTATAGGAATCGAAATATCATTGGTTTTGACTGGTTCATGTACAATTGATTTATGTATTTCGGCTTCGACTATTATTTCATTGGGATTGGGCGTTATGAGTTTTTTGGATGTAGACCTCTCAGATATGGGCTTTTTAGCGATTGTTGGTTTAAATTCTGGGGCATTTAAATTCTGGCTAAAATCGACTGGTTCAGTACTATACGTTTTCGGCAATAATAATTTTAATTGATTGTGGAATTTATAAAACTCGCGGTCTTTAATCTTATATTTTGTGATGCTATTTTCCATTTTCATATTATATATAGACATATCGATTTTATAATTCAATTTTCCATTGGCTAAAATTACGTTATTTGTGAATTTGCTATTTTTTATAATCGTCAAGTAGGCTAAATCAATTTCACCTATTTTCTTTTTATTCTGATTTTCATTCAATTTAAGTTGTATTTCTTCTACAACATCATCAATAATTTTCAAAATTTTAAAGTACCAATTCCATCTTTTTTCATCATCTGCTAATTTCGGGTGAGCGATTGGTTTAACAATTATTAATTCGAATACGTTCTTTTCAGTAATCAACTTCTAGCATAAATTAAACAAGTCTAACTTATATTTTGCCTCAGTATCAATTTAAAATTTTTTGTAAATCGCATCGTGAAAACCAACGCTCAATAAAACTTTTGGTAAAAATTTACGTTTTTCTAAATTCCTAATTAAATATTCTAATGAAATATTTTCAAATGAATCGGCAAATCGATAATATTTCTGGTTACTACGTCTGAATGGTTTATATCCCAGTGACTTGATAAGGGCAAAACAGAAATAATCTCCAGTAATGTGGTAATCGTTAAAAATATGTTGTTCTCTTATGAGTTCATGGTATTGATCAGGTGAAATTTCTTTACCATCAATATAAACGAATTTTTCGGGACTTGTATCATTATCAATATTATTTCGATCGCGTTCAACATTATTTTTGTTCGAATTTATGCGAGAAATATTAGCTTTTTTAAAGTGAGAATTTACATATATTTTTTGGTGAGCCGATTTAGAATTTAACCGCATGGCACGGCTCGCGACAGCGGTCTTATTTAGTTTTCCTGCGGCTTATTTTTCGAATCTTGTTCAGTTTTTTTGTTTTCAGAATTCAAATTAGTGTTTTTTTAATCGGATTTCTTTTCATAAAAATTTCCAATATTTGCGGCATGACTAATCGATTTTAAAGTATCAGCATTTTTCTTTAAATTAACTGCCCTGCGTATAGACGTTATTAATTCAGATTCGTTTGGATTTTCACTTGTTAAGGTTTTAGTATAATCATATGGGAGCTTTTCGATAGTTAACGCGATAATTTGATTTTTGTCAATTTTTAATAAATCTAAACTTCGCATACGACGAATCCATTGCTTGACGATGGCTTCAATATCGGAATAAGGTACGCGTCGAAAATCTTCCCTCTTTAATAAAGCTAAGCAGTCTCGTTGGTAATCTTTTTTGTAAAAACTATTGTAAAATAAATTCAACATACCATCATAGTCGTCGATGTAATTTTTGTACGTTTCGGTCCATGTTACGCAATTTTTGGTCCTGATATTGACAGGAAAAATTCTTGCCCATTCGTTCCTGGGAATTCTTTCCTCGATTGCATTATTTTGTAGTTAGGTGATTAGTGTGAGGATTTGTTTAATAGTGGGTTGATCACTGAATATATTTTGTAGTGCTAATAAGGTACTTGCAGCGTCTGTCAAGATGAGATATTTGGCCATGTCTTGCAGTAGATAATTTTAGCTTATAGGTATATTGAAGACAAAGGAGTATCGCCATTAGTTCTGCCATGAAAATAGACGAATAAATACCTAGTCGGCAATTTTAAATTGGAAATAGTATTTTTTGTCGACGGAAAAGGCACAGTATATGAGTCCTGTTTAAATGCATCAGTATAGCACAATAGGAGCTGTCTGAAGGAACCTAATTGCTGCATTAGATTTGTTTTTATTATAACATAAGAAGTTTGGGATTTTGGAAAATTACGCAGCTGGGTATTGATAATAAGGGATCGAACTTCCCAAGGGATTTCCTTCTTTTATAAATTCGATTTCATCATTCAATTTTTTTTTGGTTGCAGCAACAACAACTCGTCCAATTTTTTTTCTGCCCTTGTTTTTTGGTAAGGCCATTGAGAGTTTGTTTGTGACTGAAAGAAAAAATAGTTTTTGGACACCACATCTTCAAAAAAAAAGTTGTTGTAGTGTGTTAGTAGGGCCTCACAATAGGTTTTTCCACCACAGGTTTTCTGCAATACCTTCGTCCTCCATCTGCTTAGCTCCCCTCCAAAAAAAAAACAACAACTGCAAACTGCCTAAGTAATATATATTTGAAAAAACAAAATCATTGTAACAATTTGCAAATCACAATGCAAAAATTAATAAAATTACATTATTGTATTAGATGTTGAAAAATGTTTTACCTGCTTTCGCAGAAGCAAAAGCTTCTATCACATCTACCACTTCAAATTTATTGTGATGTCTAATTCGATTAATTTTTTTTTTTGATTCCATAAAATGTGTGAGTTGAAAAACGGATTGTTTGTGTTGATGGGTTGATTCTTATGAAATTATCACCAAATTTTATAACCGGGCAATTAAAGAAAGATTTGAAATTATTAAAACTTTATCAAAAAAAAAAATTCTAAAGATGTATTGAAAACAAAATTAAATTAATAGAAAAATGTTAAAAATTAGAAACATTAATAAGAAAATTTTTCTCTGTAGGAAAGAGGAAGGAAGAGGAGGTCGAGTAAAAAGTTCCCAGAGTAGAAAATATACAATTACATCTTGGAAAAAAATATTTATTTCAAAGGTTGATGTTATGAACGGCTGTTAGTATGAGCACTGGAGACCAAAAACCTGCATCCATATATTTAACTTTATTTATCATGAAACTCAAAAATTAACTGGTGTTTTTTCAGATTAAAAGTTCATAATTGTCATTATGAAGAAAATTCTTTCAAGCATTTTAATATTTTTCATAATGAAAAGTAATGTCGTCCTTAATTCCGAACAAATAACCGCTTTTGAAGAAATTCTTTCCCAGCCATTATTATTTGTTGATAAGACTGGTTTTATCAAAGCCATCATGGAAAACTACAAGAACAATAATTGTAAAATGGTTCTTACGATGCCAAAACGGTTTGGCAAAACGACAAATATAGATATGTTGAAACGATTTTTGGAAATTCCGCATAATGATGAAATGAACATTAGTAATTCCCGTCTATTTCAAGAACGACCGAATGATCGTATGCTAAATGTTATGGAAGACACAAACTTTGTCAACACACATTTTGGCAAATATCCAGTAGTTCATTTAGTCTTATCCATTAAGTGGGCGACTGGCGACTCATTAGATGACTTGTTTACTGAATTAACGCGTAAATTTCGTAAAGCAATATTCAACTTCAAATGGCTGTATAATGAAAGATATAAGAATATTGCTGATATACAACAAAATAATGATGATGTCATTATGAAAGAGATATTCGAACTCTTCTTATTCACTAGTCCTGGAAAGATAAGCATTTCTCATGAACATTATTGTTCCTGGTTGTATTACCTAGGGATGAGTTTGATAAACTATTATGGAGTACAACCAATTTTGTTAGTGGACGAGTATGATTGTCCAATATCTGAGGCATTGATGCATTCGATGAACTACACACTTGTAATGGAGACGCTACAAAAATTATGGTTTAACACATTGAAGGATGATGATTCACCATTTTTGTTCACATTTATGGTCGGGATTACAGGTATATCCTCAGATATTGGTTTAACCGTCCTAAACTTTGAAAAAATGCCATTCTTATCTGATCACGAATTTACAAATTATTTTGGATTTCATAAAAATGAAATGGAAGATTTATTCAAAAGACATGATATTACAAATGAGGATGTGAAATCGCATATTGCTAGATTTTATAATGGATATAGAACTGAAGAAGGTGAAGAATTTTATAATCCCAACTCAATATGTGAATTTTTAAAGCGCATAAAGAAAAAAAATGTACAAGATGTAAACGATGTTAATAAGGTGACCCCACATTTTCGTCGCTATATTCCTGCACCTTATTTACTAGATCTAATAGATTCGAGTTTGTCCATTTCTTCCATACATGAAAAATATGTTGAGATGACGATAAATAACCGAAGCATATCCTTTCAAAGCAACACTGACCTTTCAATCAAAGACTTCGAGATATTAAGCCAATTATTCCAGTATGAAATACTTGAAAGCATAGAAGAAGAACAAATTGTTGATTTGCACTTTTCGTTTTTATTACAAACTGGTTTCCTGTCATTCTGCAGAAAAGATAATTTCAAAATACCAAATGAAGAAATGCGATATCACCTACAAACAGCGTTTAGTTATCATTATAAGAAGAATAATATTCATTTATCCAAACTTGCGAAAAATGTAATAAAGAACTTCGAGAACATAGCTAACAACTACGAAGTAACTGAAGAACACGTGAAAGAAACAAAAAATTCATTAGAATCGCTTTTCCAATATAATGTCTTAAACAAAAAAGAAATAAACCTAAGCCTGAAATTTAAGGAAAATCATTTTCAGTTTTCTTTATATATGGCTTTATTTGGAAGTAAACATTTTTATTATATTAATACAGAGGAAAATATGCGTAAGCTTAAAGATAACGAGAAGAATAAGGGCAAAAACGAGGATTCGATTGGTGAAGCTGACATTGTGATTGTAACTGCAGACTGCCGTAAGGTCCTAATTATCGAATTTAAATATAACTCCAAACCACAAGAATTCGAGGACGCAATTGAAACACAGTTACTGAGATACATTACCCACTACTGGTTTTCTAGATATGATTCGAGGGCTCAATGTAACATTGAAGTATTTATTAATTAATGTGATCGTGGAATCAGAAAAAGGCAGCAAAACTAGTAAGAACAGTGAGATTCAAAAATCTTATAGGATTGACATAGCATATTGCCCTGCAGGGAACTATTCTAAGGAAGTTGTTGGTAATTCGCCATTAACTGTCAAATTCGATAAAAACTGTATCAAACTGCGAAAAAATCGACCTAGATTTATGAAAACAACCACCATTCAGACCAAACCTCTCTTTACTGGTCAGTCTGAAGCTAAAGGTACAATTATAACGCTTTTTCCTCTATGAAAGTTTTGATGTTATCGCGAGAAGTTGAAAAAGCTCGTTATGTTGTTTTGAAACAGAGTCAGCTAGTTTACATCAACTTATATATTTGTATATCGCTTACGCATCTCCTTCTATTGGTGGAAGCTGCGTACCTGCAGCACCAAGGAATGGAAAGTTGGGCTTTTATTAGCATATTGCATGTAAAAAATTAGCCCCATTGTGATCGAACAGACTAGGGTCCCCGTAAAAAAAAAAAGTTATTTTTGTAAATATGTTTTTTAATTCAAACTATTTCTTACATTCCTAGTATGGTAAATGAAGACCAAAATTGTTGTAGATGTTTTTTTTGGCTTATTCCATTTTCTGTATCTTCAATAAAATTTAATTGTTTCGGGACTCGGAGGCAAAATATTTTCTGGATTAAAAAAAAAAGGTTGATTTTATATCATGCAATAATCTAAATTATTTTAAAAACTTAAATAACAAAAAATCTTTTAAAAAATTGTTATTTTTTGTGTTTTTACTGTTCTATTTGGTTCTAGGAATTTTCGAGATGCGTACGATAATAAACAATTGAAAAATAGATGAAAATATTGAAAAAAAAAAATTGAAAACCATTTGAAGTTTACTTTTTTTGCTCCTATAAAATATACCTGAAGTGCGGAAAACCTCACGCAATCATTCCTTAATAAAAAATGATAAAAAAAAGTACAAATAAAATTTTCGTGATCGATTCCAGCAAAGGTATACATAAAAAAATTTACACAAGAAATTATTCCTAATCAACAAACAACAACTTTATTTGAAAGTTATAGCATAATTTATATTTATAACTGGTCTTAAAAAATTCTCATGCAAGTGAGATATAAACGCTCACGATTAGACCAAAAGTAAGTACTTAAAAAAGAATATTAAACATACCTGAATACGATGAATACAAGAAAGTTAAAGAACAGGAGTTACTTTAGGCATACCACTGTTCGTCATTCATCACCGAGATGCGAAGAAAGCGCTTTCTTGGCCCATTGGTAATGCGAATTACTCCGCAAAAAAAAAAAAAAATGAAACAATAAAGAAAAAAATTAATAATCAGGTAATGGAAATAGAATTTCCATATTACTTATATAATAATATTATATTTGAAAAAATTAAAAAAAAAAAAATGCATGTGGCAAAACAAAGGCAAATACATTACCACGATTAGCAATGCCCATCCAAAAAATTTTATCAAATTAACATGAAGTTTAATAAAATGAAAGTAACAAGAAATAAGAAAAGTACACGAAAAGCAGAATTTAGGCAAAAGTAAAAGTATTTTTATGCAATAATTAGCACGATAAAAAGAGAAAAAATTAAAAAAATGACAAAAAAACAAAAAAAAAATACATACAAGCGAGCTTGAAACCTAATTAGCAATCCCGTAGGATACAAATTTAAACAAAGGCAACAAGTTTTTTTTTTTGTGATTAAACAGCACCGAACAAAATATATTCAAGTGAGATCCTCGTAACAAAAAACCGTAGTAATCAGGAAAATAGTCAATTCCGTGAAGTCGTGAACGCAGACATCCTCGAAAAAAATTCTTCAACTTTTTATTCCCATATTGGACATATGTACATAGGTATAATGGAAAAATTTTACCATATGGTTACATCAAAAAAACAATCCATACGGCGTCATGGAGCTTACGTGAAAATATTGCTCGCTTTGAATGTTTAAAAATTCAGAATGATAATAAACACTAAAAAAAAAAAAAAATGAAAATGCAACGTTAATGGAACAGGCGTTATGGCCACAAAACAGTGAATATTTGTGCAAAATTCAGAAAATGCAAAATTGGCACCAAATGCTATGTGCAATGGTACATGTTCCCTGACTTGCTTTAAATACTGAGAAAAAAATAGTAATTAGCTCTGTTTTTATAGAATATCTAACAACCAAATTATGGAAGAAGGTCAGCGAAAAGGGGACCTTTTTATACAACTTACCATAACAATATCATTGGAAATGTTGATCTTGACGTTATCTTCTTCCGATTCAATATGAGGAGGTTGTCCATCTTATGTCAAATTTATTGAGAAATTTTTTTTATCTGAGCTATTCTTGCTTTAAAATGCATATTCGCGAATATAACGCCAAAAAACGGCTCCAAAACAACGTATAGATTGGTCGCGTGAAAAATAGGTGTAAAAGACGCTATCTTTTTTCGACGAAATAATGGGTTAGGGATGAAAATAAATAGTCCACATTAGGTAAAATTCAATAAGGAACATTATATATGAAAATTTTTCGAGCTGAAATTTTCACATATGGCAAAACTAGACGCTTGAACAGTGATTTGTCCTAAAGCTATATTAGTTACTAGTCGTATAGAAAGATTTATATGTATTTATCCTATTTTACGTTCAGTAATTGAGGAAGAAATTGAAAGTTCGAGCGAGATGGTCACAATTTTTATCATTTTTATCATCGGTAATAACTATGTCTTAAATTACATTAAAGTCATTAAACGAGTTTCTAATCGCTCCCAGAAGTGTATATTTAAATATTATTTTTCTCAAGAATTTAATATAGATAGTTACTATCGATATATTGATGAAACAAGGAAGGGATTTCATTTCGCAACTTATCGCCATCTGTATAATTTTAAATCGTATTTATACGTTTAAAATTTCAATATCAACATCATATTCTGACCGTTATAGTACGAGAAGTAAATTCGAGTAATTCAATGTTAAAGTAACCCTTAGTTTATTATTTTTTTTTCAATTTTCGAATGAAATTCAAGTGCATTTGTTGGATTTAATGTGAGTAATATTAATGAAGATTCTTTATCACGTTTTCTTTCCTTTTTAAAAATATATTGGGCAAATTTAATTGTGTCGGGACTCGTAGAAAAATATTTTGTGGATTTTTGAAAAAAAAAAATTGATTTTACGCGTAATTTAATTTTTATAAACGCGCAAGAAAAATCTAAAATCATTTTATTTCGATAATGTATCTCTCGAGGAAATCGTTTCCAAAATTAAAAAATTGGTTTAAATGTAATGGTGGGAAGGAGGGAGAAGGTACAGCAACGTAAATAATTGTAGCTTATTGGTATTGTTGATATGGGGAAGAACAACTTCGGTTTAGTGATAAACTGATAATTATGATTCCCGGGGGCGGGGGGGGGGGGTAGAGGTTCAACAACACTAATTTGAAATTTATACGTTATGTATTAATTTATGCTCTATTTAGTATATTGCGCTTATATCTGGAATAAATTTCCCACTTAAAACATTTTTCCATCATAATACGGATCTCATGTGTAACACGTGCTTAAATAAATGTTAATAATTAGCTAGAGTGTATGGCGATGTTGCCACATATATTGGTATGGTTTCATGAGCACGAATTTTTGTATCGGCATACTTATTCGATAGGCCTGAATGGCATCAAAGATGACCGGTGAATTTTCCTTTAAGGTAAATGCACCAGTAGTGGACACATCTAAGAAAGTTACTTCGCAAATTAATTTGTTAAAAATAAAAAAAGAAAGATAATGAAACCAGTTTTGCACTAAATTATAGTAAACTGACTCCAGTTTAGAACAAACATTTGTTAAAAACTCAAAACCTCATTTTTAATGAGAAAAAAAAAAAGAAAAAAGTCCATTTCACCAATAATGGATCATTTTTTTTAACGATGTTCCAATAGTGGATCATTTATGTTTTACCAACAACTTTTCAAGAAATAACATTTTGAAATATTTTTTTCCGCCTCCTACCTCCAAAAAATTTCATGTACCTCCACCTCCGGCGAAATGGGTACCTTCACGGAGCATCCCACCTCCGCCTCCACCTCCGCAGTTCCTGCTAAAAACGCATAAAATTTAGTGATTCATCATTGATACATACAAAAATTGGGAAAACCGGTGTTACGAACGAAATGAAATAGCAAAAATTTGATAATTAAATGAAAAAAGTACGAATCCGTCAAATCCATCAAAAAATTCGAATCCATTTCACGAATCTTCAGTGAATATTGGATTCGAATCACTGATACGAATCCAGTTCTACAAAGTGGATTCGAATAATTTTTTTCGAATTCGCAAATAGATTCGAATCCTCTTCAACCTTGGTCAAAATGATCGACTACTGGAACATAGTTTACTACTGGTACATTTACCTTATCATCATATTACGCTGATAATTTATGCTCGTTCATTGATCGCCAAATTTACACGCAGTTTGTGTTTGTTTTATGAAACCATGCGTTGTAGAAGAATGTACTCGGAAAACCAGGTGTTTGAATGAAGTGATCGGTGTAACAATTGATGAGTTATGTTTTGAAACGAATGTAGATGTTATAAATTGGAGTTCAATTTTTGAAACACTTGAAATCGAAAAACTAACGTAGAAGAGAGCTACGAGGAATTCTAACATTATCTAGGGAAATTTACAGTGCCTATGTAATTTGCTAATTAAATCACGTCGAAAAAATGTAAAAGTGAAAACAAAATTCAGTAATGTGACACTTCAGGTTACCAGGAGGAATTCAATGAATTTAGTATGAAAACACTAATTTGGAAAATTAGTAGCGAAGTAACTAATGATGCGATACCCACTTTCAAGGGCTATTCCTGTCCCTCACCGCTACGAAAGGAGAGTCATAATATAATAATTAAGTATTTTTATATTTCTTTGGGAAAATCCCATTTTGAAATGGAAGTTAAAATTGGTCATATATTTTTGAAATTCATTTTGTTTTACTCTCCTAGGCCCTGCATTGCTCTACCACGCGAGTCTACACTCTGAAATACAAACAATCGAGGTAACCTAGATAGGTGGGCGAAGGGAGCAAGATGCTCAGAGAGAGGACTTGTTTAAAGTGCTCAAAAGGATAAAAATCCTAAATGGAACAAATTTTCAAAAAACATTTTTCATGCATTAATTTTGCTTACATTTTATCCGAGTTCTTGGCAAAAAAGTAGGCTATCACAGCGTTTGAAATTTTGGAATGAACTCACTGGAACATGAATCTTCATTTCAATTTTGTTTGAAAAATCGGTTCTTAGAAAGATTACCTTGAGGGTTTTTTTTGGTGATTTTTTAATTTCGTATTCGTCGATAACGTGGACAGATGGCGAGCAATCTTATGTGAGGAATTATTATTTTACGCCTGAGCTCAATGTTATCAGCAAAGTATTATTATTATTAATATTATTATTGAATAAATTGAATTTATAGCCTCAAAAAATTGAGCATGGGACAGACGAAATAAATGGATACATTTCAAATTATTATCATGCCTCTTAGGGTCATAGGTGGCCATTAATCATTCGTAATCATAAAATAAATTGATATCGTTATTAGTGTTCAAAAAATTGATTTGATTTTTCCACGAACGATGTGGTTTTAGAATGATAAAACTTCGATAAAAAATATGGTCTTCGAGATATGTGAGATCTTTCGTCGATGTGGTTCGTAAATGTCAGTGATATGGCTTGATGCTAACGACTCTGTCGTGTATCGAATATGCGTCTCATTCTTCGCACTCGCTCGTTAATAATCCAGCAAATCTAGAGAGAAAATGATCGAAGTACGAGGGCTGTCCAGAAAGTAGTGAGACTGTCTGCGTAGGGAAATTAAAAAAGCGGAAAGTGATAACCATGCATATCGCACCCTCAGTGCAATAAGTCCACATCTCAAAAAAAGCATGTAAAAATTCAACAAAAAGGTACCCTTTTCCTGTACTTTTCTGGAGTAAAATGAGCTAATTTAGTGTATCTGTCACAGCTTTACCGATTTACATTAATTTTACCCAAAAATGTATGTAAAAAGAAGTACTTTTTTGAGATGCAGCCTTCTTCTAATTGCAATTTTTTTTTTTTTTGAAATGTGGCCTTATTGCACTGAGGGTACGATACGCCCGTTGTAACCTGATGTTTTTTCCACCTTTAGTAAAAATTTCACCTCGATCGGAGTTAATAGCGACGGTTTGTATTCATAAATGTAAAGGGTGTTCAGTAACGGTATCACAATTGAGAAAAACATTGACCAACTTTACACGGTTCATTTTTTGTTCGCCTAAAAAAATCGCCTACTGAAATGTTGACAATACTTCAAGAGGCTTTGAAGCACGACTGCGTATCATATGCTACGTGTTTTCGGAGGCATTCGGCATTTTCAGAGGGTATGTAGAGCGTAGACGATGATCCAGAAGAAGAGTGACCGAATACAGCGATCACTGAGGTAATCATGAACACGGCGAGCGTTATTCTTTGGGAAGACCAGCGACTGACTCTGAGACAATTAAGAGAGATGCTTGGAATAAGTAAATCAAGCGCACAAATGATTCTGAGCAAACACGTACCTATAAAATGAGTAGCGTATCTATGGGTCCGGCAGCCTCTCACTCTATTACAAATGGAATACCACAGAATCCCTATGAAAAATTATTGGAGCTGTTTAACCCCACTGGAACGGATTTTTTGCGCAATATTTTTATTGCTGACGAATCCTGAATGTTTCATTACGACCTTGAAATGAAATTGCTTACCATTGGTCGGTGTTTTTCTCCATCGGGAGGCCGTTAATGAACATCTTTCATGTTTATGAACACAGACGCTCACTACTAACTCCGATCGAGATGAAATTTTTACTGAAGGTGGACAAGACATCAGGCTAAACATGCATATGCATTGTTACCACTTTCCTCTTTTTTAATTTCTCTACGCGCCACAGTCTCATTACTTTCTGGACAACCCTTGTACTTACTGCAAATATTCCCATCAAAGATTTTTTTGGTGCATAATGTAAGTAATGCGTCCACAAACAAGGTAGTAAAGGTTTCCACGGGTAGCGCGCAAGCTAAATCCACAGTGGAGCAAATCGCCCCTTAAAAAAAATAGATTTTTCAAATTATCTCCTCAAATATCAGTCATTAAATTTTTGACCGCAATTTGACGCTAGTGTAATTCGTACGAAATGTGTTTTATGATTTCGTTAACTTTCGGAAGAGTTGATCTGTTATCGAAGTATCAGGATTAAGTTGGCCAAAAATAAATTGATTCGAAAAGTTGTATATCGCGTGCGATTAGGTTGACCTTTTGCATTGAAAAATTAATCGAAATATGAAATGAGAAATCGTTTCAAGTGTATCGATAACGGATAGTAGAAGACGAAGTTTCCTCTTTATCAGATCAAACATTTTATGCGGGTAATTTACTCGAATCGAAAAAGCGAGAAAAATTAGGCCGATTCGAGGTATTATGGGGTGGAATGAGAAAAAAAGATATTACAGAACCCACGGACCATTTGGGGGAGATATGGGTTTTCAAAGTAGGGTCATTTTCGAAAAAAAAAAAACAATTTGAGTTTTTACAACCACCTAGCCCATTGTCAGATCGATTAGAGGCCATCTTGATCGCCCTACCTAGAGGTTGAAAAGTTACAGATTGACAATTCTCGCATAAAAATTTCTCAAAGATTTTGTTTTTTCGTAAATTTTTTACTGTTTTGAGGGGGACAATGTGTGAATATGATTGTCTGTTATAATGAATGTCATGTGAAATGAAAATTTTACAATACAGTGTTGCCAATTTTTCACCATCAGAGTTGCCAATTTTTGGTTTTATACTCAAAATCGTTCTGAAACACTACAAAAAAAGTTGAATTCAATTTTTTTTTCACGAAAAATATAAATGTTCATTTTTTCTCGTTTCCTCGATTGCATTATTTTGTAGTTAGGTGATTAGTGTGAGGATTTGTTTAATAGTGGGGTGATCACTGAATATATTTTGTAGTGCTAATAAGGTACTTGCAGCGTCTGTCAAGATGAGATATTTGGCCATGTCTTGCAGTAGATAATTTTAGCTTATAGGTATAATGAAGACAGGGGAGTATCGCCATTAGTTCTGCCATGAAAATAGACGAATAAATACCTAGTCGGCAATTTTAAATTGGAAATAGTATTTTTTGTCAACGGAAAAGGCACATTCAGTATATGAGTCCTGTTTAAATGCATCAGTATAGCACAATAGGAGCTGTCTGAAGGAACCTAATTGCTGCATTAGATTTGTTTTTATTATAACATAAGAAGTTTGGGATTTTGGAAAATTACGCAGCTGGGTATTGATAATAAGGGATCGAACTTCCCAAGGGATTTCCTTTTTTTATAAATTCGATTTCATCATTCAATTTTTTTTTGGTTGCAGCAACAACAACTCGTCCAATTTTTTTTCTGCCCTTGTTTTTTGGTAAGGCCGTTGAGAGTTTGTTTGTGACTGAAAGGAAAAATAGTTTTTGGACACTACATCTTCAAAAAAAAAGTTGTTGTAGTGTGTTAGTAGGGCCTCACAATAGGTTTTTCCACCACAGGTTTTCTGCAATACCTTCGTCCTCCATCTGCTTAGCTCCCCTCCAAAAAAAAAACAACAACTGCAAACTGCCTAAGTAATATATATTTGAAAAAACAAAATCATTGTAACAATTTGCAAATCACAATGCAAAAATTAATAAAATTACATTAATTGTATTAGATGTTGAAAAATGTTTTACCCGCTTTCGCAGAAGCAAAAGCTTCTATCACATCTACCACTTCAAATTTATTGTGATGTCTGATTCGATTAATTTTTTTTTTTTTGATTCTATAAAATGCATGAGTTGAAAAACGGATTGTTTGTGTTGATGGGTTTATGAAATTATCACCAAATTTTATAACCGGGCAATTAAAGAAAGATTTGAAATTATTAAAACTTTATCAAAAAAAAAATTCTAAAGATGTATTGAAAACAAAATTAAATTAATAGAAAAATGTTAAAAATTAGAAAAATTAATAAGAAAATTTTTCTCTGTAGGAAAGAGGGAGGAAGAGGAGGTCGAGTAAAAAGTTCCCAGAGTAGAAAATATACAATTACATCTTGGAAAAAAATATTTATTTCAAAGGTTGATGTTATGAACGGCTGTTAGTATGAGCACTGGAGACCAAAAACCTGCATCCATATATTTAATTTTATTTATCATGAAACTCAAAAATTAACTGGTGTTTTTTCAGATTAAAAGTTCATAATTGTCGTTATGAAGAAAATTCTTTCAAGCATTTTAATATTTTTCATAATGAAAAGTAATGTCGTCCTTAATTCCGAACTAATAACCACTTTTGAAGAAATTCTTTCCCGGCCATTATTATTTGTTGATAAGACGGGTTTTATCAAAGCCATCATAGAAAACTACAAGAACAACAATCGTAAAATGGTTCTTACGATGCCAAAACGGTTTGGCAAAACCACAAATATAGATATGTTGAAACGATTTTTGGAAATTCCGCATAATGATGTAATGAACATTAGTAATTACCTTCTATTTCAAGAACGACCGAATAATCGTATGCTAAATGTTATGGAAGACACAAACTTTGTCAACACACATTTTGGCAAATATCCAGTAGTTCATTTAGTCTTATCCATTAAGTGGGCGACTGGCGACTCATTAGATGACTTGTTTACTGAATTAACTGCAAAATTTCGTGAAGCAATACTAAAGTTCGAATGGCTGTATAATGAGAGATATCAGAATATTGCTAATATGAAACCAAAAGGCGAAGCTATCATTATGAAAGAGATATTCGAACTCTTTTTATTCACTAGTCCTGGAAAGATAAGCCATAACCATGAATATTATTGTTCCTGGTTGTATCACCTAGGGATGAGTTTGAAAGACTATTATGGAGTACAACCAATTTTGTTAGTGGACGAGTATGATTGTCCAATATCCGAGGCATTGTTGCATTCGATGAACTACATACTTATAATGCAGAAGCTACAAAAATTATGGTTTAACACATTGAAGGTTAATACTTCACCATTTCTGTTCACATTTATGGTCGGGATTACAAGTGTATCCTCAGATATTGGTTTAACCGTCCTAAACTTTACAAAAATGCCGTTCTTATCTGATCACGAATTTATAAATTATTTTGGATTTCATAAAAATGAAATGGAAGATTTATTCAAAAGACATAATATTACAAATGAGGATGTGAAATCGCATATTGCTAGATTTTATAATGGATATAGAACTAAAAAAGGTGAAGAATTTTATAATCCCAACTCAATATGTGAATTTTTAAAGCGCATAAAGAAAAATGATCGAGATCTAAACGATGTTAATAAGGTGACCCCACATTTTCATCGTTATAGTCCTGCACCTTATTTAATAGATCTAATAGATTCGAGTTTGACCATTCCTCCCATATATCAAAGATATGTTGAGATGACGATAAATAACCGAAGCATATCCTTTCAAAGCAACACTGACCTTTCAATCAAAGACTTCGAGATATTAAGCCAATTATTCCAGTATGAAATACTTGAAAGTATAGAAGAAACACAAATTGTTGATTTGCACTTTTCGTTTTTATTACAAACTGGTTTGTTGTCATTCTGCGGAAAAGAAGATGATTTCAAAACACCAAATGAAGAAATGCGATATCACCTACAAAGGGCGTTTAGTTATCATTATAAGAAGAATAATATTCATTTATCCAAACTTGCGAAAAATGTAATAAATAACTTTGAGCACATAGCTAATAAATACGAAGTAACTGAAGAACACGTGAAAGAAACAAAAAATTCATTAGAATCGCTTTTCCAATATAACGTCTTAAACAAAAAAGAAATAAACCCAAGCCTGAAATTTAAGGAAAATCATTTTCAGTTTTCTTTATTTATGGCTTTGTTTGGAAGCAAACATTTTTACTATATTAATACAGAGAAGAATATGCGTAAGCTTAAAGACAACGAGAAGAATGAGGGCAAAAACGAGGATTCGATTGGTGAAGCTGACATTGTGATTGTAACTGCAGACTGCCTTAAGTCTTAATTATCGAATTTAAATATAACTCCAAACCACAAGAATTCGAGGACGCAATTGAAACACAGCTACTGAGATACATTCCACTACTGGTTTTCTAGATATGATTCGAGGGCTCAATGTAACATTGAAGTATTTATTAATTAATGTGATCGTGGAATCAGAAAAAGGCAGCAAAACTAGTAAGAACAGTGAGATTCAAAAATCTTATAGGATTGACATAGCATATTGCCCTGCAGGGAACTATTCTAAGGAAGTTGTTGGTAATTCGCCATTAACTGTCAAATTCGATAAAAACTGTATCAAACTGCGAAAAAATCGACCTAGATTTATGAAAACAACCACCATTCAGACCCAACCTCTCTTTACTGGTAAGTCTGAAGCTAAAGGTATAATTTTAACGCTTTCTCCTCCATGAAAGTTTTGATGTTATCGCGAGAAGTTGAAAAAGCTCGTTATGTTGTTTTGAAACAGAGTCAGCTAGTTTACATCAACTTATATATTTGTATATCGCTTACGCATCTCCTTCTATTGGTGGAAGCTGCGTACCTGCAGCACCAAGGAATGGAAAGTTGGGCTTTTATTAGCATATTGCATGTAAAAAATTAGCCCCATTGTGATCGAACAGACTAGGGTCCCCGTAAAAAAAAAAAGTTATTTTTGTAAATATGTTTTTTAATTCAAACTATTTCTTACATTCTTAGTATGGTAAATGAAGACCAAAATTGTTGTAGATGTTTTTTTTGGCTTATTCCATTTTCTGTATCTTCAATAAAATTTAATTGTTTCGGGACTCGGAGGCAAAATATTTTCTGGATTAAAAAAAAAAGGTTGATTTTATATCATGCAATAATCTAAATCATTTTAAAAACTTAAATAACAAAAATGCTTTTAAAAAATTGTTATTTTTTGTGTTTTTACTGTTCTATTTGGTTCTAGGAATTTTCGAGATGCGTACGATAATAAACAATTGAAAAATAGATGAAAATATTGAAAAAAAAAAATTGAAAACCATTTGAAGTTTACTTTTTTTGCTCCTATAAAATATACCTGAAGTGCGGAAAACCTCACGCAATCATTCCTTAATAAAAAATGATAAAAAAAAGTACAAATAAAATTTTCGTGATCGATTCCAGCAAAGGTATACATAAAAAAATTTACACAAGAAATTATTCCTAATCAACAAACAACAACTTTATTTGAAAGTTATAGGCATAATTTATATTTATAACTGGTCTTAAAAAATTCTCATGCAAGTGAGATATAAACGCTCACGATTAGACCAAAAGTAAGTACTTAAAAAAGAATATTAAACATACCTGAATACGATGAATACAAGAAAGTTAAAGAACAGGAGTTACTTTAGGCATACCATTGTTCGTCATTCATCACCGAGATGCGAAGAAAGCGCTTTCTTGGCCCATTGGTAATGCGAATTACTCCGCAAAAAAAAAAATGAAACAATAAAGAAAAAAATTAATAATCAGGTAATGGAAATAGAATTTCCATATTACTTATATAATAATATTATATTTGAAAAAATTAAAAAAGAAATGCATGTGGCAAAACAAAGGCAAATACATTACCACGATTAGCAATGCCCATCCAAGAAATTTTATCAAATTAACATGAAGTTTAATAAAATGAAAGTAACAAGAAATAAGAAAAGTACACGAAAAGCAGAATTTAGGCAAAAGTAAAAGTATTTTTATGCAATAATTAGCACAATAAAAAGAGAAAAAATTAAAAAAATGACAAAAAAACAAAAAAAAAATACATACAAGCGAGCTTGAAACCTAATTAGCAATCCCGTAGGATACAAATTTAAACAAAGGCAACAAGTTTCTTTTTTGGGATTAAACAGCACCGAACAAAATATATTCAAGTGAGATCCTCGTAACGAAAAAACCGTAGTAATCAGGAAAATAGTCAATTCCGTGAAGTCGTGAACGCAGACATCCTCGAAAAAAATTCTTCAACTTTTTATTCCCATATTGGACATATGTACATAGGTATAATGGAAAAATTTTACCTTATGGTTACATCAAAAAAACAATCCATACGGCGTCATGGAGCTTACGTGAAAATATTGCTCGCTTTGAATGTTTAAAAATTCAGAATGATAATAAACACTAAAAAAAAAAAAAAAAATGAAAAATGCAACGTTAATGGAACAGGCGTTATGGCCACAAAACAGTGAATATTTGTGCAAAATTCAGAAAATGCAAAATTGGCACCAAATGCTATGTGCAATGGTACATGTTCCCTGACTTGCTTTAAATACTGAGAAAAAAATAGTAATTAGCTCTGTTTTTATAGAATATCTAACAACCAAATTATGGAAGAAGGTCAGCGAAAAGGGGACCTTTTTATACAACTTACCATAACAATATCATTGGAAATGTTGATCTTGACGTTATCTTCTTCCGATTCAATATGAGGAGGTTGTCCATCTTATGTCAAATTTATTGAGAAATTTTTTTTATCTGAGCTATTCTTGCTTTAAAATGCATATTCGCGAATATAACGCCAAAAAACGGCTCCAAAACAACGTATAGATGGGTCGCGTGAAAAATAGGTGTAAAAGACGCTATCTTTTTTCGACGAAATAATGGGTTAGGGATGAAAATAAATAGTCCACATTATGTAAAATTCAATAAGGAACATTTTTAGTATGTTGTTTAAAACACCTCTCACTACCAAATTATGAAGAAAAACCTTTTACGGCAATTAGTCTGAATAAAAGTTCTAATTCGACTAGACTAATACCATATATAAAAAAAAAATTTGGATCAATAAATTTCTAAAAAATTGTCAGCTATTTTTTTTATTTTGGCAATTTGGACATAATCTCTAAAGTTGAGTGAAAATCAATGTTATACCTATCAAAATTAAATAAAAATTTAAATTTTAAATTTTATAAATGTCTATATCAAAATTTTTTGCTTCTTTGGATAGGTTTCCAATCAACTCAAAAAAAATTTAAAATTATAACGAGGGGGCCCTACCGACTCTCGGGGCCTTTTCAAGACATTTATCCTGGGGCCCAATGGCTGAGCACGTCCCTGATTCTTACCCAAAAAAAATATAAAAAGCGGGTATTCTCTCTCCAAACTTTAAACTTTGACGCAAAACATTACTCAGATTTGATTACCTGGGACTCCACAAATATATCGTTTCCTCCCTTCTTACATGACCTCTCGAAAAAAAATGTGATGAAGCTAGTTCGAGAAAATGCGAAATTTGAAGTAGAAAATTACCCTTGTCAAACGCAAAATGTGGAAAGACTCTTATACGAGAGGTATCAAATGCATCTGCAGCTGTTTGTGGAGAGGCTCGAAGACACAGTTTGTAGGGGTTTTGAATACGTGCTAATTCCGGCGACTTTTTGGGGCACAGAATTAAGTCAAAAACTCACGTTTTTGGACAGTTGTCAAGGATCCTCAAAATTACAAGAATCCCAAAAAAATCTTTCAAGGGAATTAACTGAAATAAATTTTCCAATTCTCCAGTACAATATTGAACTATTCGCAGTAATTTTTTGTTCAGAATGAATGTAAAGTGCTCATTTGGTTGGGTTTGAAAGTATTACTTTTTGTATTTCATACATAGAATGACTGAATGAGTTCATACGAAGCATATTTCTCGAATACAATTTTTTGTGTCTATATTGGCATTTACGAAGAATTTTATAATCTTATTCAACGAACAAATTGATTTCTTACAACAGTAGAATTATCTACGTTTATCGGGTACTTGGTACGCAGAAATGTTGTTCAATTTGAAATTATTTAATAAAACATTCTGAGAATATTTTTAGATACATATTAAATTTTTCTTTTCAAATGATACGATATTTTCCAAGTTACGTTCAGTAATTAATTAATTACTTAGAACGCAAAGTAGAATAGAATAAACACACGAAAATCACTGTTCAAGCGTCTAATTTTGCTATATATGAAAATTTTTCGAGCTGAAATTTTTACATATGGCAAAACTAGACGCTTGAACAGTGATTTGTCCTAAAGTTATATTAGTTACTAGTCGTATAGAAAGATTTATATGTATTTATCCTATTTTATTATTTTAATTATTTTAAAAGAATAATTTTTTTTAAATAAATTAAATTTATTTTAATCATTTAATGAAGTTATTGAAATTAATAGATTCAATTTTAATAGGTATAAATCTATGATTAATTCCACAAATTTCAGAACATTGACCAAAAGTAAAGAAAATTTATTCATTTAATATTAATTAATTTTATATTAATTTAATTAATAATTAAAAAGATATTAATTAATATTTTTTTATTATTATAAAGATAATTTTATAATAAAATATAAATTTTTATTTTTTTATATTTATTTATAATTTTATATAATTAAAAATTTTAATTTATAATTTATTATACGTTCAGTAATTGAGGAAGAAATTGAAAGTTCGAGCGAGATGGTCACAATATTTATCATTTTTATCATCGGTAATAACTATGTCTTGAATTACATTAAAGTCATTAAACGAGTTTCTAATCGCTCCCAGAAGTGTATATTTAAATATTATTTTTCTCAAGAATTTAATATAGATAGTTACTATCGATATATTGATGAAACAAGGAAGGGATTTCATTTCGCAACTCATCCATACCAATATATGTGGCAACATCGCCATACACTCTAGTTAATTATTAACATTTATTTAAGCACGTGTTACACATGAGCTCCGTATTATGATGGAAAAATGTTTTACTTTAAATCGTCGCAAAATTACACAAAGTCGATAAAATAAATTGCTTTTGCAAAAAAATCTTCCCAAACAACTTGGTCAAAATGAATTTATGAGTTCTATAAATTGATAATACGCGCTATCGCATTAGCATTAACCCGAACCTCGAACCAAATTTGAAGATTATTTATTAATCGCCAGATCAAAATCTACCGGTCAGCTATGATTAAAACGATGAATAAAGATAGGTATACATGGAGAATTTGAAAAATTTCAAATTTTCAGGTATACATGCTCGAATTAATCCCACAGATATAAGCGCAATATACTAAATAGAGCATAAATTAATACATAACGTATAAGTTTCAAATTAGTGTCGTAGAACCTCTACCTCCCCCCCTCCCTCCCGGGAATCATAATTATCAGTTTATCACTAAACCGAAGTTGTTCTTTCTTATATCAACAATACCAATAAGCTACAATTATTTACGTTGCTGTACCTTCTCCCTCCTTCCCACCAATACATTTAAACCAATTTTTTAATTTTGGAAACAATTTCCTCGAGAGATACATTATCAAAATAAAATGATTTTAGATTTTTCTTGCGCGTTTATAAAAATTAAATTACGCGTAAAATCAATTTTGTTTTTTTCAAAAATCCAGAAAATATTTTTCTACGAGTCCCGAAACAATTAAATTTGCCCAATATATTTTTAAAAAGGAAAGAAAGCGTGATAAAGAATCTTCATTAATATTACTCACATTAAATCCCAACAAATGCACTTGAATTTCATTCGAAAATTGAAAAAAAATTATAAACTAAGGGTTACTTTAACATTGAATTACTCGAATTTACTTCTCGTACTATAACGAACAGAATATGATGTTGATATTGAAATTTTAAACGTATAAATACGATTTAAAATTATACAGATGGCGTTAATAAGGTGAGCAAATATTTTCATCACTATACTCCTGCACCTTATTTAATAGATCTAATAGATTCGAGTTTGACCATTCCTCCCATATATCAAAGATATGTTGAGATGATAATACATAACCAAAGCATAACATTTAAAAGCAACACTGACCTTTCAGTCAAAGACTTCGAGATATTAAGCCAATTATTGCAGTATAAAATACTCGAAAGTACAGAAGAAGCACAAATTGTTGATTTGCACTTTTCGTTTTTATTACAAACTGGTTTGTTGTCATTCTGCGGAAAATATGATTTCAAAATACCAAATGAAGAAATGCGATATCACCTACAAACGGCGTTCAGTTATTATTATAAGAAGAATAATATTCATTTATCCAAACTTGCGAAAAATGTAATAAATAACTTTGAGCACATAGCTAATAAATACGAAGTAACTGAAGAACACGTGAAAAAAACAAAAAATTCATTAGAATCCCTTTTCCAATATAACGTCTTAAACAAAAAAGAAATAAACCCAAGCCTGAAATTTAAGTAAAATCATTTTCAGTTTTTATTTATGGCTATGTTTGGAAGCAAACGTTTTTACTATATTAATACAGAGAAGAATATGCGTAAGCTTAAAGACAACGAGAAGAATGAGGGCAAAAACGAGGATTCGATTGGTGAAGCTGACATTGTGATTGTAACTGCAGACTGCCTTAAAGTCTTAATTATCGAATTTAAATATAACTCCAAACCACAAGAATTCGAGGACGCAATTGAAACACAGCTACTGAGATACATTCCCGCTACTGGTTTTCTAGATATGATTCGAGGGCTCAATATAACTTTGAAGTATTTATTAATTAATGTGATCGTGGAATCAGAAAAAGGCAGCAAAACTAGTAAGAACAGTGAGATTCAAACATCTTGTAGGATTGACATAGCATATTGCCCTGCAGGGAACTATTCTAAGGAAGTTATTGGTAATTCGCCATTAACTGTCAAATTCGATAAAAACTGTATCAAACTGCGAAAAAATCTACCTAGATTTATGAAAACAACCCTCACTCAGACCAAACCTCTCTTTACTGATCAGCCTGAAGCTAAAGGTACAATTTTAACGCTTTCTCCTCCATGAAAGTTTTGATGTTATCGCGAGAAGTTGAAAAAGCTCGTTATGTTGTTTTGAAATAGAGTCAGCTAGTTTACATCAACTTGTATATTTGTACACCGCTTACCCATCTCCTTCCATTGGTGGAAGCTGCGTACCTGCAGCACCAAGGAATGGAAAGTTGGGCTTTTATTAGCATATTGCATGTAATAAATTAGCCCCATTGTGATCGAACAGACTGGGGTCCCCGTAAAAAAAAAGTTATTTTTGTAAATATGTTTTTTAATTCAAACTATTTCTTACATTCCTAGTATGGTAAATGAAGACCAAAATTGAAAATTGAAAACTATTTGAAGTTTACTTTTTTTTGCTCCTATAAAATATACCTGAAGTGCGGAAAACCTCACGAAATCATTCTTTAAGAAAAAATTATAAAAAAAAAAGTACAAATAAAATTTTCGTGATCGATTCCAGCAAAGGTATACATAAAAAAATTTACACAAGAAATTATTCCTAATCAACAAACAACAACTTTATTTGAAAGTTATAGGCATAATTTATATTTATAACTGGTCTCAAAAAATTCTCATGCAAGTGAGATATAAACGCTCACGATTAGACCAAAAGTAAGTACTTAAAAAAGAATATTAAACATACCTGAATACGATGAATAAAAGAAAGTTAAAGAACAGGAGTTACTTTAGGCATACCATTGTTCGTCATTCATCACCGAGATGCGAAGAAAGCGCTTTCTTGGCCCATTGGTAATGCGAATTACTCCGCAAAAAAAAAAATGAAACAATAAAGAAAAAAATTAATAATCAGGTAATGGAAATAGAATTTCCATATTACTTATATAATAATATTATGTTTAAAAAAATTTAAAAAAAAATGCATGTGGCGAAACAAAGGCAAATACATTACCACGATTAGCAATGCCCATCCAAAAAATTTTATCAAATTAACATGAAGTTTAATTAAATGAAAGTAACAAGAATTAAGAAAAGTACACGAAAAGCAGAATTTAGGCAAAAGTAAATGTATTTTTATGCAATAATTAGCACAATAAAAAGAGAAAAAATTAAAAAAATGACAAAAAAACAAAAAAAAAATACATACAAGCGAGCTTGAAACCTAATTAGCAATCCCGTAGGATACAAATTTAAACAAAGGCAACAAGTTTTTTTTTTTTGTGATTAAACAGCACCGAACAAAATATATTCAAGTGAGATTCTCGTAACAAAAAAACCGTAGTAATCAGGAAAATAGTCAATTCCGTGAAGTCGTGAACGCAGGCATCCTCGAAAAAAGTTCTTCAACTTTTTATTCCCATATTGGACATATGTACATAAGTATAATGAAAAAATTTTACCTTATGGTTACATCAAAAAAACAATCCATACGGCGTCATGGAGCTTACGTGAAAATATTGCTCGCTTTGAATGTTTAAAAATTCAGAATGATAATAAACACTAAAAAAAAAAAAAAAAAAAAATGAAAAATGCAGCGTTAATGGAACAGGCGTTATGGCCACAAAACAGCGAATATTTGTGCAAAATTCAGAAAATGCAAAATTGGCACCAAATCAAAAAAATTTTTTTTTACAAATTATAAATTGAAAATTACAAGTATATACGACTTTGATAAGTATAAATACATGATTATGTAATATTAAATGAAAAATATAGGTGTTTAAGACGAGTAGTTTAAAACGGAAAAAGCAAAAGCAGAATGATTTTTAAAAAGTCCATTGTATATCTACTTCAGAGTTAGAAGCGAATTACATACCCCCCTTCAACCATCCCACCCTTGGTAAATCAATGCCAGTTGCTTTTTAATAGTGAAATACATTCAGAATTTTGTGCTCATTCGAATGAGCTACTTGTAAACTTTCGATTTATATTTTTTCCTAACATATGTGCTGGAGAGTGTTCTAAAAAATGTATTAGTTTTATTAAAATACCTCAAGACTCACATCGATGGCAACAATGTTTTAAAATTGAATCATCTATAAAATGTCGAGCTAATGACATGAGCAAAACGCTGAAAAGAGGGAATTTCGTAGATCAAATAATAAACAAATTCTTGTATTCGGATTGTAAATTAAAATATTATATCAGAAAAAAAATGTGAACACACATGTTACAGTAACTTAATAATATCACATATACACGATGGAGAAAAAAAATAAAATAATTCGTGAACATACATGAAAAATATTTAAAATAGGGCAACGGATCGAAAAAAAGTGCTTAAACATACACCATGGTAAAAAATTGGTCTAATTAAACTTTTTACAACAAAAAAAAAATATTAAAAAAATAAATAAGACCACTGTACAAAAAAAAATCTAATAAACATCGAAATAATAAGGAAAAAATAACAATAAAATATGTACGTGAAAGATGAAATAATTCTTAATACGTAAATCAAATTCTATACACGAAATTTAAACTGAATCCACGACCTAAATTTTTTTTTTCAATAGTTCGCGTGAATTCCGTAATTTGATAAAAATGAAATAAATAAACAGCGTATATATATATATATATATACCAAAAAGTTGGACATTTGCCAGATGATTACAAATGGTCTGAAACGCAAAGATTTGAAGACCCCATCCTCCCCCGATCTTCCCTTTCCAAATCAGGTAGGCTGTAATAGCTATCGTTTTTATTAAAAACTCAGCTAAAAAAAAACTGCTTTGAAAAAAAAAAATATTTTACATTTATTATAATTGAAGATTAAAAGCTTTAGCAAATTGAGGAAGGAAGGCGAGAAAAACAAAAAGAAAATAAATTAATAAAAATACACAAAATACAAAATATGTAGTTGGTTAAAAATATTAGATACTCTCATCTTATTCCATAATGAGAATGAAAAACTTTGGTAAATTTATTACGAATATATTTTTGAGAAATTTGATGATTCTGTTAGAAGTGGATGAGATTTAGGAAAGGGACTTGAATAATAATAATATACATTCGAAGATAATTCGGAAATCGGTTTTAATAAACGAATAAATCGTAGCGAGAATGAAGGGGAAAGGGCGAACGGCGAAAAGAGATTACCCATACTCGATAAACCTTTCTTTTAAAATTCATACTTTTTTGTATGTACATTCGTTGGAAAGTTGTTTTGGCCCATGCTGGTCGCAAATTTAATTTTCATTTTCAATTTGTCGCATCGAATAAACATGGCGAATATGCGCGAGCGAAGGCGTAACAGCGAAGCATTTTTATACTAATTATTCGAAGATTAGAGTTGGCACGACGAGGAGGCAACTGGTAGTGGGTAGAGGGCGTTGTTATTTTTCGAGGCGTGAATTCGGCGAATAAAAATTCCGCAATAATGTCGCTTTCGTAGAGGAATTTGCTTCACAATCGTCGCAATTTATACGATACTGGTATAAAAGAGTCTAGATACAGTAGATATAGTTAGTTTAGTACACGTATAGCGGCGTGTACGTATTTCAATCGACACAGTACAAGGACGGAGCGAAAAGGGCGCGAAGGCGTTCGCGTTTTTAGTATTCGCGAAAATGAAAGTTTATTCAAACCCCGAGGAGGTGTGGGACGTGTATAGAAGGGTGGTGGTGGTGGCGGCGCAAAAGCCTAATATCATTTTCCGAATATTTCGCAACCCTTATTAGAAAGGAATTTCATCGGGCGCGCTTCGCGCACTTCTTACTTTAAATTGCTTCTCGCTTTAAACCTCAAAGCGTGCTCCTATAACTAAAGAAAAGTTTTTCTTTTAATAGACTTAAGGCACCTTAAAGAGAATTATAGTTGGCTCGGCGGTTTCGGCTACTGGTTTCTTGGCGGCTTAAAAGAACAACCGACGTAGTTTCGAATGGCCGAACGTGACTGGTTTTCGCGAGAATCGCATAAGAGGTGGGGGGAGCGAAGGAGAGGATAAAACACCACGTATGTAAAGCGTGTGGCGTATTTTCTGCTCGTGTATTGTGTGCGTGCGAGAAGAACAAGGCGATGGCGTTAATAAATTTCGAATTTATCGCCCGACCTAGGCGTAGGTAAATAATAATAAAACTCGATACGGCCGCGACACTTTATGAGCTGCGGGTTTTGATTAGAATCGTTTCGTTATATGGTTTTAAATGGGCGTTAAATGAATTTCGAAATGTTGCCTGCGCAAATCAAAAGAAGCCCTCTTAAACGAATATGTGTACTTTATTGGCGGGCTCGAATTCTTAATTCGATTCGCGCGAAAGACGACCACGACGCGACGCGACAGTGTCGTAATTTAATCTGTATTCTAGAATGTGTTTTCTTAACGCTCGACGACGTAAATGTTGGCACGTTTTCCAAAATAATTATGGATGGAAATTAAAAGAGCTCGATGTTTCAAAACTTTGTCATTATGGAACGTAATTTTCTATTCGTACAATAAATATTCGACCGAAAAGATGTAAGTTTCGAAAACGTCCAAAATAATTCGCATCGATGCTCGAGTTATTTTCGCCTATGCCCGATGTACGATATATTGCATACCTCCTGCCGTAAAAAAGAGATCGTAGCACATATTTGCGGCAAACGATTAGGCAACTTTTCGAACCTCTACTTGAATCACTCGACCAATCGAGGATGAAAAAAAATAAATCTAATAAATTATGCATCATTTGAAAATTATTCCGTATATTTTAGGTAAGTAAAATAAATAAATAAATAAAAATTTGAATTATGGAACTGTGAACTAATTAATTATTTATCTCAACTATTGACCGAAATTTTTTTATCGAAATAATATTAACTTCTTTTATAATTCAATTTTTTCAATTCGAACAATTTAATTTCCTTTTAATGAGAACAATAGTTATTAGTGGACCAAACTGATTTAAAAGGGCGATTTGTAATTATATGGCAAATTTCTCAACTTTTTAGCATACCTTCATGTATATAATAATGTTTTTGCGGCTTCCTTGCGTGAAAGAGTTGAAAATCATTGAAATTTAGTCAAATAATGTAAAAAGACGGATAATTTGGCCACATGTTTGAAAATGCCTTCGACTCTAAATGGCAGTTCATACAAAATTTGAGAGAGGTTGGGAAGGAAGCAAACACCACAACATTGTCCTTAATGATCACATATGAAAATTGAGCCGAGAACCCAACATCCAAATTTAAGTTTCCAAAATTCTTAGTAAGGGGGTGGAAGCAAAAAACAACTAATCTCATTTTACTAATGAAGAATTACCAATTTGCTGAAACTAAAAAATCAAAAATGAAAAAAAAAAATTTTGCGCCATTCTAACAATTTTTTTTTCTTAGTTTTTTAGCTGAGTTTTTAACTTGAAAACGATAGCTATTACAGCCTACCTGATTTGGAACGGGGAAGGTCGGGAGGATAGAGTCTTCAAATCTTTGCGTTTCAGACCATCTGTAATCATCTGGCAAATGTCCAACTTTTTGGTGTATATATTTTTTTTTCTCGCGCGTAACGCCGGCGAGTATTCATAAAATTCGCTCAAAATTTGGTGAGGAACTCTTCTTGAAAATGCGCAGAAGTGCTTTTTTTGTTTTTTCGAAAAATTTCAAAATGGCGGATCACTCAAATTTTGAGGGAGGCTGGAGAAGGGCGAAATAGCTCAAATTTTCGTTTTTGATCTCATATGAAGAGTGAGTCACGGAAACCAACATATCTAAATTTCAGCTTCCTAAGTGCAT
>CM019756.1:40380849-40530956 GCA_009761765.1 Phenacoccus solenopsis | reverse complement strand
GAGGGAAAGATGGCTTAGGGAATTGTGATGTACTGCCACCATACGAATTCTCAAAATCTGCAAAAATATGTGCCCTGCACTTTGCAGAAAGGCATTCTCTACCCCGAAAACAGAAAACAGTTCGTCGAAGAAAGGTTACGGAAGAATGCAGAACCCAGTTTTCGAGTAGAGTTTGCATGGTGATTTCTTTATTTAGTTGAAGAGAACGCAATGTGTTAGTGATTTCCAAAGTCCAAAAAAAATTTTAATTCAAGTCAAATGAGATCTTTGGGTAATTCTCTGAAAATGTCCATATTTCTGTAATCGATGTTTTTTTTGAAGAATTACGCTACAATTGAATTTTTTTTTTTTCTATATTTATATGAGTATCTCCTCTAACTTTCCCATCGATTGAAATTGTCCTCCACCCCCCCTAAATGGGGTTTTTTTCAACCCAAAGGTCAAAAGTTCTTAGGCCGTGGCATGTAAATGGTCACGTTTTGAATTTTCAATGTCACATAAATGATATTAAATTAATATTTTTTTGAGGAAAAACTTAGCAAAGTTGCTCAGGATAGTTGAGTGTGTATGTTAACGCTCAAAATGATGTCCAAAGTTTCCCTGCTTGACCTCCAGGAAGGTTCAAAGACCTGTAAATGGTTTATACACTCCTAGGCCGTGGCGTTTTTTGTTTGCTTCTCCTGCGGCAATGATTTTATAATTCGTTTTTCTTTGCGGTTACAATGCTTCCTTGACATCATGAGAATACACTGCCAGCATTCGAAATGTGAAATGTCATTTATTTATCACAGTCGGAAAGCAAAATTCGTAAAAATTGTTGATTCCCGGTTTTTGTGGTATTAGGCCGTGGCTTATTCTAACTCAGCCATCAAATGTCCTAGGAACCTGGAACAAAAGGGATATCGAAGATTAGTAAGTACATATAATATTCACCTATTCAATATTCTCTTAAATTAACTGTTAGAAGCTCCTTAATAAATTTTTGGCGAATTCTCTTAGGCCGTGGCTGGTTGGTTTTCATCTTAGGCCGTGGCGAAGTGTTTTTTTTTACGACCACGGCCTAGGAATTAGTGTCTTTTTGCCATTCTAAATCAATTTTAATGGGGATACACTAACAAAGATGTTATTAATTTAGGTGTTAATGGCTGTCTCTCGAAAAAAGACACTAGTTCTTAGGCCATGGTCATAAAAAGACACTTCGCCACGGCTCAAGATTAAAACCAACCAGCCACGACCTGAGAGAATTCGCCAAAAATTTACTAAGGAGCTCCTAACAGTCAGTTTAAGAGAATATTGAATAGGTGAATATTATATGTACTTACTAATCTTCGATATCCCTTTTGTTTCAAGTTCCTAGGACGTCTTACGGCTGAGTTACAATAAGCCACAAAATCGAGAATCAACAGCCACGGCCTAAGAAGTTCTTAGGTTTTGGGTAATAAAATTTCAAAAAGTCCCCCTACCCCCCAGGGGGACATGACTTGAGCCGAATGGCATAAATGACATCAAGGACACATATACTCACTATCCCAATCAAAAAAATTCCCAATATCAACTTTTTTTTTCAGAAAAATAAAGACATCGAAATATGGACATTTTCAGAGAATACCCCTTTTGAAAACATATGAGTGAAAAAAGAAATACCATACAAACTCTACTCGAAAACTGGGTTCTGCATTCTTCCGTAATCTTCTTCGATGAACTGTTTCAACGTGATAGAAATCACTGAGTCATAGGAAAAATTATTTTTTTACACATAATAGAGTAATTTGTTAAAAGAATTACGAAAAGAATTATTTAAAAAGTTAATAATCACGTATTCATTTCATATAGCTAATAAAATTATTGATAAATTGTGTTTGTTTGGAACTGAATCGCTTATAGAATCACCATATGTTGGGACCAGGTTCTTATCAGTTAGAGCGGTCTATGTTAATACTAAATGGTCTAAGCCTTGATATTGAATCAGTGTGACCAATAGTTAAAAAATAATATTCGGAATTTCAGAGCTAGGAATTATTATAGATTGTTCATAATTTAGCCATATGGAGCGTTAGTGTTATTTTCGAATTTTCTATGTTGTATAACAGCTGATTGAGCTTCCACCTATCTTCTGTACGAGATCCGTTCGTGTTATCATTCTTTCATCATCGAAATTTCTGGTTTCAGATCGTAAATTCGTTGTATCAAAGAATATTGTTGGAAATAATGAATAGTCTTTCTAAAATTCGAAAAGAATTAGAAAATATGATCGCGCTTATTAATCAAGCTGAACGTAGTGAATACGATTATAAAGTGACTCGTGCGAATGTATTCTATGGTAATTCGAATGGTGGAAAAATAATTGCAGAAACTACTTCTTGTCAATGCTTTTCCTAAACTAACTACGGTATGAAGAAAAAGAATAAGTAAGCTTACTGATGTGTATCTAAATATTTGGTTGAAAAATCATCTCATTCGAAATCATTCTTCTTTCGTGAACGTGAGATATTCGCTTATCAATAATTATGATGAAATTTTTCGTTCTTGATACGAGATAGTAAAGTTTAACACAAAAATTATTATTCAAATATTGTCAATAATGTAGGTTTATCTTGATCAATTCTATATTATTTCGTGAAAAAGAAGAATAGAGACGAAATTTTAACTTCTTTTGTGTAGTTGTTCGAAATAAACATCAGAAATGCAGAGGGAAAAGCATTGACGATTGTACTGTATGAAAGTGGTCCGATCGGACCGTTTTCTTATCACCTAGTCGAGAATCGTGAGCTCAACGCAGTACATAAGAGTACAGCTGTACAAAAGGGGTCCGATCGGACCGTTTTCTTGTCACTCACATCGATGTTTGAAATTTTCAAATAAATGTGCTCAATTGTTGAATTTATTTGTTGTGTTCAAGAGGTTGATAGAAGGTATTAAATATTTCACTCAAAAAATTGAAAAAATAGTACGAAGAGACTGTTCTCCTAGTTAATAATAGATAACATTGCGAAGCAATGAAAAGCTGAGGAAATCCAGAACTGCGCTAGAAATTTGAGGTGTTACTATGGTTTCAAAAATGGTGAATTTTGACTAAAAATGAGAAATTTTGACTTAAAAATGAGAAATCTGAGGGTGTGTTGGAAATTTAGGTTTTAAGAAAAATGGTAAAATATGACCTAAAAATTGAAAAAATTAGGAGTATGTCAGGATTTTCTTCAGCTGTTCTACCGATGTGTTAGAGGAAATCATCGGTTGTTTTACTGTGAAAAAGTGGGAAATCTTCGGCTGTTCTACCGATGTGTCAGAGGAAATCATCGGTTGTATTACTGTGAAAAAGGGTGAAATCTTCGGCTTTTTTACCAGTGCGTTAAAGTGCGCCAGAAGGTATATTTGTGTACTACTTATATATATATATATATATTTATTTTAAATTATTGGCGGCGCTGGGGAAACGTAGCACGCCATAGCTGTATCCAAGGTTGAAATTATACTCAATCGTTAGTGTATAGTTAGTGTACCAAAACATTACTACTTTTTTATTTTATTTTTTTGAAATCATTGGCGAAGTTGGGGAAAAGTAACCCGTCATGCGCCATCGAGGCTTTCAAGGTAGAAATTATACTTAATCTTCGGTACATAATCTTTTCACCTTTTTTGTTGTATTGAACTTTATTTTATGATATATATGTGATTTATTATTTTGAATAGGTAGTTAACTAATCCTTTGCGGCTACTATAAGTAAATATGAAGGTGATGGATCGTATTGCTTTTTGCCTAGTCTGTAAGTGATACAAAAACATTTTGGTCACTTTATAATCTGGCGATTCTTTTTTGTATTGCAAAATTGCTTCTTCCGATGTTACCAATTTCTTTTCGCTTCGTAGTGTTTCATATTAATTTAGTCTTTGCTCTGTATAAGTATCTATCCATCCAAGAACTCTTTTATTTAACCCTTTCAGTTCCCTGAGAAACTTGCGGAATGAAATAAAAATATAAGCCTTTACGGTAACGCAAATTGGGTAGAATAGGTTCCTCTTGAAATTTTATGCTCCAATTTTCAAGAATTTACTTGCTTGATTTTTTATCATCATACATATGTTGTATGCATATTTTGACATTTTTAGTGCATATTTTTACGTGCTTTACTCTTAAGGATACATACATGTTTGCGCAAAGTGTACATAAATGTATTGCGTATATACTTATACCTATATGTAGCCTAGATATGTTAAAACCAAGTAAAATATACATATACTACTACACGCTTATTAGTTCAACAATAGGTATATAAAATTCAACCGATATATGAGTAGGTAGGAAGTGGATACTACAATAATTATGTAAACGTAAAAAATATGCTCAACGTTTACCATAAATATGCAAATGCGCCACCTCAGCTCTGCATTATGTTTAAAAAATAATCATTGGGATGCCCTGTTAGCCGAAGATGAGTGAGGGGGAGAGTTGAATGTTGTGCTATTCGCTTTGGTGGTATATTTTGAATTTTTGAATTTTTAAAGAGAAAAATACAATCTTTAACGTCTTAAAAGTGGAAAAAATCGATCATATGGTATGTTCTTCTCAAGATGTTTTCAGGATATTTCAAAAAAGTAGTCCAACTTTGCTATTAATGTGTTTTTTACAGCTGAAAATTTCGAACGGCCAACACCCCATGAAGGAGTGAATCAAAACTGCCCAAAATTTAACATTAATCAGAAACTATATCATTAGCAATATCACGAACTTTTCTTCTACAACTGTCTGATTCATGTTGAATCCATTGACAATATTTCATCACTTCATAACGATGCACTAATGATTAGGTTTAATTTCAACCCTGAAAACAGAAATGGCGGGCTACGTTTCCACAGCCCCGCCAATGATTTAAAAAAAAAATTAATAAATAAATAAAGAGTTGTGCACTAACGAAATATTTTAGTGCACTAACGCGCACTAACGATGCACTAACGACTGAGCATAATTTCAACGTTGGATACAGCTATGGCGGGCTACGTTTCCCCAGCCCCGCCAATGGTTTCAAAAAAATAAGATAAATAAGGAATTGTGCACTAACGAAATGTTTTGGTGCACTAACGTGCACTAACGATGCACTAACGATTGAGTATAATTTTAGCCTTGGAAACAGAAATGGCGGGCTACGTTTCCCCAGCCGCGCCGTTATTTTTTTTAAAAAAAAGGTGCACCAACAAAATGTTATGGTGCACTAATGTGCACTAATGATGCACTAATGATTAGGTATAATTTCAACCCTGAAAACAGAAATGGCGGGCTACGTTTCCCCAGCCCCGCCAATGGTTTTTTAAAAAAAAATAAATAAAGGGTTGTGCAGCGTGCACTAACAAAATGTTTTAGTGCACTAATGTGCACTAACGATTACACATAGTTTTAACCTATAATTTCAATGTGGCGGGGCTGGCGAAACGGAGCTTCAAAATTTGGTGAGGAACTCTTCTTGAAAATACGCAGAAGTGCTGTGACATAAGATTTTTGGGTACCCTAAATTAAAAAAAAAAAAAAAAAAAAAAAAAAAAAGAAGCAATTTCGATCCACGGTGCACAACTGTTCAAAACTTTTACTCTTTGGAAATGACTGATTCTTATCCAAGGTGCACCGTCGTGTATATGTAAACGTCACAGATAGGGAGAACCTAGTGAGGTTTGACCTATCTGATCTGAATCGACGACCAACGAGAAAACGCACTTGACCAATTAGTCTTTAATCATATATATTAAGGATGAAACCTGTGATTTTTGTGCAAGTAAATAAGAAAACGTGTTTGCGCGAATTTGATAAACTTTTTAGTCAAATTTTTTTTTTTTTTTCGCGTTTTGAACTTTTTCGCGATTATTGTTTCGAGTTTTAATTTGCATTGAATTAGTATTTCAAGAAGAGAAGCGACACCAGAGTCGCCAGCATTCATTATAGTGAAGTTGCGTAAGCTTTAAAGTAATTGATGTTAGGCAGGTTGTCGCCATAAGTCTCGTGTCCCCCCAGTAAATAATTTAATAAATAATTTGTAAACGACAATAATCGTTTTTTATTCATTTTAACTCCAGTTAGGGACTCAAACGCCATCGTGGCGTTTGGGTGGCCATCGTGGCCGCTTGCCTAGGTGGGTTTTCCAGCCATCAGGTCCCTCTCAGCCTCACCTCTGCGTGGTGAGGCGACTAGTTATGTGGTTCTATACTACATAATTAGTTAATTTGGCGCCCAACGTGGGGCCTCTCCAGAGCTTTTGGCTGCACTGGAGAAGGTTTCAAAAACCACTGAGGGCAAGTCCTAAAGAGTTGGAGTCGAAATTCGACTCTGAAACTGAGAGAAACTCTTTAAAAAATAAACTGGAAATTTTGGTTGTTTTAAAATTAAATAAAAAAAATAAAAGAGCCGAAATTAAAAGTATTTAAAAGAACTGGAACGAGAAAGAGTTCCAGCAATTTCATGGTAACTGCTCTGGCCAAGCAGGAAAATGTGAATCGACTCTCGTAGGGTAGAATCGAATGGCTTGAGTTTATTCTAACTCGTCATTGATTCAATGTTGGCGACAACAGTAGTCATAATATTTAGTTAATATATTATCATTAAGGCGAAAAAATTCTGATCGTGAAGTTTTTTGGTTTATACTTCGCTTTTCCGGTTTCGTTCTTGTGTTTTTCGTGGTGTGTTGTGTGTGGCTGGGTTCCGGTCCGAAGATCGATTTCTGTCTTCTTGATCGAGGTGAAGAATTTCCAAAAAACAGAGGGATTGTTTAGTTCCGGGGGGAAAAGAAGTTGGTGAGTTGCTTGTGACTCAAAAAACAGTGTATTCGACTTGTGATTTCGACTTGTGACCTCGACAGTTGACATGTGTCAGCTACGCCCTGTTCGGGGCAAAAATGTTTTTGGCAGGTTTTTGGGGAATAGAAAACCTGTGTGGTTCAATCAAACGAAAATTTGATTGAATCCAGTGAAGCCATTTCTTTTCTCTCTGGTTCTAAACAGTCTGGAGTCTAGTAGGAAAAACAGAAGCTTCGGTTGGGTGGAGTGGGATCTGTTGGAGGATTGGATTTGTTTGCGTGTAGCATTCGGCGATTGACACGGACGAAAACCGGAAATTGCGAGTTAAATTAAATAACTTATTGTTTTAATTTAAATGTTGAATAGTGTCGTAAGTAAATTAAACGACAATAGTGTTTCGAATTGCAATATTCCGAACTTAATTTGGAATATCGCTGATGAAATTATTTTAAAGAAATTCCAGGTAGGAATCGTACCTACCTGATGGAAAATGAATGGATTTTTCGATATTTTGTAGGCGACATTAAATGTCGCTGAATACCTATTAACGTAAATTACGAGTTTTCGTATTTATTTATTTTCGTGAGAACTCGTAACTCAATAATGAAAAAATTATGTGTGTATCAATTTTCGAAATAGTAGGTATAAACGAGACGAAAAGCGATGCTCATATTCGCTAGCAAAGTTATTGCAGTGCGATTGTATTCATCTCTTTTCACTTAGCCCATCCGCAAAATTAACTTCAAATTATCTTTCGAAAGTGTGCTTTGAAAAAACATGAAATATCATTTGGCTTGATATTTTGTGAACAATTTTAAGTGCTTAAGTGCGTTGACGTACTTATTGTATGGTATCGCATTTAGGCAGGTTTCGATAACGTTGGTCTATCGCCTAGGCGAGTATTCCAACGCGGGATGGAGTAAGTGAAGCGAGAGGGGTGGATGTATCGTAATTGCATTGACTTCTCGTTGCATCGGACATTGGATGCGTGTGTCGTATGTGTAACAGTTTCGATACACCTGCGATCATACGTTATTCAATGTGGGATAGCAAAACGAATATACCTATCGTTCGGAGTTGATTGCACAAATTCACCATCTACATGCATAGCGTTGCCGTAGCTATTTGTGATGTAAATAAATAAGTCATTTTATCACTTATTAGCGACAATATTTACAAATAAATACGATCGCCTGGAAATCAAATTCGAATTAATTTCGACAATGCAATAAATTTGTAAGTACGATTTTATTTTATCGAATTGAATTACGAAGTATTAAATTGAAAATGATTTAACTTAATATGAACAGACGAACAAAATATTTTCGAAATTTATCAGTATTTATTTTTTATTTTTTTTTTATTTTGATATTTTCGTGTTCGCGGGTGCCTCCATACCCGATAGTATGGTGGTGGCGCCCAATGTGCAATGATTCCCATGCGAAATGCTGGGTAAATCGCGTTTTTATTTTTTATTTTTGTTTACGCGATATGATGACATTTTTTTTTTTTTTGATTGAATTGTTCTCTGAATTTCGACGAAGGTCGAGTAGTGAATTAAGATATGAGGAAGTGATTGAACTTTGGATTACGTGGGTTCGAGCCCCAACGTTGAGTCGTGTGGTCGATATCGATGTTGTGGGTGAGAGTAGCGTAGTGACTGGATCATAAATGAGTGGTTTATGGTTTGGTCGTATGCTCAAACGGAGGCCATTGTTCAGGAAATTTATACGTTGGTACTGGTGAGTGTTTGAAACCAGATATCTCGTATGAATGTATCTTGGGTTCCTTGGTTATGACCACTCATTATAGCTGAATTACCTGAGATATACACTTACCTGCAACAAACAAAATAAAATATTTTGATTAATTTTCGAATAAAAAAAATATTCGATAGTGAAATTCGAATTGAATAATTTAATCACTTGATTTTGATATTTTTTATTATCGATTGTGACCTCAAAGCGATTTTAATGTCACAGATTTTTCTCGTCAAATGACGAAGTATTCTATATTACTAAATAGTGATGATACACATGCATATTTAATTCTATTAACTATGCATTGATGATTAATATTTCGATTTATTTTTGTTTATAGTAGATGTGTATTACTATTATGAATATGATGATGTTGTTGCCGCGTGAATGTCGTTTGACCAACGATTCCCTACATAGTCCCTTCACACACCCCATCTTTCACAAACAATTTGGTATACATTTTTTTTTACGCAGGTAAATTGTTTTTCTCTTGGTTCTAAATTTTAATAGGCAAGTGACGCGTTGCTACCTGACGCCATTAGGCTAAGAGATTAGGTGTCACTCCATCGTAGGCTTGTAAAGAAGCTTACGTACTCAACACGTACACGTGAATGAACGACGAGGAGAGCTTAGTTCACGGATTACGGAAGCTCCCTTCTCGTGAAGCTAGACTCGCTAACCTTATCTCCAGTAAACCAGAAATGGGAAGGAAGAGAGGTTCGAAAGAGTCATCTTGTGAAACATCGCCAGTGGAGGGCGATCGATCGCATGAACCGCAACGAGCCTCCACACCAACGAGAAACCCTGCACCCGAAACACTGCCGCAGAATCAGAGATCGGAGACTGGTTCAGTAGCAAGAACGCCAACCGTGGCGTCAACTACGACAAGTGTCGCAACGACAATGGCGTCGACTAAAGCGACGACTAAATCATCGAAGCTGCCGATTCAACCATCGGTGCCAAGTACGTCGAGAGTCGTGTCGGCGAAAATAACGAAAACTTCGACTGATCTTATTCGTTCACCAAGCCAATCGTCTGTCGTGACGAAAAGTTTGCAACCAGCGAATAAACCACCACCATTAGTGATTCCATCACCTGCACAAGTTCAGGTGAAAGCTGCATCAACGAACGTGTTGTCGACAACATCAACAACTGTAATTCCAATGTCGAATGTCAATATTGAATCGACTCCTGCTCCAACGCCTAGTGAGTCGATTGTCGATTTAACCATCGTCCCTACTGAGGAAACGTGTCGTACACCAGACGTCTCTGTAATTCCACGTCGTGATTCAACTGTACCTATTCTACCTACCACCAGTGAATCATATTTCGAGACTGACCTAAATAAAACTGGTGAAATTCCTGCAGATGGCGAATTCTATGAGACATTCCAAATTCTCAGCCAAGCCTTCAATCATCCAGTTGTCCAACGTCAGTTATCGTTAACTCCAATGTTCGAGCGTATATCGATTGAATACGCGAAATATGCGGAGGGTTTACGTGAAATATCGCGATTTCATGAAAAGCAGTACTGGGACGAGCTACAAGAGCAAACCTTTGGCATGTTGAAACCTCCTTCACCCCTTGAAGTTGAGGTGTCCATTCATGAGCCTGCAGTGGGATGTGATTTCAATACGTACCCGACTACCGCAGTAAACAACCCGATCATGATGTCACAGATTCAAGTGACAGCCGCTCAAATTGAGGCTACGCAAACTCAACCTATTCGTTCGATTTTACGGTCCGATAGTGTCTATGATGCAATCGATGTAATTGAAGAAGACGACACCAGACCAAAAAAGAAGAAACGCGTGTCAATTACAAATCCACCTATGTTATCGTCTCAATCGATGTACGAAAATTCCCTCATTGATTCTGAAAATCTAACTGTCGTGCCAACATCATCACCAAGCGTCGTTTCAACATCGTCAGTCGTTGTTTCAAATTCACCATCTGTGATGAATATGTCGAATTCAACCAATCAGGTGTCGAGTGTGGTTCAATCTTCACCAGACCAACCAATCACATTTGCACAAATGCAAATGGTGATGGCGCAGTTCATAGAGGCGAATGCGGAAAGCTGTCGCTGCTGCTGTTGAAAGCGCATTCGAAAAACGCTTTCCGTCGAAACGAAGTAGCTCAAACCAGCCTCCAGTAACAGTTAATGAAGCTAAAAATTCCGATGATCAGGACACCACTGATGAAGAGAGCGAAGATGATCGCAACGAAGCAGAAAACCTTGAAACAAGACGCGGTCCAGTTGCAAATTCTACCGCGATTCAACCGGAAGCGAATGCAGCTCGAAAGCAGATGATAAGTCGTTTAAATCAATCGAGAGCATTCTCGACTATCAAAAGCTCGAATGAAACGGTTTCACCTCAGTTACCAAAAATGCTGAGTAAGGCTTTCTCCCAATATCGAGACATAAAGAAGTGGAATCCGCGGACCGACCTCAGATCGCCGATGCAATTCGTCGAAGAATGATCGAAGAAAGTTCTACCTTATTGCAACACAGAGTTCGAAGCCATTCATAGTTTCGTAGCTCTAGTATGTGGCGAAGGACGCTACTGGCGGAATAAGGTAAACCGTAAAGGTTCTCTCGAACAAGTTATCGAGTCGTTCACCGAAGAATTTTATGACAACTTCAAGCAATTGGAGGAATACTTCGAAATTTGTGAGCTTGAGTATCCTGTATACACTGGTCAAACTGTACATGAATTCGCTTTGTATTGGATTGAGCGAATGAAACATTCTCGCATGATTCCTTTTGAATCTCAGATCATCAAACTCAGCGATAAACTCCCAGTGGAGTATGCGAATATGATCGAGCAATTTCTCGATAATGTGAATGATCTTGAAAAACCTACCGAAAAGGAAATCGAAAGAATTTTGGAAGCCATTAAAAAACGTTCCGATCGTGATAAGCGTCGAAAATCTCCGAGAAAGATCGACATGTCAATTTATTGTCGAAAAAATTTCCAGAGATTTATGGAAGTCGACGACCTTGAAGACGACGATACTTCAAAAAAATCGTCGTTTAAAAAGAAATTCTTGAAAAACTCATCATTGTCGAGTACATCTAAATTCGACAACTCGAAATCGACGAATTCTGAAAAATCGTGTTTCGACAAAAAGAAATTTTTTAAATGGAAAAATTTAAAAAACAAAAGTATAAACGTCGTAGATGCCGATTCTTCCGATGATTCCGATACTGATTCCATCGACAGCGAATCGATTCCAGACTCGGATGCCGAATACCAGTACTATGGCGTTGACTCTGATGGAGAAATTATGCTAATCGACGAAATTAAAAAGAAGAAAAAATCTATAAAGTCGATGCCTGTAGTAAAACTACGCAAGATGGCGGGAAACGCCATCCAGTCGTCGGAGCGGGCTCGTCCGCCGACTGTGAAATTGCCAACATCAACAAAGAGACCATCACCGAATCAAAATCCACCAATAGCGAAATCATTGTCGATGCTTAGGTTCCCCTTTGGCATAATTACCAAGTTATCGGCGATAGTATTGCTAAAGGACTTCTTGACTCCTGCAACTCCCAAATGCCAGATGTTCCCTTATGTCGTTCGGGAAATAATGTCGCAAAGCTACTCAAGGAGCTCGATGAGACGCAGAATTTATCGTCGAAGAAAATCGTCGTCTACGTAGGAATCAATGACGTCACAAAAATTAATTTTGACATCACCATCATCAAACCAATGCTGCAAAAGATCGTGAAGCGCCTCAAAATGCTAGGAGCCAACGAAATTGTTCTTTGTCAAATTGCTCCAGTGCTGGGTCGAGAACTTGATCCAGATTTTTGGCTACGCTTAGCAGAAATGAATAATACGATATTTTTCCTTTCGCGTGATGATGAGGTGGTCAAGTGCTTCAATGTTTTCCAGTATATGGTGACCAGAAAAGAAGGTTTCAAGACTGAAAAACCATACCGTTATGTCGTAAATAATCAAGTTACGTACGATGTGCGAATGGGATTATTTCGAAAATGTTCAGCCAATGGTCGCCGCGACTTAGTTCACATAAATTCAGACGCATATCGACTACTGTAAAGTCAGTTGAAGAAACTGTTACGTATTCCTGACGAATTAAAGTCTGTGGTGTCGTCACCTCAGAATACATTCAAGCCTCTTCAAATCGCTAAGAGAGAAGCAAATGTCATCGATCGTCTTCTAGGCGATAGCGATAATGAAATGTCGCCAGTATTCAAAACAAATGATGTATACCCGACACCAGAGTCGATTGAACCATCAACGACAGAAAGTGTCGATATCGATAACACCTTAAATCAAGAAATTGAAAATAATCTTGGACCGGAAATCAATATGTTGGATCCAGATATAGAAAAAGACGATGAAGCGAAAGAAAGCCATCAACGAATGAAACTTCAAGATCGTCCTCCGCTCATCTCGTTGACTATTGGCGATTTACAAGAAATTGTATTGGTCGATGGAGGCGCTGGCTTTTCGCTCATTGGCGAAGATTTATTCCGTGAAATCAAACAAAAACATCCCAGCTGTATAACGACAGAAATTCCTATGCGTGGCGGTCATAGTAGTTTTACTCTTGCTGCCGGAAAGCAGAAAATAAAACCGTCGTTGGTGGCAGTTTTGACGTTTCGCTTTACGCGAATCCCAAAAGCGTCGAATAAAACCGTTCAGATGGGAGTAGCTGTGATCAGCGGATTGAATCGACGAATGCTATTCGGGCGAAACGCCATCATCGATTTTGAGATGATCCATGATTTTCGGAACAAACAATTTCGCCTCAAGTATCCAAAACATCCGGAAGAGTTCGTAGTTCCTTTTGAGACACCAGATGCCAAATTGTCGTTGGAAATAGAAGAAATCGAAAATGTCGGTAATGCGCTTGATTTCATTCCCACGCCAGAACTTTTAGGCGAATATTTCCGCAGTAGTGTTCTTGATGATCAACCTGAGTCATCGGTGGAGCTCGAAAAATTACTCGCCGCGTCGAAGTTTTAAATATCGAGTTTCAAGTGCCGTCAATAGAAAACAAGCTGAAATTTACGCTAACGAATAATGCTTTAACCGAATCCCAGGTGGACGACATTAAAAACCTCGTTCAAAAATACGCGTCGTTATTCTCAGGGAAAACCGGATGTTGTCGGTTGTACACCCACAAGTTCGACTATATCAAGGAGCCAGAAAGACTATGGTGCAAGTATCGCGCTCCACCATTAGCTCGAAAATCCGAGGTTGATCGAACTATAGAATCGTGGCTGAAAGAAGGGATCATCAAACCTTCAATGAGCCCTAATCGAATTCCGCTCGTGTACGCTAAGAAGAGCGATGGTTCCACGCGTACATGTGGAGATTTCCGCCCATTGAACGAATTTCTTCATATGCATGGAAATGAAGTTCCCAAAATAGAGGAGCTAAAATACCGACTGGCGTCTGCTCAATTTTTCACATCGTTGGATTTTAACAACGGTTTTCTGCAAATCCCGTTGGCGGAAGAAGATCGTCGTTACACGGCATTTTCATATGAGGGCAGGCATTTCGAGTTCTGCCGAGTGCCTTATGGCACTAAGGACTCGATGCCTGCATTCATTGCAGCATTACAAATAGTCCTCGCTGACCTAGAGGAGTTTGTTGCCACCTACGTCGATGATGTGCTAATTTTCAGCCCGACGTGGGAAAAACATGTGAACCATATCGAGCAAGTACTCGAGAGAATTCAGGCGTCACAAATGTCATTGTCGCTGAAAAAGTGCCAATTTGCCAATACTGAAGTGAAATACCTAGGTTTATTGGTAAATAGAGAGGGCACGCGACCAAACCCTGATAGAGTGTCGGGAATTGAAAATATTCCGCCTCCAGCGAACAAGAAAGCGCTGCAGTCATTTTTGGGAACTATAAATTTCTATAGATCCTTCATACCTAAGATTACTGAAATTTCAGAACCTTTACATCAGCTCCTGAAGGATGGCGCGAAGTTCCATTGGCGTTCTGAGCAACAAAGCGCGTTTGAAAGTTTAAAAAAGGCGCTAGTAGATGTTACGCTAAACGCGCATCCCAACTTTTGCAAACCTTTTCACATAAGTACCGATGCGAGTATCAAAGGCGTCGGAGGGTCAATATGGCAGATCAACGATGAAGGAAACGTCGTGCCCATTGGACATACAAGTCGAATTACCTCTCCTCATGAAAGGAATTACTCTACTACTGAATTGGAGTTATTAGCGATCATCGTCGTGTTGAGTAAGAATTTCTATCTATTGGCGTGTCGAAAGTTGATTATTTATACCGACAACCACGCCAATGTTTTCTTGAAAAGGCGAGAACTTATGCCCTCTAGAATCAATCGCTGGTTTTTGTTTCTTGAAAATTTTGACTTTACACTTCAACACGTGAAAGGAGCGAAAAATGTTGTCGCGGATACCTTGTCGCGTTTCCATAGAATCAACGTTCGCCAGGAAACAGATAATGTTGCACCAACAGAATTGGAGGTCGATTTATTCGATTACCAAATCGATCAAACGTTCCTCAACGACTTGAAAAATATCGCCAAATTGCAAGCTGCCGACGAAACACTTCAGAAACACCTAACGTCGAAGAAAACAAAATTTGAGATCGATCCAGTGTCAAGAAAGTATCTACTCAAGGGTAGAGATGGAATTGCAAGGCTGTATGCTCCACCAAAATTACGTGAGCCTCTCATACGTTATTATCATGGCTATTATGGTCATGTGGGAATCACTAAAGTAATCCGGCTAATAAGAAGACGTTTTGATTGGCCTGGGTTGACTTCTAACGCATATCGGCATATCAAAATGTGCGAATTATGCAACCAGATGAAGAAAGCTAATTTGTCGCACACAGGACCAATAAAAAGCCATGAAGTAAAAAACGTTAACGATGTCGTTGCAATTGATTACTTCGGACCGCTGCCGACTTCAAGATCATCATCGCGGTATATCGTTGTACTGCAGGACGTATTCTCAAAATACGTAAAGCTATTCCCGCTCAAAATCGCAAATTCGACGAATACTATTCAGTGTGTCGAGAAGTGGATTCAATCGTTTGGGAAGCCAAAAGCTATCCTGAGTGACAATGGACCTCAGTTCCGCTCCGTCCATTGGAACACACACTGGCGATTGCAGAATGTCGCACTCATTAAGACCGCGACTTATACACCGTCGTCAAACCCAGTTGAAAGGGTTATGCCAGTGATCTCGACGACACTTCGATTATATTGCTCCAAAAAACAGAAGAAATGGGCGATGATACTTCGAGATATCGAACTCAAAATTAACACCACCGAAGCATCAGCGACAGGAGTCGTGCCCTTCGAGCTTGTCCACAAAAGAAAATTTTTGGATGATATCGATCGCGTTTTCTCGCGAGACCATCGCGTTCGTTTTACCGAACTCAAAAATATCGCCAAAAATAATGCCGAGCGAAGTCGAGAGAAAAGAAGACTGTACTCCGAGAAATCATCGCGTCAATTAGTATTGCGACCCGGAGAGGTCGTCTATTTGAAGTTGCACCCATTATCACATGGTGACCAGGGAGTCGCCGCGAAATTGTCACCGCAATTTACGGGTCCATTTGAAGTTGTGAAGCAAGTTCATCCAAATTATTACTGGTTACGAAATCAAGATGGCGAAATTAAATTCGCTAATATACGTAATCTCAAAGTCTGCCGTACGTGAATTCGTGTATGCGAAAAATCCCTCCAACTCCATTCCCTCGTTGGTCAAACGATGTAACGCCATCGTAATTCGCGTTACTAATTTTTTCAATCTTTCTAGCAATATCGTCACGAAGTAATACTAGTATCTCACAGAAGATGGTGAATCGAAAGGGATCGTCATATTCTTGTTATCATCATGTGAATTCTCGCATTCAGTCCAATGACGTGGTGCCAGTATTGTCGCTTAGTATTCATCGACGTATTCGAGTTCATTCAATCGAGAAGCAGTCGATTTCTATATTCATTTCGTAAACGAGACCATCACGATTTTGTTCGATTTGTAAATAAAAAACATAATGTTGAAGAAGATTTTTATTTTTGCATTTTGGTCAACGATGATTTTTGTATCTATTTTTTCTTGTCGTTTTTTATTTTTATTATTTTTGTAACCCCTAGCGACAACCTAAAAACGAATGTTTCTTCTTTCTTTGATTATTTTTATTCGTTTGTCTTAGTTTTGAGATGATCATTTTTATTTTTGTAAAAAAAAAAAAAAAAAAAAAAAAATTAATTTTTAATTTTTTTTTATTTGTTATAAAGATTGTCGACTTAATCGACATTCACCCGGTCAAAGTTGCCGCGAAAATGTCGTGCCCCTCTTTTTTCACTTGTGACCCATGTGGGGAACTCAAGTGACCTAAATAGCGCTTTGTCCCAATTTTGATTGGCGTTGTAATCACTCGTTTCGTCTAAGCCACACTTCTTTGATTTATTTAAATCAATTCTATTTTTCAATTCGTCAATTGCTGGTTGGACGATGATTCAGATTTTCTCTTTCTAACCTCCAAGGTTGAGTGTCACACTTTCAATGACCCTTGTCGGAGAGGAAAAAATTTGGTCAACCAAATTTTTTCTGCCGAGGGGGGGAGTATATGTGACATAAGATTTTGGGGGTACCCTAAATTAAAAAAAAAAAAAAAAAAAAAAAAAAATCAATTTCGATCCACGGTGCACAACTGTTCAAAACTTTTACTCTTTGGAAATGACTCCGATTCTTATCCAAGGTGCACCGTCTTGTATATGTAAACGTCACAGATAGGGAGAATCTAGTCAGGTTTGACCTATCTAATCTGAATCAACGACCAACGAGAAAACGCACTTGACCAATGAGTCTTTAATCATATATATTAAGGACGAAACCTGTGATTTTTGTGCAAGTAAATAAGAAAACGTGTTTGCGCGAATTCGATAAACTTTTTAATCAATTTTTTTTTTTCGCGTTTTGAATTTTTTCGCGATTATTGTTTCGAGTTTTAATTTGCATTGAATTAGTGTTTCAAGAAGAGAAGCGACACCAGAGTCGCCAACATTCATTATAGTGAAGTTGCGTAAGCTTTAAAGTAATTGATGTTAGGCAGGTTGTCGCCATAAGTCTCGTGTCCCCCCAGTAAATAATTTAATAAATAATTTGTAAACGACAATAATCGTTTTTTATTCATTTTAACTCCAGTTAGGGACTCAAACGCCATCGTGGCGTTTGGGTGGCCATCGTGGCCGCTTGCCTAGGTGGGTTTTCCAGCCATCAGGTCCCTCTCAGCCTCACCTCTGCGTGGTGAGGCGACTAGTTATGTGGTTCTATACTACAAAGTTTATGTCCTACAATATCAAAAATTCTCGCGAAACTAATTGAAAGTAGAATTAAAGATACCCTAATGTTCCATCAACCTTACGAGCAAGCGGGCTTCAGAAAAGGTTTCTCTACCGTCGATCATCTCTTCTCACTAAACCAACTAATTGAAAAAACGAACAAATTTGGACTAGACATCCACCTCGCCTTCATAGACTACCACAAAGCTTTCGATTCGCTTAACCATGATTATATGCTTAACGCTATTAAACATCAGGGGGTTTCACTATCCTACGTAAATTTAATTAGAGAATTATATACAGATTTGAAAGCAAAAATTATTACAGATATAACCGGTCCCGTCTTCTCCATCAAAAAAGGGGTAAAACAGGGGGACCCACTCTCCCCTATTCTATTTTCAGCTGCTCTAGAACAAATTTTCAAAGAATTAAATTGGGAGGAAAAAGGGATAAAAATCAATGGGGAATATCTAAACAACTTGAGATTCGCAGATGACATCGTTTTAATTGCAAACAGTATTGAACAACTTGCCGAAATGATTGAGGAGCTTCATATAAAGGGGAAAGATGCTGGACTTGACATGAATCTGGAAAAAACTAAAATAATGTCAAGGACTACGTCTCAGAAAATTAAATTAGAGGGTAAAGAAATCGAAAACGTTAAGGAAGTAAAATACCTTGGTCAACTAATATCGTTAGAGGGAGGGTGGGAAAAAGAATTAAATAATAGGGTTGCTTTAGCGTGGAGAAAATTTTGGTCTTTAAAATATATTCTAAAGGGAAAATTCAAAATAAATCATAAAGTAGATCTAATAAATTGTTGTATTCTTCCTATAATTACCTACGCTGCTCAAACCTGGCCCTGGAATAAGAAAATATTGAACAAACTTTCAACCACCCAAAATTCGATGATCCGCTCCCTACTACAGGTATCAATAAAAGATAAAATAAGAATTTCCATTCTCAAAGAGAAATTAAAAAGATTGAGGGATTTTAGATTTGAATTCAAAAGAAAAAAATGGGAATGGGCAGGCCATATTTCGAGATCAACGGACAATCGTTGGGGCTACAAAATTCTAAATTGGCACCCAGGGGGGAAGAGAAAGCCTGGTAGGCAGAAGACGAGGTGGAAAGATGACTTGACTTATTTTACGGGAACTTACCACTTCTCTAGAATTGCGCAGGACCGGACCGAATGGGTTCGGTTAAAAGAGTCCTTTGCCCGCGGGTTGGGCCCGGCCGACACTACGGATAAAAGAGAGATACTATCTTATAATTAAGACATAAGTGTTCCATTTTGTTTGTGTAATGTTAGCCGAAAAAGGAATAAATAAATAAATGGAAATAGAATTTCCATATTACTTATATAATAATATTATATTTAAAAAAATTAAAAAAAAATGCATGTGGCAAAACGAAGGCAAATACATTACCACGATTAGCAATGCCCATCCAAAAAATTTTATCAAATTAACATGAAGTTTAATTAAATGAAAGTAATAAGAATTAAGGAAAGTACACGAAAAGCAGAATTTAGGCAAAAGTAAAAGTATTTTTATGCAATAATTAGCACAATAAAAATTTAAAAAATTTAAAAAATGACAAAAAAACAAAAAAAAAATACATACAAGCGAGCTTGAAACCTAATTAGCAATCCCGTAGGATACAAATTTAAACAAAGGCAACAAGTTTTTTTTTGTGTGATTAAACAGCACCGAACGAAATATATTCAAGTGAGATCCACGTAACGAAAAAACCGTAGTAGTCAGGAAAATGGTCAATTCCGTGAAGTCGTGAACGCAGGCATCCTCGAAAAAAATTCTTCAACTTTTTATTCCCATATTGGACATACGTACATAGGTGTAATGGAAAAATTTTACCTTATGGTTACATCAAAAAAACAATCCATACGGCGTCATGGAGCTTACGTGAAAATATTGCTCGCTTTGAATGTTTAAAAATTCAGAGTGATAATAAACGCTAAAAAAAAAAAAAAATGAAAAATGCAACGTTAATGGAACAGGCGTTATGGCCACAAAACAGCGAATATTTGTGCAAAATTCAGAAAATGCAAAATTGGCACCAAATCAAAAAAAATTTTTTTTACAAATTACAAGTATATACGACTTTGATAAGTATAAATACATGATTATGTAATAATAAATGAAAAATATAGGTGTTTAAGACGAGTAGTTTAAAACGGAAAAAGCAAAAGCAGAATGATTTTTAAAAAGTCCATTGTATATCTACTTCAGAGTTAGAAGCGAATTACATACCCCCCTTCAACCATCCCACCCTTGGTAAATCAATGCCAGTTGCTTTTTAATAGTGAAATACATTCAGAATTTTGTGCTCATTCGAATGAGCTACTTGTAAACTTTCCATTTATATTTTTTCTTAAGATATGTGCGGGAGAGTGTTCTAAAAAATGTATTAGTTTTATTAAAATACCTCAAGACTCACATCGATGGCAACAATGTTTTAAAATTGAATCATCTATAAAATGTCGAGCTAATGACATGAGCAAAACACTGAAAAGAGGGAATTACGTAGATCAAATAATAAGCAAATTCTTGTATTCGGATTGTAAATTAAAATATTATATCAGAAAAAAAATGTGAACACACATGTTACAGTAACTTAATAATATCACATATACACGATGGAGAAAGAAAATAAAATAATTCGTGAACATACATGAAAAATATTTAAAATAGGGCAACGGATCGAAAAAAGTGCTTAAACATACACCATGGTAAAAAATTGGTCTAATTAAACTATTTATAACAAAAAAAAAAAATATATTAAAAAAATAAATAAGACCACTGTACAAAAAAAAATCTAATAAACATCGAAATAATAAGGAAAAAATAACAATAAAATATATACGTGAAAGATGAAATAATTCTTAATACGTAAATCAAATTCTATACACGAAATTTAAACTGAATCCACGACCTAAATTTTTTTTTCAATAGTTCGCGTGAATTCCGTAATTTGAAAAAAATAAAATAAATAAACCGCGTATATATATATATATATACCAAAAAGTTGGACATTTGCCAGATGATTACAAATGGTCTGAAACGCAAAGATTTGAAGACCCCATCCTCCCCCGACCTTCCCTTCCCAAATCAGGTAGGCTGTAATAGCTATCGTTTTTATTGAAAACTCAGCTAAAAAAAACTGCTTTGAAAAAAAAAATATTTTACATTTATTATAATTGAAGATTAAAAGCTTTAGCAAATTGAGGAAGAAATGCGAGAAAAACAAAAAGAAAATAAATTAATAAAAATACACAAAATACAAAATATGTAGTTGGTTAAAAATATTAGATACTCTCATCTTATTCCATAATGAGAATGAAAAACTTTGGTAAATTTATTACGAATATATTTTTGAGAAATTTGATGATTCTGTTAGAAGTGGATGAGATTTAGGAAAGGGACTTGAATAATAATAATAATAATAATAATAATATACATTCGAAGATAATTCGGAAATCGGTTTTAATAAACGAATAAATCGTAGCGAGAATGAAGGGGAAAGGGCGAACGGCGAAAAGAGATTACCCATACTCGATAAACCTTTCTTTTTAAAATTCATACTTTTTGTATGTACATTCGTTGGAAAGTTGTTTGGCCCATGCTGGTCGCAAATTTAATTTTCATTTTCAATTTGTCGCATCGAATAAACATGGCGAGTATGCGCGAGCGAAGGCGTAACAGCAAAGCATTTTTATACTAATTATTCGAAGATTAGAGTTGGCACGACGAGGAGGCAACTGGTAGTGGATAGAGGGCGTTGTTATTTTTCGAGGCGTGAATTCGGCGAATAAAAATTCCGCAATAATGTCGCTTTCGTAGAGGAATTTGCTTCACAATCGTCGCAATTTATACGATACTGGTATAAAAGAGTCTAGATACAGTAGATATAGTTAGTTTAGTACACGTATAGCGGCGTGTACGTATTTCAATCGACACAGTACGAGGACGGAGTGGAAAGGGCGCGAAGGCGTTCGCGTTTTTAGTATTCGCGAAAATGAAAGTTTATTCAAACCCCGAGGAGGTGTGGGACGTGTATAGAAGGTGGTGGTGGTGGCGGCGCAAAAGCCTAATATCATTTTCCGAATATTTCGCAACCCTTATTAGAAAGGAATTTCATCGGGCGCGCTTCGCGCACTTCTTACTTTAAATTGCTTCTCGCTTTAAACCTCAAAGCGTGCTCCTATAACTAAAGAAAAGTTTTCATTCTTTTAATAGACTTAAGGCACCTTAAAGAGAATTATAGTTGGCTCGGCGGTTTCGGCTGGTACTGGTTTCTTGGCGGCTTAAAAGAACAACCGACGTAGTTTCGAATGGCCGAACGTGACTGGGTTTTCGCGAGAATCGCATAAGAGGGTGGGGGAAGCGAAGGAGAGGATAAACACCACGTATGTAAAGCGTGTGGCGTATTTTCTGCTCGTGTATTGTGTGCGTGCGAGAAGAACAAGGCGATGGCGTTAATAAATTTCGAATTTATCGCCCGACCTAGGCGTAGGTAAATAATAATAAAACTCGATACGGCCGCGACACTTTATGAGCTGCGGGTTTTGATTAGAATCGTTTCGTTATATGGTTTTAAATGGGCGTTAAATGAATTTCGAAATGTTGCCTGCGCAAATCAAAAGAAGCCCTCTTAAACGAATATGTGTACTTTATTGGCGGGCTCGAATTCTTAATTCGATTCGCGCGAAAGACGACCACGACGCGACGCGACGTGCAGTGTCGTAATTTAATCTGTATTCTAGAATGTGTTTTCTTAACGCTCGACGACGTAAATGTTGGCACGTTTTCCAAATAATTATGGATGGAAATTAAAAGAGCTCGATGTTTCAAAACTTTGTCATTATGGAACGTAATTTCTATTCGTACAATAAATATTCGACCGAAAAGATGTAAGTTTTCGAAAACGTCCAAAATAATTCGCATCGATGCTCGAGTTATTTTCGCCTATGCCCGATGTACGATATATTGCATACCTCCTGCCGTAAAAAAGAGATCGTAGCACATATTTGCGGCAAACGATTAGGCAACTTTTCGAACCTCTACTTGAATCACTCGACCAATCGAGGATGAAAAAAAATAAATCTAATAAATTATGCATCATTTGAAAAATTATTCCGTATATTTCTAGGTAAGTAAATAAATAAATAAATAAAAATTTGAATTATGGAACTGTGAACTAATTAATTATTTATCTCAACTATTGACCGAAATTTTTTTAGTGAAATAATATTAACTTCTTTTATAATTCAATTTTTTTCAATTCGAACAATTTAATTTCCTTTTAATGAGAACAATAGTTATTAGTGACCAACTGATTTAAAAGGGCGATTTGTAATTATATGGCAAATTCTCAACTTTTTAGCATACCTTCATGTATATAATAATGTTTTTTGCGGCTTCCTTGCGTGAAAGAGTTGAAAATCATTGAAAATTTAGTCAAATAATGTAAGGAAAAGACGGATAATTTGGCCACATGTTTGAAAATGCCTTCGACTCTAAATGGCAGTTCATACAAAATTTGAGAGAGGTTGGGAAGGAAGCAAACACCACAACATTGTTCTTAATGATCACATATGAAAATTGAGCCGAGAAACCAACATCCAAATTTAAGTTTCCAAAATTCTCAGGAAGGGGTGGAAGCAAAAAACAACTGATCTCATTTTACTAATGAAGAATTACCAATTTGCTGAAACTAAAAAATCAAAAATGAAAAAAAAAATTTTGCGCCATTCTAACAATTTTTTTTTCTTAGTTTTTTAGCTGAGTTTTTAACTTGAAAACGATAGCTATTACAGCCTACCTGATTTGGAAAGGGAAGGTTGGGGAGGGTGGTCTTCAAATCTTTGCGTTTCAGACCATTTGTAATCATCTGGCAAATGTCCAACTTTTTGGTATGTATTTCCCCACGCGTAGCGCCGGCGAGTATTCATAAAATTCGCTCAAAATTTGGTGAGGAACTCTTCTTGAAAATGCGCAAAGTGTTTTTTTGTTTTTTCGAAAATTTCAAAATGGCGGATCACTCAAATTTTGAGGGGGCTGGAGAAGGGCAAATAGCTCAAATTTTTCGTTTTTGATTTCATATGAAAGAGTGAGTCACGGATACTAACATATCCAAATTTCAGCTTCTTGTGCATATTGAGAGGAGTTAGATCAAAAAACGGCTTTTTGAGGAAGTTTTGAGTCATGAAATTTCTTGAATCTTCCATATCTCCCCACCAAATCAAGTTAAAGAGGTCAAATTTTGTGTGTGAGGTTAGTTGGTGACCACAATATGACCTCTTGAATTTGGATCAAAATGGATTCAAAATGGCGGATTATCAAAATTTTGAGTAGAGCTTGAGGAGCCTCAAGTTGGTAAAAATGTAATTAATATGAATTCATATGGTTATTGGGGATAAGTTGTATACTATATCCCGAATTCACTTCCATACATGATGTTGGAGGGGGAAGGCGGGGTTACAACCTAAAATAGTGGTGGGGTACAGGAGGGGTCGAAAATTTTTTATTGCTGTGTCATATGATAAAATGAGCCCAAGTGACAAACGTATTTTGATTTTAGCTTCCTCAGTGATTTTGGAGGGGAGTTAGAGCAAAAAACGGCTTTTGGAGGGGAAATTGCTGCAGGAAATTTCATGAATCTTCCATATCTCATCACCAAATCGGCCTAGAATGGTCAAACTTTGTGTGTAGGATTAGTTTGTGACCAGAATATAACCACTTAAATTTGAGTCAAAATGGATCCAAAATGGCGGATTATCAAGATTTGAAGATAATTTGAGGACCCTCAAATAGTTATAATTTGAGAAATATGTGTTCACATGATTATTTCATGGCAAGAAATACTACATTTGTGCCAAATTCAACTTCTTAAGTGTTTTTGGAAAGGATAGGGTAGGGGTTTTCAGACTTGGTATTGGGTGTGGCCTGTAGTCATGAACGGTTAAGCAAGGTTATTACTAAATCAAAACAAGCTCCAGTTAAAAACTCAGCTCCAGTAATGCGGCATGGCTGCTTACGTTTTTTTTATAGTTCGAATTTTTATCCCTAAAAAGTAATGTACAAAATGTTTAGTAAATTCATTTTTCGAGAAATGTAATGAATTCTTTCTTAATAATAATACTATTACGATGTAATTTCATTTTGTATTTTCGTTAAGAAATAATCATTGAAATTTTAAATTAGTTTCCAAAAACAACGTAGAAATAATAAGTTCCTATTTTTCAATTATTAAGCAAACGCACTAAATTTGACCACGAGATTGTGAAAGTCAGCACATATCGCGAAACCTCGAATTAAAATTCTCGTGTCGATGATGATTGAAAAGCACGAGACATTCGTGACTCCGTTTCGAAAAGTTTTTCATTATCGATAAGGCGAGACCAATAGACGGGGTAAGAGGGTTTGAAATATCCGTCGACCTTTTAGAACGACAACGACGGTGACGGCGATCGGAATTAATGAAATGTCATGCTGCAATTAATAAGAATACGCGAGGCTTTACTTTAATACAAAAACGCAATTTTCAGCTGTCAATTTTCATCGGCTTCTTTTCGATGATAGTACTTTCGGGCGAATAAATTTAAACGAGTTTCTTTTTAATTCGTCTAGATTGGTCGGATTTAAAATTGGCAGAACAAAGGAAGGGGATGATGGCGTATTTTGAAAACGATTCAATGAGTTTTTTTTTTTCAAGAGAATTTTACTATTTTATCAGGACAAAAAAGCAATACGCCACCATCAGGGGAAAGGAAGAAATAAGTACTTGCGATACATCGATCATCAATACAGGTGGAATGATTTGTAAATTCATCACAGCTTTTAAAAATCTTATAACGAATTTAGCAAATTCTAAATTGAAAACTAGAACATCTTAATTGAGAAAATTTTCAATCTGCATTGACGAGAAGTAAATTAAAAATTTGTCAGAGAATTCGGCAAGTGGATGAAAGGGATTTTCTCGACGAGTAAATAGTTGGCAACTGGATAAAGGTATCGAATCGCATTGATTAAAAAGAATTGTCGAAGCCTGGCCGCAGTCGTCTCGCAAGAAGTAAAATGAATAAGGACATGGTGTTCGCTACGTAATGGATTTTTCGACTCCATTAATTCTGGAAAAGCTTATACGGATTGTGTTAACAATCACGCGGCGGATACGTCGCAGGAAAATGCGAAGCCGATGATTTAGTGGCTCGCGAACCGGCTCATTTCCATCGTTTTGCATTATTCCGACGTAATGTACGGAAAGGATTAAACGTGCAATTTACTAACTTAATTATTCGGTGCGGATTAAACTGTTGATTGAACGAAACTAATGTAAATCGAGTTTTCGTTCGAAAGGCATTCTATGAGAGCTGACGTGGACGTCGGCGAAAGGCGAAAAAAGGGAGCGTTTTAGATAGAAATTTTCTCCTTGGAAAAAAATAATTTTTTTTTCAATGAAATTGCATTTGATTATTTTTTTATTTTTTATAAGTCCGTAAATGAGACAATGTTATTAAGTAAATGTATTTAAATTGCAAATCGAGAAAAAATATAAATATGATAGGAAATGCCCCCTTCGTAATTAGTCCATAAGGCTGGGTGAGGAGGCACTCAATTATGTAAATAAATAGATAAATAAATAAACAAATAAATAAATAAAATGAATATTTATTGAAGCTGCCCTCTTTACAGCTCGATGAGCCAGTTATAAAAAAGGCACTATTTAAAAAATGTATGCCTATTTTACTTTAATTAATATTAACTCAATTTGCTTAATACTACATTCGCTTGAAGCTCTAATTTAGCCTCACCCACACAGAAACCTACTCGTAACGTTGGCCTTATTCTTCTTCCTCAATAAATAGGAACTGGAATCACCCACCCACCAATTTGAACCATGATTTTTCAATATATCCCCCCAAAAGCCTGCAGCACTCACCCCCTGAAAACCTCGCTCTTCATGCCGAAGATACGAACTTCTTGGACCCCCACTGCCCCTCAGTAATTTTTTTCGAATGTGGTTTCGTAATATTAATCAAATTGAATTCAAACAATATAATGTGATTCAATTAATAAAAATTCTATCCGCAACTTGTGAAAGAATTTTATAGTTATAAAATATATATACTTGGCTGTCAACAGATAATGCTGCACGCTTGACGTCGACGTTATGTAGTGTCGTTAAAAATTAACGTTAATTCTACGTTGCGGTTTTGTTCGTTTAATTCGTCGTACGTCGAGAGAGCGAATTTTGCCGCACCCTCGACGCTCAATACCAACGACAGTGTAATTTTTAATCATCAAACGAACGCGTTAGTCGATGACGAAATTAGATTTAAATATTGAAAGGGCTGCGCGCTAATACCATTTACGGAGGACGTAGTGTTGTGATAAATTGACCGAATATGTCGAAATGAATATTTTAAATATACAATATACGAAGATAATGCGTATATGTGTACAGTACACACAATATCTGTTCACGTTAAGAAAGACACAACGTCATGTCATACCTAGTGCAAAAGTGGTCCTATGTTTTTTGAACTCATTAAGATCGATACAATTTGAATAAAATGATTAATTGGTATGCTTGGATAGTTTTTTATTCAGAGCCAACATTTTTTAACCAAGTACTGATCAAACCACTTGAGAAGGAGTGAGAAATTCCAATTTTTCAATCATGATCAATTCGGTAACTTAAAAATCCTAAAGTAATTTTTCATCAGTTGAATACATTCCAAGAAGATAATGACCACTGATGAGTTATGTCAAAGGCATGTGCAAAACTTCATACAGCACTGAATATTTTTCAGTTCTATTAGTTGTTGTATACAATTCAAACTAAGATCAGGTCTCTTGTAGGGCTGGTGAACAAAACGATCGGTTTGTTCCTTTCCGTTCCATTCCATTCCATCCCATTCTATTCCATTCCATTCCGTTTCATTCCGTTCCATTACATTCCGTTCCATTCCATTCCATTCTATTCTGTTCATTCCATTCCATTCCATTCCGTTCCATTCCATTCCATTCTGTTTCATTCCATTCTATTCTGTTCATTCCATTCCGTTCCATTCCATTCCATCCCATTCCATTCCATTCCATTCCATTCTGTTTCATTCCATTCTATTCTGTTCATTCCGTTCCATTCCATTCCGTTCTATTCCGTGCTATTCCGTGGTATTCCATTTTATTCCATTCTATTCCGTTCTATTCTGTTCTGTTCTGTTCTGTTCTGTTTTGTTCCATTACATTCCACTCTGTTCTGTTCTGTTCTGTTCTGTTCCATTCTGTTCTGCTCGGTTCCATTCTGTTCCATTCCATTGTGTTCTGTTCTGTTCTGTTCGGTTTCATTCATTGTTGTTGAAAAATATCGAGAGCGAATGAAAGCATTTACTAAATAAAGATTAAAAATATGAAAATTTGCGAAATTAAGCATTTACGCTGGTCTTCAAAAATTAAAAGTTCACATTTTGATAATGCCATCGCATGACGTCAATGCCATCGTAAGCTATGAAAAAATAGGAAAACCACAGTGATATTGCGATATTTATGAAGAGGAAAAAACTATTCTATTCAGTTCAGTTCCACTTTATTTTTTTATTATCATTATTTTTTCTCTTGTTCTATTTTGATCCATTTAATCTATTTCGTTCTGTTTCGGTTTATTTGTTCAAAATATAATTTTATTCTATTCTGGTCATCGTTCATTCTGAACTAAAACTTCTGTGTTCTGAATCGTTCATATAATGTTCTGTTCAGTTCACGTTTACCCAAGGGCGTGCTCACCGTGTAACGACTCAGGATAATATCCTGGGGCCCCAAGGAGTGAGCCCCTTTGGAGTGGGGCCTCTTTTAGTATGACAAGATGTGTAATAAAGTCATATAATTCGGTAGAAATAAAAGTTAGAAAATAGTAAAGAAACTTCAGCAAATTTATCTTCAACACCTAATTAATTCAATTCATCTTAACTACTTGTATTTAATGTTGATAGTAGGTCTAGGTACCCAATTATATCGCCATATCGGGAAATTTTACTTAATCCATCTTCATACATAAATTTCTTAAAAATTTTGAGCTATTTTTTTTCTTTTGGCAATTTGGACATAATCTCTAAAGTTGAGTGAAAATCAATGTTATACCTATCAAAATTAAAAAATTAAGAAATTAAAAATTTTATAAATCTCTATATGAAAATTTTTTGCTTCTTTGTATAGGTTTCCAACCCACTCAAAAAATGTTGAAAATTATAACGAGGGGAGCCTACCGACTCTCGGGGCCTTATCAAGATATTTATCCTGGAGCCCCGAATGGCTGAGCACGCCCCTGCCGTTCACCAGCCTTACTTTCAGCTTCTCATGACCAAAAATAGAAACTTTAGTATTATTTTCGAAACTAGCTCGAATCAGAAATGCTAAGCTGAATCCAAATCAGAATCTTAAGCTAAATTTTGACCGAAGTCGAAACTAAATTCTCTATACAGTGAGTCCAATTCATTAGTCATCATTAAGTGCAAAAATCACTTTTTACTTCTTCAAACCTATTTTTCGAAATCATAAAGGTGTTTAAATATTTTTCAAACGAATTTAGTATTCATTAAATAAAATACATAAAATACATAAAAAAATTTCCATTACGTAATCAAAATTTTATTACTTAAAATTTCATTATTTTTCCTTTACATTAAAAGGGTTTATCATCAGCTTTAGTTCAATTAATTTTATTTCTTCAGTTATAATTATTAATAATATTAATCGAAAATTTACATGAAATAATGGGATATGGTTGATTAGGTTTTTTGATGAGCAAATTTCCATTATTCAGATCTCAGCAGTTCTCAGGATTACATGCGGGTCCCCAAAAGTTTTGATAACCCTGTAAATAAATAACTTGCCTGATACGAGAAAGAGAAGAAGGAAAGCATGAAATATGTCGTTCTTCATACGTACGTAGAGATCGAGTCAACCATCACGGTTGGACAATTTCAACTAAGGAAATAAATCTTGAGAAGGGGCGCGACGGTTTTGCGAGACTGGACGCTTAATTAGAATACGGTAAAAATAAGACAACATCGAGACGCAGGCTACGCTACATAAATTAGTCAGAAGAGAGCAGGATACGAACGGAAGTCCTTCGAGAAAATGTGACAAAGAGGGAAGCGTCCAGTCCACAGTGCGGTCAACAGGTTCATCTATCAGTGTCGCAGCCTTTTTCCAGCGAACAACGAGTACACATGACAAGGGAATCGTATTCGCCTCGTAGCTACTAGTTACTAGCTATCTAATATGTTTACAGAATACACGTTAATTCGACGCGAATGGAAATTGATCACTGATCAGGTATACCGAGAAATCGAGATGATGAATAATTGGCGAGCCAAGCTGTAGAGACTTTCGCTCGTCTTCACGACTAGGAGCATTTGAATAAAAAGCTCGTAGCGAGGTACATAGCTGCGAGAGTACAAGTACATACTGTGTAATAACAGGATGATGAAAAATCGTAATTTTTTCGCAACGAGCTTCGTTAATGAGAGCAAGAGTCGACTGTATATAGTGTATTATCGAAACTTTCGCGTTTTCGCGACGCAGCTTAAAATTAAATACCTACGAAATGTAATAACAATAACGACTTCAGAGCCGGTGCGGCATACGGTAATGGGACTCGGGACGAAAACGAGGCTCGACGAAATAAGGAAACAGAAATACGCTCGTCATTTTGTTGTGGAAAAGGCCAGAAAAGTTTAATGCAGTAAATCAGTCGGTAAATACGGAGCATTAGCGCTGCAGCCTTGGTTGCACTGATATTTTCAAGTGTAATTCCGTTATCTTGACTCGCCAGATTATTATTTAAAGGATTTAATAAAGCTAAAAAACGCGCCGCTTCGGAATTTCGTCTTCATTTTCGGGGGCGAAATGTTAATTAAAGTTTTTATTATTATTAAATCCATAACCGACGGCCGGATTCAATTTTTCTGCTGCGAAATTCTTTCGCCTTTTAAGCTTATTGAAAATCGATTCGTTATTAAATAGCGTTTTTACGGGACCTATTTTTTTACGAGCCTGATGGTGAGGGCATCGCGTAATTCCATTTTTCGCTTTCACGTTTAAAAATACGTATATATATATTTTTTTGCGACAAAATATTTACGAAAAGATTATACATAGAGGAAAACAACCTTTGCGAAAGTGTGAAATAGACGCGCCTTTTGTTTTTTGTTTCAGTGCCAGAAAGAAGGATGGACTTTTTCCATAGCAGGCAAGATATGGATAAGATAAATGTTTCCTGCAGAGTGGAAGGAGTTTATCCTAAGCCGATGCTATTTTTATACAAAGATCCCGACAGAGCTGATAAGTGAGTAACCCGTCTCATTTATTAACTTTTTTTTTCTATTTTCATTTTTACGAAAAGCGAGATTTTTCTCAATGAATTTGACAGTTGTTTTGAAAAGTTTTCGTCACGATTTAATAACGATGAAGATTTTTTTGTCCGACCATTACGCTAAGCTGGTACGAAATTTCAAGAGCTGAAGAGACGATGTGATTTTCAGATGAAATTTATTACGAGGTTTTTCTAATTAAAAAATTTTTAAGTGAGCTTGAAATTTTGGTATCGTACACCAACGGTCAAAGTCATTAATCTTCAAACTTGAAAAAGAAGTACTATGCGCCAATTTTGATACTAGTTGTAGAGCTAGAGCTTGGAATAGCTCCCGATTCGTAATGAATTTCGTATATTCTAAGAGTCTCATCATTGGAACTAACAGAAATAAAGGAATAGGTACCAGTTAAGATAAGTAATTTAATTATTTCAACGAGAGTAAATTTATTCATTTTCATTTTTATACAATATTCACCTATTGGCCACGTGGGTCACACAAAAAATTTCTTCAGTGTTTTGGAGAGTAAACATGAAAAGGTGCATTATTGCCTAAGGAGGATAGCTAAAGTCAGTGCTAAATTCACGTATACAGGTAATGAAGGCAGTTGCCTAGAGTTTCCCATTTTTTTTTTTTTTTTTTTTTTTTAATTCAAGTTGAAAATTTACATGATTAGTTTATTGTGCAAACGTTAACATTTATTTCTGTTAAATTATTTTCCAAATTAATTCTAATTTTAATCATTTTTTCTCATTAGGTACCTACCTATGTATATACTATCATAGATTAACTATATATAGATAGGCCACCGTACGTTAAATTTTTATCACTCTAAAACTGGAGCTGGAATCGTTTTTCGTTAATATCTGGGGAACAATTCAAGATATAGGACTCGCAAATGGCTCATTTTGAAGATATTGAAAAGCAAAATGATTTATTTTTCCTCAGGTTATGTTGTCGATTTAATTTTGGAATTAACTTCATAACAGCGATTTTTTTACATTACTATGAATTTTTTCAAAAATTAAATCAAGAACAATTGTTTTTTAATATTGAAACACATTCAGAATTTTATGCCCTTTTGAATGAGCTACTCGTAAACATTCTATCTATATTTTTTCTTGAGATATTTGCAAAACACCAAGCAAAAAGTCGAATTAATTTTTAATACTGGAGCTCATTCACAAAGGGCGCCTTAAAAAATGAATTAGTTTTATTGAAATAACTCGAGACTCACATCGATGACAGTAATGTTTTAAAATTGAATCATGTATAAAATGCAAGCTCTTTCAAATGAGCTGTTTTCGAACACTCTAACTCAATTTTTATTATAAATATTAATAAAAAACTTTCTGGCTCCTTTTTCAACATTATTTATGAGTAATAAATTCGTATATACCGGTAGGCCATCTATGTATGGTTAATATAATCTATGATACTATGTATCACAAAATTAAACATTCAATTTATTTTTATTTTATTTATCTAGAAATTCATAGGGGGGGGGGAGAACAAAGAATGTGTTTTAGGAAAATCGGCCAACATCTCACATGAACTGAAAAAACAGCGTAAATGAAAAAGGACACGGGGAAAGTAAATTTTGCGAGAGGTCCAAAATGGGTAGAAAAATAAAAAAATTCATTTTTGAGATTTCAATAGGAAATGATAATGTACATAATAAAGAACATTATACTACACACTGGCCATCTATGGTAGTGTTTCAACAGACGTACGGGCAATTCTAAGGAAACAGTACATATCGTCCACAGGGGCGTACCGAGGACATTTTTCAGGGGGGGGGGGAGAAAACCAAAAATTGCCAACTAATTTTACAATTTTACCAATTGTTGACTTTTTTTTTTTTTTGCTCCACGAAAATAAGATGTTAAATACGATGTATGTCACAATCTTGTTAGTCTTCAAAACATTTAAAAATAGCTGTAATAATACTACGCAAGTGGTCAAGTTTACCAACTTTACGCTAAAACTCCAAATTTACCAACTTTCCAAAAGCCAAGGGGGAAGCTCCCCCCTCCCCCCTTTCGGTACGTACCTGAACCAACTTTTTCACAATATCAACTTTAAATTATTATTACGAATAATACTCCGTTAATTTTCAAGATAGAGAGCATTGATTAATCGCATTGCATTCAGCATTCAATTTTCTATAAAAATGGATGAAAAAACGAATTTGAAAATTTTCACTTAAGTCCCTTTTCTCAACACTCATCATATATATTATTTTTTTCTGTATTAAAAAAATTTATGATTATTTTTCGTTGCGAAAATTTGACTTATTTAAATATTAAATTGAAATATTTGTATACTAAGAATTTGCTTCTCTCATTCCATCATTGAAAATATTTTAAGAGTTGAAAACAAAAACAAACAAACTATCTGCAATGCTCTCATACATTTCCTAAAATCTAGGTAGTTCATAAATACATGCTACTCTGTTCAGAAAGTGTGGTAACACCACCCAGAACCAAGAGGTTTCCTCCGTGGTGCGGGTAATGGAGGTTTTTTTTTTATTGATTCTTATACTTTTTTTTTTTTACCCAACAGCGTACCAGAAGAAGAAGTCACCATAAATATATATGAGACGAGAAGCGGCAGTTACGATGTGATGACTTCGGCCATATTCGATGAAACGTATTTAGAAAGACCGACTGTGTTCGACTGCGAATTGAGGATACCAGGCACAATGTACAATAAAAGAAAAACGCTTCTATACTTTCCAGGTATGTAGCGTTCGTACTTATTGGTTTTATAAATTTCTTTTATCTTACGGAATCGAAAATTATCCACTTACTTACTACTCGTAATATACTTTACTAATACTCGGCAAATGCGAAATAGAATGAAAATTGATACTTTACGGTTGGTTTGAAATCGTATGTGCGTCTGTGCTCTTTGCTAGGGCTGTGTATGGTGCATGTACTGTGTACGTATGGAATTTTAAAACGACGACGACGACTACGACGACGACGTGCAACACTCTAGTGTATAGTGCGAGTATTTATTCTTCTTTGGCGAATGAACGTAAACGTAGAACGTACGATTTGCATTAAATATTCATTTATAGGTGTACTCTAGTATTACTCTTATCCACCGTGTGTATATGCTACTTGTAGATATATTCCACTAAAGGCATCAGCGAACGGTTTCTGTAGAAGTTCGTGATTCGTACTCGGTGACGTCTCGTATAGGAATACTCGTGAGCAACAAATTCTTTGAGAAGTTTCTTTCTTGGTTTTTTTTTTCTTTCTCTCTCTGTCTCCTATTTCCATCTGTATATTTTCGCGCGTTGACTTCAAAAAAAGCGCCGGTTCTTGATCCAGGAATAGTATGTTTCGACTTGCGAGGTAATCTAATAACGGTCTTGTTTGTTGCTTATGGAAAATGGAAACCAATTACAAAGATAAAAAGAAACGGAGACATTTGTACGCGGAAAAGTATACGAATACACCTTGGAGCGCTTCCGTTTCGTATAATATGACGAAGTTTTTTCCTTTTTTCACCCCAACCTCAACCTCGCCTCCGGTTTCCTTGGCTAATTGAAAGTATCAAAAAGATTAATTAATCAAACGAAAAAGAAATCGCTATAAAAGTTTCGGATAATTAATCTTTCAAAAATGATGAAACGTAAAATGAAAATAAGAAGAGACGTTTGGGATATTTTTTCGCCTTTTTTTCGAAGCGAGAAAGCGCTACAGCTATGTACTATAAGGAGCCGATAAGAAAAGCTGCGACAATTTTTTCGCCAAGACTAACAGCAATACGCGACGTATACAATCGCAGCAGCCGGATCCGCTTTCGGGTTAAAAGTGTTTTAGTTTGTGCGATTCTCTCTTTTTTTGGTCTATTTCTTTGGTTCGCGTGTTCGTTTAAAAAGGATTAGGTTTTTGTGCGGAATTAATACTTTGTTCGGATGGAAAAATTATCTTTTAAAACATCGCTAATCTTATTGAGGGCGCGAGCTCTTTTTCTTCAACGCCGCGCCGTGCTAGTTTAGCGTTCAAGTTGAGCGAAAATATTGTAGAAAGTGAGGCGGAGGACAACGTGGTTTTATTTGGCGGCGAGCGATAATTTGTTTTAATAATTTATCATTTTATCTGCGCGCCGCACCGCACCGTTCGACTCAATATAGCTTTTAGGTAAATCGACGACTTAGAACGATTAACGCGGTTTTAATTTATTCTTCATTGAAATGCCGCCTTTGATGGTGCGCGGGTGATTAGATTTCGGGCGGAGAGCAAACGACGCTGGGTGAATGCAAAATTTCAACCTTTCCAAACGAAACGTCGATGTATATGTACCTTCGAGCGTTTTCTTGTATACAGGACGCGAGCTTGTGCTGTAATTTAGTTTATTATGCGGTGTATACATAAATATGTTAAATGTATAAGCGAAAACCAATTTTGATGTTTTATTTGCAGCTAGAGTAGTGAATAATGCATTCGTATAATTGGTGTGCGGAACGAAAATGGACGCGACAATTGAATAAACTAAAAAAAGTATATTCGTGCGTGATCTAATAAACATTAAATAGAGGAATTATAGTAACTGGTCAGTTTTCTGATTGGTCATACGTCACGCATGTAACAACCAATCATAAGGTCAGAATGTGATGAAATGTAGGTAGTTTCATATCTACTTTCCTGAATAATATCGTTCAGTTTTCAATGAACTGTAATGTTGTAATACCAGTGTAATCCACTAAGGGCTAAACCTTAGACAAAATGTGAGGACTCACATTTTTTGCGCTTACAAAAACTCAATATTTAATATTTATGTGTCACTGAAGCTTCGCACGGTGGAAAAAATAATAAATAAATTAAACCTAACCAAACCCAACTTTGAAGTAAGGAACGTAGGTCTGAAAGTTTCAAGTCTGAAGGTTCGAACGGTGGAAAAAATAATAAATAAATTAAACCTAACCAAACCCAACTTTGAGGTAAGGAACGTAGGTCTGAAAGTTGCAAGTCTGAAGGTTCGAACGGTGGAAAAAATAATAAATAAATTAAACCTAACCAAACCCAACTTTGAGGTAAGGAACGTAAGTCTGAAAGTTCCAAGTCTGAAGGTTCGAAGGATGAAATAAATAATGATGCAAAAATTGTAGTAATAAAATAATATTAAAAAAAAATTGACAAAAAAGTTTTAAAAAAAACTTGACCCGAAAAACGATAAAAAAATCCCGCGATGGAAGGTGATTTCGATATCGCAATTGTCGGAACGAGAAACCACTATCTTAACCACTCCGCCACGGGTAGCTCGGCTGAACTCGCCAACAAGTCCATATGCATACGCGCTTCTTCAGAAACCTGGATATTTGGCTGAGTGCAAATGAAACGGTACTGAAATAACAGTACAAGCCACTCCCACCGCAACGCTTGACGATCAGCTGATTGTACTTCGACAGTAGCGAACGACGACCTTTTTAGTAGTTGGAAAATTTGAAATGGTCGACATTTCTAAATTAGCCGCATATGTCTGAGAAAATGCATACAAAGTTAAGAACATAGCGTTGCGGTGGGTGTGGCTAAAGCCAAGCAGCAGCCGCAACGACGACCGCGTTTTCGTCCCGCAAACAACAAGAATTTAACATTGCAGCCAAATATCCAGATATTATAGTTAACGTCCGTGTATGGAAGGTACATGAATGTTAAATATTAGAAAATTGAAATAAGAAAAGAGTCCCCACTATTTGATGAAGGTTTAGCCTCCAGTGTGTAACCCAATGTACTGGCAACACTGTAATAAAGAAACATAGTTGGCTCCTAAAGGAATACTTACCGGTCTACTGTTCGGAGAATGTGCTCAAGCGGATGACTTTCGGTGCTCTCGTTATTTTTCGTAATTTTGTTATACCTGTATAAATAAACATGTTATTAAATTAGATATATCTGCGCGGTATTTATATCCGTTAATTCTCAGTACTCAAATATACCTGTGTTTGTTCAACGAAGGTGCAAGTCCATTTCACAACATGAACGACTGAAATTCGTTTTTGATTTGAATTATTACCTGATTCGTGTTTTCATTTCAAGAGTAAGTCGAGGTGATTTATCACTTTCCAACTTGCTGATTGGTTGTTACCCTCGTGACGTATGATCAATTAGAACATAGATCAGTTATTATAACAACTCTATTCCCTTGAATTACTCGCAAAATAAAAACACAAATGATGATTCAAATAACAAACGAATTTCAGTCATTCACTGAAAATTGAACGATATTATCCTTAGCTAAGAGCGAAGCAAATACAGTGTTGTAGGAACAAACCCAAGAACGAGAACGAAGAACAACAAGAACAGAGAATTTTCATTGTTCCTGAGGAACAGAACCAAGAACGAGAACATAAAACTGATATGTATGAAGAGCAAAGAACAGAACGAGAACAGAATATTTTTAAACTGAAAGATCAAAGAACGAAACGAGAACCAACTAATGTAAAATGAGGAACGAGAACAAAAACAAGAACGGATGTAATTTCGGGTTGTTCTTCGTTCTTTTGAAAGTTAATGATTTATCATAAAATTAATAGATATCATGAGGGAAAGAGAAAATAAAAAACTTCTAAAAGCGGACAAATGCTGCGTATACCCATATAAATCCTTTTTTTTTTATTATTAATTAGCTTCAATTAATTAATTTTCAATTTCAACAACAACATAAACTGTAAACACGTTATCAAAAAAAAAAGAAAGAAAGAACAAAAGAAAAGTTGAAGAACGAGAACAGAACGAAGAACGAACAAGAACGAGACCATAAAGATTGAAAGAACAAAGAACAGAACGAGAACAACATTGTAAAGAATTAAAAGAACGAAGAACGGAACGAGAACAGTTGAAACATTGAGAATAAGAACGAGTTGGGAACAGGATCAAATGACTGGGTCTTTCCAGGAACAAGAACAGGAACAAGAACAGACATATGTTCGTTCCTACAACACTGAGCAAATATGAAAAATTTACAGAAGAACGAAATGAAAATTTCATTTACTTTTTAATTTTCTACCAGTACTTTCTAATTTTGTATTGTTGGCTGGTAACATTGAGACTTTAATTTATTTCAGTTCAATGTTACCAACTTGGTAAACCCAAAAAAGCAAAGGAGGAACCTTTTTGCACTGACTAAATTGAAGATAAGAGACACTTCATTATTTTTTGGGATTTTGAATGTTTATAATCATTTGGCGAACGAAAGCAAAGTTGCACTGAAAAGAGTCCAACATTACCTTTCTAACGATACCAATATCTCTAAATGAGAAAAAACATCACTAGGAACCTTTTCGCTCTTAGCCGACGTTATGTAGGGTGGTAGCAATGAAATTATCAAGATTTTATCACATTTTAAGCTTATGATTGGTCGTTACGCATGTGTCGTATGACAATCAGTAAACACACCAATTGGATACGTGCCACAAGCGTCATGCAGGAACAGCTCGACTACATCATTCAAGGCGGTGGCATCGTGAGAGTTGAGAACTGTAAAGTCGGAAGTGGTAAAGTTGATATATTTCTCCCAAACGGCTTTAGCGGGCAAAGATCACGAAATAAGAGAAATGAATGTAAAAACCGAGTAAATATCGTGTATTCGTCCGCTTTCACAAATATTTAAGGCAATTTAATCTGCATCACATTCTACAGTTCCTTTTGCCCACCTAACTAAGGATAATCATTTGGTAGTAGATTTAAAAACTGTACGAACTTGTCACATTTTTGTCAGAACGCGACGTTGGCGATGGCGAAACTTTTTCCAATCGGATAAACCCGTCGAGATAATTTTTTCGACTTTATCGCAAGAAAGCTTGAGGGATAGGTTGTTGGTTGGTACAAAAATGTCGTGTTATTAACCCGCAACGATCTTTATTTCAACGACGGGTAACATCGTGCAAAGAATTTCTTGGATGAAAAAGTATAGCAGGTAGGAGACTTCACTGGCTTACCAATAAATCTGTGGTTTTAATGCCGCAAAATGTGTGGCGTGACGTTTAATTCTGGGCGCATCGTTGGACGAAATGTTATGTGTTTTGGTGTGCGAGCATAAAAAGCGGTGTTTTGCGGCGAGCCGAAGACCTTCGATCGGAGTTTTCTTTTACTACATGGGTCGATTTCCCTGTTGTATTCTTTAAAACACTAAAAGGACAGACGAATAGTTTTTTAGAAATTAAAATATTGAAGGCAGTTTTTAAATAATTTGGGAAAATTCGAGGCACAATGGAATTTTGAAAAAAAAAAACAATACCATACTGAAATATTATACGGTTTTTAGGCGCCAAAATATGGCCCTTAGTTGCAAAAAAAAAATTAAAATGACTGAAAAGTCACTTTTATATACTCGTTGATTATTTTATTTGTCATCAATCTAGATGAACTGGGATAGTACGAAGGGCTATATTTTAAAAACGTGGAACTACCTCAATAGTGGATCGGCTAGCTGCATCTCCCATTTGTATGCTGAGAGTCCATATTAGTCTGATGTGAACATAGTTGCAGGGCTGTAATAACGGATCGTGTTTTGTTGTTCCCGTTCCTGAGTCATTCCATTGAGTTACGTTATGTTACGTTCCAACTATGGATGTTCTGTTACATTCCGTTCCGTTCTGTTCTGTTCCATTCCATTCCGTTCTTTAACTCTTTTTTAGTTCGAGTTGATATTAGTTATGAGTTAGGAGTCTCTTTTTTTTTCTTTTTTTTTTTTTTAATTGATGATAGTAATAGTAAAAAATTTAAAATTTAAATAAAACTAAAAATCAAACATAAACATTTAAACAATGACTGAAAATTGCAAATTACACAAAATGACTCACATTGTATGAATGAATGACAATGCATTGAGTAGTTTTGCCATTTTTTTTTTTTTTTTTTTTATGAAGATTAATTGATAATTAATTGAGTTATCGGTTCAAGTCAGTTTACAAATTTGAAAACGTTTGAGTCATTTCAAGTTAAAATTAGTTAGAGCCTTTCACGGTAGATCCATGGAGCATTTTAGTCATAATTCATACATATTTGTTTCGAAACATATGGATCTTCTTTTAGATTGGTTGACTTCCACTATATAAAAATTTATGATTCATAATTTTGTTGAAAAGGAGCCAGAAATGAGTTAGTTACCGAGCTCGCTCAGAGATGGCGCTTCAACATATTTTTTCTCTCCCCGCAACGATTTAACTTACTTTGAAAGCGGATGGTAGCACGGTAGTGAATACGTTAATGTTATTCTTCTCTTCTGCCTCAAATTTTTTTGTACACCAAGGTAATCAAATGCGATATGGTAAACGCTATCTATGATGAAAGTACTCACAAGTAAATACTTGGAATGAAATTTCAGATCTGTTATTTGAGTTGGAAGAGGATTTCATCATATTTGAAAGCCAAGTAAATTGTGTTTTTTGAAAAAGAAAAAATTTAAAACCTGCCCAACTATATTTTGAAGTCAAAGCTCTGTATCAGCGGATTATCCGATACATGTAGTTACGTTACATACTATACATATCGAGAGTCGTTATTAAGTTGATTTTGATTTTATAGGTATCTAGGACTTGAGCTAATGGGCGGTGAAATGTAAATGGAGCGTTAATAATACTTTTTTGTAGGGAATGGAGGTGAGGAGAACCAAGAGACAGGGATAGAGTGCAGTAATGGTGTGAGCATACGATGGAGTCTTTAACTGAAGTGTCAAGATTTTCTTGGCGATGGCGATGTAACTGAAGAATCGTTTCCGTTCGAGTAATTTCTTTTTAAATACGGTGCGACGAGACTATAAATCGACGCCGAAACGTCTGCTAGTGAAAAACAATTTTTATACAAAATTATGAACTCTGTAGCTAATCGTAATGCACGTGGCAACGATCCAAAGAGACTTAGAGTACAGCAAATGGAGCTATCGTATCCGCGTATCTCTATCTTGGAGGCGCGCAAAAGGAAAAAAAGCGACAACGAGGAGAGAAGTCTGGTACTCGCAGTCGTTGGGTTAGGTGCACACGGGGCGCGCCGTAACCGAAATTATCTTTATTATAACATGTGCGCGGAACACCATTCGATAGTAATAATTTAAAAAGTTGAAACTTTTCACTTTATTAGGGTAGAAGAAAACGCGGGCATGAGGAGCTTTATGGCGAAAGGTGGCGGCGGCACACGCGAATAAAGTGAAAAAAAAACTTACTCGTGAAGTGTTTATTGTAGCGATATGAGAAGAATATGTAAAAACCGCTTTAAGCGTGTACCAAGTACCATTTATTCTTTTCTATTGCCTGGCGTTGTTAAAGTTTCACCGACAGTGCTTTCTTTTTCCGCAGATCCGGCTACCTTTAAACGAGCGTATTTTTTACATAAGATTAAGGTGGGTGGTTCGACGGCGCGCGGCGGTGAAATGAGAATAAAGTTTTTTATTTTTACCGGTACCGGTTAACTACGGAGTTGTTGGCCTAAATTTCGATTCATTTTTTTTGCGATTCAAATTTTATTTGCATTTTAAAGCAGTTAACGTTCGCCGTCGACGTTGTTGTAATATACGAAGAAAGCGAGCTAGGTGGAAATGAGAGATACTCGAGTTACTTTTATGACGGTACGGTCGGGAAATGGTGTATAAAAATAAGCGGCCCGACGAGACGAAGCCAACGGGTACACTATTTTTCATTTTTTTTTCTGAATTTGTTTTTGCTTGTAACAATTTAGTAGCAACGAATGAAGTAGAGAAAAGGGATTGTATCAAGGGTGAACCACAGCTTGTATACAAAAGAAATCACGGGTATGAGCAAAAAACAATGAAAACGTGAAATGTTGCCTATCTTCACTATAGAAGGCAGTAAGGATGCAAAACTACACAAAATTAGAGGTGAAATGAACCTATCTACGCGAAACTCCAACCCATTCGAAAACCAGTTTTACGAAGGTAAAATTTCATATCAAACCGATAATACTCATCCAGGACCCCTTAAAAAGATATGTAGTAATGCCAAAAAAATCTAATCACTTTCTGAAAGGGAGTTGGATCAGCGCCCGTTTTAGGATAGCTGCTTGGAGGCGGTTTCGTTTCCATAAAGTCAAGTGGAAAAGATAGTAAATTCTTTAAATTACCAAAAAGTTTGTTTAAATACCTAAAAAAAAGAAAAAGGAAACTCTTGGTGGGTTTGATACCCAACCCCCCTCTTAAAGCCGGTTATGAGTTGATGCTTCTGAAATTAGGACATCCGGACACATACTGAGACATTGGCTATCCTAAAAAGGACCACCAATGCCAACATATGCCCAGCAGGGTCGGCTCTTAAGGAGACACCAAAGACCTGTTGGCCGAAGCCAACATCCGGACACCTATGGTGACCGGTTCTCTAGGCTAATTTGGAAAAACTAACACGCAGAAATACGTAATAAATTTTATTTTAAATTTTACACGAAAGGTGACGGCCGAATAGAAACTATAATCTTAAAAATACAGTTACCGGTTATGTAACTTATCTTAGGTCTCCAGTGTATCTTCGTCAGTGACCAAGTTGAATAAATAACACTTCTGGATCCAAGGGATCCAATCACACCCGAAAGACGAACACGTACAATATAGTTTTATAAAAAGTCAACAATTAAACATCAAAAATATCAACTGCAATAAGTTCAGAACACGTGTTTACGAAAACCACAAAAGTGCGACCTTTATTCGACGACCGTTAAAATCGCAGTTCCGAGGCGCGCGCTTGAGAAGAAGCTCGACGCTAGGGAGATAGTAGGTAGTGCCAGTAAAACTTATCACGTATATAAATGGATACCTATTTTTGATATCACACTCGCAAACGAACGATACCTTGACATAGTAGTCCAGTCAAATTAGGGTTATAACCGGGACAAATTGGGGGCCAAAATTTTTCTGCGGAATCTTGTAGCCAATAGTATCCATAACTACCACCAACTTTTCCCCAAAAATCCCCCTGTTGCTTCTCCCCAAAACTACATTTGTGCCCCCAAACCAGTTTTTTGCCCATAGCACACATCCTCATCTAGATACAGAAAAAAAGTCAAGTTGAAAAATGAAGCTGATGAAATTTCCCATAAAAAATATTATTACACATTTTTTGCCCAATTTGATAGAATAGCGAGAAAAGGCCCTTGAAACGCGCTACTTTCATTGCGCATAGGGCCATAGCGCGACGTTTGATATACCTTACCGCGTTACGTTAATGTTTCATGTTCTCATCGCGCAAATGACTACTGAGGTGAACAAATTTTGGTTTTTCTCGAAAATCGATCAGGAATAGCGGTTGATAGTTGTAAAATAATCTCAAAAGTATACCCAAAAAATTTAAGTTTTTCAAGTTAATATCTATACCCTGAATAATCAGGTCAAAGTTAGAAAATTTTATGATGCATCAAAAATTGTTCAAAAAAATTTATTTTCAACAATTTTTAAATTTTTTGTGTGCAAGGGCGATATTTTGCCTTCTGAATTTCAGAAAAATAATTATTTACCTATTTTTTCAATAATCAGGGGCTTTCAAACTATTTCTAATGTATATGAAAAATCCCTATTTTTCCTGTATTGTTTTGCACTCATACTATACTACAAATAGATCAATTTTCTAGAAAAACCAAAATTTCTCCCATGCCAGTAGTATATTTGCACGATGAGAACATTAAACATTAGCGTAACGTGGTAGGGTATATCAAACGTCGTGCTATGGCCCTAAGTGCAATGAAAGTGGCCCGTTTCAAGAGCGTTTTCTCACGATTGTATCAACTTGAGCAAAAAATGTGTAATAATATTTTTTGTTGGAAATTTGTTCAGCTTCATTTCTTCACTCGACTTTTTTTCTGTATCTAGATTAGAACGCATGTTATTGGCAAAAAACAAGTTTTGGGGGCACAAATGTGGATTTTGGGGGAGAAGCAACGATGCGATTTCTGGGGAAAAGTTAGGTGTTATTACAGACACCATTAGTTACAAATTTCCGCAGAAAAACTTTGGCCCCCAATTAGTCCCGGTGAACACGTGTTTTTGTCGCAATTTGACTGGACTATAGGGGAAAAGTTGATTAAATAATCAATCGATTTTGCATTTTAATTTAAATACGTCCGTTGATACATTTTTTCGAAAAGTTGGAGCCCCCCATCGACCTATACCACAATACTTAACATGCAGACAATTTCAGCTTTTTTTTCTAATTTATTGGTAATAGTGTAAAAAGAGGTGAGAGTGTGACAGCGTACCGAAAGTTTGATTGCAATGTTGGTTTATTCAAGTTCACACACAGAAAAGTTTTAGTAAAATTTTTAGTTGGATTTGGTGAGAGACTCATCGAATTTTTTATTTGTGACGAAGAAATTTTGAAGAATCAAGGAATACAAATGCGAGAATGTGGGACGATAAAATGGAGTGAAATTCTAGAACAGAACAAACTTCTTCTATAAAGTTGGAATTGAGTGACTATAATATAGCGAAAGCATTGAAATCGAGAATACTATGAGAAATTATTCGGCCATATCGAATTACCTATTTTATTGTTGTTGTTGCTGCTATCAAAAGATTCGATGGGTAATCGAAACCGGTACATTATATCATTTTGAAGTATGGGTCTTAGTTCAAAGAGCAAAGCGCTTGGCAGGGTGCGAAAGGGAGGTACCTTTATTTACGGAGTTTTTCACCCATACATCGAGTAAGGCTCGCTAGTTAGACGTGTTAAAAAATTTGTTAATAAAGCGTACAGCTTGGCGCGTGAAGGGGAAGGCGTAAATTCACCGCTTTTTTTGCAGGAGTCTCTAGAACAGAACACAGCGTGGCGGTAGCGTATTTTCGAACGAAGCGTCTAGCGTCAATTTATCGCGAGATAATAATTTATTCGGGACGCGAATGTACGGATTTTCCGTCTTTAACACATTCGTTTCACGGGTTATTTTACGCAGGGTGTTGTTTTTACGGCCCTCCTACTGATATGTTTGCGTGGCTATGGTTTTATTTACGTTGCTTAAAAATAAATGTTTCAGCGTTTTTAACGCGGCGGCGGCATCGGCGGTGTTTTTTTTTTTTCGTCGAATAAATAACCGCAACAATCGATTTTTTCTAATCGCGCACGTTTACCGCTTCATAGCATCGGAGTGCGGCTGGAATACTGTATTGTTTTTATTGTTTGCGCGATGGATTAACGTAATCGGTATTTTTTCTGGTCGTGTTTAAAATCACCAACTCCATGGAATCAGCGACTCGAGCGCATTCCTTTCGAAAATCTAAAGTACCAGGATTACAATGCAGGGCAGAAATCAAGGCAACCACAACACATGTGCCTTTGGCGAACATTTGCCAACTCTTTGCATCGAAGGTGTTGTACGATTTTACATTCGGTGTCGGAGTAGAAGTTGGCAACGAAATAAGGAAACCAGCAACGAACGAGTCTTAACCTAGAGAAACACGATGACGACCAACGCACCGAGTTGCCATCTTATTTACAATTACAACGTTAGCATACGGAATAGACAACACGTACACGTACACGTAGAGCTGGAATAAACGTAGTTGAGGACAATGTTGCGCGAAGACGGCGCAAATAATTGCGGCAGTTAGGTTAGCTTTAATAAGAAATAGAAATTCACGATTCGCAAAACGTTTTATAGTCATTAATTCGGCGAAATAGCGAAATTTTCGCCGCTTGTATCGTCTGCCGAGAAATTTTAATTCGAAAAGGTTGGCTGCATACTTTCGTATAATGAGAAAAGCGAAATAAAATCTGCGCGAGCGGAAAATATTACTTAATGTCGTTTGTATTTGTAAAAGTGAATCAGCGAGCTGTGAAATATACCAGTCGGCTTCGTTTACCTTACTGAGTCCTCGACAGTGGCGCACCTCTGCGAAATTGCAATGCTTGGAGCAAATTGTGAGCACTGTTCTGTACCTGCATCGTGCGCTTTCACTGCAGACTACTACTAGAATCCAAATCAGCGTACGTTTTGTATGTCTGCAAATGAATAAATATTTGTGCGCAAATTTCGTGACTGTGAAAAGTTTTACCCATAAAGTCGTTGGAAAATTAAAAGTATAAACTATTTAAACAATCATTCGAAAATATTGAAAATTTTTTTCAATGCCTTTTATTGTCAAGAATACGTGAAAAATTTTCAATTTTTCAACTTCTATAGATAGCGAAAAAAAATTTCTTGCCTATATCTTCAAAAGGGGTATACAGTTAGGTACCAAAAATTTGATGAACATTTTTTTCTCGTTGAGGTTCACCTATTAGCCAATGTAATTAAATATTTTTGTAAAGATAATATGATTTCTCGAACTTCTTATAAAGAGAGCCAAGATAATATTATAGAGTAAGAAATAACAATTGAATTAAATTTAGAGAAAAAAATTAAGCATAAAAATATTATTAATAATACCATTTACACCTTCGGCGTACTAAAGATAAAATCTCAAACCAAACTAAAGCTGGTAAAAACTCCTGACTAGCAAGCCAAGCCCTTTGTCGCATGCCCCTTTAGCAAACTGCCTATGAACCAGGAAACTGGTCAGTTCGTCACTCCATCTCGCTTTCTACCTTTCTCTTTTTCTGTTTCCTGTGGAAAAAGTTCATGAGTTGGATACCCCTCTATTCTTCTCCCTTCTTCTAATATGGCCAGCCTAGTCCCATTTTAATCGTCTTATAACTTGAATAACAATATATATGAATTAATTTATATTATTAAAATTTAAGTATTCATAATATCAAAATCATTGATTTCTGATAATTTGATTGTTATAATATTTGATTTGATTTCATTATTCAAATATAAAATTTTAATTGACGGGAATGAAGAAAATAAAATAATTAGTATCTAAAACACCTTTTAGTTTTTTTTGTAATATTACTAGTATTGGTTTATTCCCCTTCTTTAGCTAAGTTTTTATAGCATTAAAGCCTACCTGATATGGGAAGTGGGTGTCGAGGGAGGATGGGGCCTTCAAATCCTTGCGTTTCATTCCATTTGTAATCATCTGACAATTGTCCAACTTTTTGGAGTATACCGGGTGGCTACTTCATTCGAGCACTCCAAGCGCAAAAATCTTTCCCTCGTAGAAATGAATTATATATTTGAATGATATTAAGAAGAATATATGGGATAAATAAAATTTATTTAATGCTTAAAAGCGTCTATCAATGAAATTCAAAATTTTAAATTATACTTTTGTTGTCAAAAATACACATATGTATTGAATTTATTCACCATTTGGCTAATTTTTTCGCTTGGGTGCTGGAATCAATAAGTCGTCAGGAACATATATTTCCCCCCCCGCGTAGCGCAGACGGGTATTCATAAAATTTGCTCAAAATTTAGCTGAAGACTATTCTTCAAAATGCAAAAAAGATACTTTTTTGTTTTTTCAATACATATCAAAATGGCGTATACTCAAATTTTGAGGAAAGCTAGAGAAGTCGAAAGTAGCTCAAATTTGTTGTTTTTGATCTCATATAAAAGAGTAACTCACAGACACCAACATATCCAAATTTCAACTTTTTAAGTTCATTTGGAGGGGAGTTGAAAAAAAAAAAATTTGAAGAAGTTTTAAGGGAATGAATTTCTTGAATCCTACACATATCTTCAACAAATCAATCTAGGAATATCAAACTTTGTCTCTCTCTCTCTCTCTCTCTAGTCGTAAGTCGATTTCGACTGTTCTGACCCCAATGCGATGAATGTTCTCCAGTCTTCCTGTTCTTGTGCCATGGCTGCCGCCGTTGTAACCTCTCCCATTCCACGTCCCCTCCCGCCTGGCACTTTACCGAAGATTATTTTCTTTTCAAGGTTATCTCCATCTCAGCTAGCTATGTGCCCGAAGTATCGTAGTGTTCCATCTTCGCAGGTTTCACTCAGCCGCGCTTTTCCCTCAGCTCTTCTATGATTGACTGATTTGTTCGTCGCGCTGTCCATGGGATTCCGCAGCATCCGTCGCCATACCCACATTTCAAATGCGTCAATTCTACGCCGTTCTTCCTTCTTCAGCGTCCATGTCTCCGCAGCATACAAAAATACCGGAAACACAAATTGCTCGTTTTGACATTGCCATTTTTCCTAGCGCAATTCGCCATCGCTCTCCTCCACAAGCGATCCTAGGTACAAAAAGCTTTGGACCTCTCAAAGGCTGTAGCGCTTCAGCATTTTGCAGGTGTCCAGCTCTATCAATAACCATAATTTTGGTATCCGTTCACTCAACCACTTGAATTAGTGCAGCCATTTCTTGTTCATCCGCTGCTAGGAGAGTGATATCGTCAGCGTATCGTAGATTAGAAATCTTATTTCCGCCAATTGTAATTCCACCTAACCAGCCATCGAGTGCTCGTCTCATGACGTACTCTCCGTAGATATTAAAGAGCAGTATATGAAGTTAATTGGTGATCAGAATATGACTTCTGAATTTGGGTCAAATAGATCAAAATAGGGATCATCAAAATTTGAGTAGAGCTTGAGGAGCCTCAAATTGGCAAAAATGTAATTAATATGAACTCATATGATTATTAGTAGTAAAAAGTATAGTATGTCCTAGAATTCATCTTCACACATTTCCAGGGTAATCCTTCTATCTATTTCTTTTTTTGTCTGATCAAAATTATCTGCCTCGTTAACGTATTCAATTTTGCCAATTCTCCATGAAGATCTCATGGCTAATGGTATCATCGATCACAATTTTAGTTTTTTAGGGGTTCATTTTTAGTCCAGTTTTTCCACTTTGATATTGTAAATCCGTTAACATTCCTTCAAGTTCTTCTAGATTTTCGGAAATCAAGACTATGTCATCAGCAAATCTAAGATACTTAAGTATTTTTCCACATTAGTATACCCTTCCTTTCCATCTAGCTTTTTGAGATCTATCTATTCAAGAGCAGAACTGAAGATTATTGGTGACAAAAGGTTAATCTGTTTTACAACTGCTTTTTATTCCAAAATAATTTCTTCATTTATACGTGATAATATTTCTTAATTTAGCAACGCGTTAATAAAGTCGTAATGTAGTGGTTTATGGAGTCAAAAATTTTTTTTTAAATCTATGAAAACGAGGTGGAGGGGTCTCTGGAATTCCTCTGCTTTCTTCATAAGTTGGTTCATTGTAAAAAAATGGTCTATCGTCGAGAATCCGCGCCTGAAAAGAGTATATCCGTTATTGTACGAGTGAATTAATTAAAATATGGAAACCAAAATTAAAGAAATAATTTTAAATTTATGGTAGCTGCGTAGACGAGTATACATATATGTGGATAAAATTCGTCTGTAAAGCGAGCTGATTCAATATCCACGCAGTTCCACAGTTTCTTCAATTCCCAAATACGTGTAATTTACCGCCTCGGGCACATCGTTTATGGTTATCGGCACGCGGATACAGTGTGTTGATATGAAAAATCTCTTTTTTTCAATTCTGCGCCACAAAGTAAAAGGAAAATGATGGAGAAGGTAAATAAGATTAGACGCGCGAGAATAACGTACACGCGAAGTCTGTACGAAGCCCTTCCCTGACGCTGACAAATATTAATTCTCGTTCGAGCAATTTTCTACGCATAAATTTATTCGGACGAAGAGGAAAACCTTTTCAACGGGTTGAACCTCATTATTTACGTTCGAATTTCAACCATCTCTTCAGTTAGCCAAAACGAAGGGGAAAAAATTCCAAATTACTCGGACCGCTGAGATGTAAATCGCGTCATCAATTTTCGTTTGTTGTTTTAAATAAGGTAATGAATTCGGTGCACCGGAGGAGCGAGAAGGCGAAAAAACAAAGAAAATATTCCGTATGTTTCGGTCGCTTTGGAAGTAGGTCTCAGCTATTAAATTATTTTCGGCTCGTACTTTTCTATCGGGCGTAATTCGAAACGTCGAAACGATCTATTCGCGACGTCTTTTCCATCGAAGCGTTTCCATTTTAATCACAGTCGCCTTCCGGTTCATTTCTTCGGCCATTTGTTTTTTGTTTTTTTGTTATTTTTAGCCGGGTGTAAGGAAATTTTTATTATCTTCTAGAATTATATGGGTACTAGAGTAAGAGAATCCAGCTGCTCAGCCTGTTAGGGTATGAATGATTTTTTTCAATAACACCGTCGGCTATATTAATTTGGAATATTGTTATCGAGCTTTTTACCTAGATACGCTATTGTTTTGACGATACTACGAGATACTTTCTTATTTACCAGTTCGATGGGTTTTGTCGTCGAGTAAAATATTAGAATTTCATGCACTCATTCATTCCAACTCATTCTCATTATGTTCTTTCGAGGGAAGAAATTCTTTCTACTTCATTTCTTGATTTTTCTTTATTTAATCAATTCGTGTCAAATAATAATTTATTATTAAGAATTCAAATGAACATACACGCATAATTATAATTAAAAAACGTAAACACTTAATTCTATGCCGCAATACCAGAGTTGATTATAAGTTCATAATGGGGACCCGTTCAGTCTCAATTCATCCAGTAGTTGCGAAGTTGGAAATCACTCTTTATCCTCTCCAAAAAAACCATTTGAAAGATGGATTTGGGACATACATCACTTCTTGTAACGAATAATCCTTAAAGTTGATATTCACTAAATATTTCTTAAATTTTAGTTCATCTACCATCATATCATATTCTCAAAATCAACGTCATCAAACTTGAGCATTGTGGGTACATTTCATAAAGAGATATGGGTAAACATTTCAATAATTTTTTCATGCACCAAAAAAAAATCATTCAACGGAGGAGCGAGAAAGGCGAAAAAACAAAGAAAATATTCCGTTCGGATGTTTCGGTCGCTTTGGAAGTAGGTCTCAGACTATTTAAATTACTTTCGGCTCGTACTTTTTCTATCGGGCGTAATTCGAAACGTCGAAACGATCTATTCGCGACGTCTTTTCCATCGAAGCGTTTCCATTTTAATCACAGTCGCCTTCCGGTTCATTTCTTCGGCCATTTGTTTTTGTTTTTTTGTTATTTTAGCCGGGTGTAAGGAAATTTTTATTATCTTCTAGAATTATATGGGTACTAGAGTAAGAGAATCCAGCTGCTCAGCCTGTTAGGGTATGAATGATTTTTTTCAATAACACCGAACCGTCGGCTATATTAATTTGGAATATTGTTATCGAGCTTTTTACCTAGATACGCTATTGTTTTGACGATACTACGAGATACTCTTTCTTATTTACCAGTTCGATGGGTTTTGTCGTCGAGTAAAATATTAGAATTTCATGCACTCATTCATTCCAACTCATTCTCATTATGTTCTTTCGAAGGAAGAAATTCTTTCTACTTCATTTCTTGATTTTTCTTCATTTAATCAATTCGTGTCAAATAATAATTTATTATTAAGAATTCAAATGAACATACACGCATAATTATAATTAAAAAACGTAAACAATTAAACATCTATGCCGCAATACCAGAGTTGATTATAAGTTTATAATGGGGACCCGTTTAGTCTCAGTTCGTCCAGTAGTTGCGATGTTGGAAATCACTCTTTATCCTCTCCAAAACCATTTGAAAGATGGATTTGGGACATACATCACTTCTTGTAACGAATAATCATTAAAGTTGATATTCACTAAATATTTCTTAAATTTTAGTTCATCTACCATCATATCATATTCTCAAAATCAACGTCATCAAACTTGAGCATTGTGGGTACATTTCATAAAGAGATATGCGTAAACATTTCAAACTAATTTTTTCATGCACCAAAAAAAAATTCATTCAAGATTTCCTTCAACTTTATCTACGAGAATCAGGGTCGGGCATGATCCGAATAAACGTGATCCGAATCATGATTCGGATCACGAACTTTGATCCGTTCAATGATTCGAATCCATTTCGAATTAATGATTCGTGATCCGTGATCCGAATCATTAGATCGAATTGATCTGTGATCCGTGATCCGAATACTTTTTTGCTATTATCCGAATCGCGAATCAGCGAATCCTGTATTCAAAATTTCAAATTCAGAAGCCAAAAAAAAGAAACAAACAAAGCATTCAAAGCAACAAGTTACAACTAGGGTACTAAAGGATGGGGGTCAAATGGGTCGCCGCCATATTTTCAGTTGTTTCATTTTTTTCTCTTTCAGCGGCTATATCACAGGAAAGAGAGTTCATCGCATTGTTCATGATTCAATTTTTATAATAAATTAATCAAAAGTATCAAAAGCACAACAATAAATAAGCTTCAAGACAAAAGTTCACAAATCCACTTTTCAGCTCAACTTGATAAGAGAAAGCAGCCATGCCGCATTACTGGAGCTGAGTTTTTAACTGGGCTTGTTTTGATTTAGTAATAACCTTGCTTAACCGTTCATCACTACAGGCCACACCCAATACCAAGTCTGAAAACCCCTACCCTATCCTTTCCAAAAACACTTAAGAAATTTAATTTGGTACAAATGTAGTATTTCTTGCCATGAAATAATCATGCGAACACATATTTCTCAAATTATAACTATTTGAGGGTCCTCAAATTATCTTCAAATTTTGTAAATCCGCCATTTTGGATCCATTTTGACTCAAATTTAAGTGGTTATATTCTGGTCACAAACTAATCCTACACACAAAGTTTGACCATTCTAGGCCGATTTGGTGATGAGATATGGAAGATTCATGAAATTTCCTGCAGCAATTTCCCCTCCAAAAGCCGTTTTTTGCTCTAACTCCCCTCCAAAATCACTGAGGAAGCTAAAATCAAAATACGTTTGTCACTTGGGCTCATTTTATCATATGACACAGCAATAAAAAATTTTCGACCCCTCCTGTACCCCCACCACTATTTTAGGTTGATAACCCCGCCTTCCCCCCCAACATCATGTATGGAAGTGAATTCGGGATATAGTATACAACTTATCCCCAATAACCATATGAATTCATATTAATTACATTTTTACCAACTTGAGGCTCCTCAAGCTCTACTCAAAATTTTGATAATCCGCCATTTTGAATCCATTTTGATCCAAATTCAAGAGGTCATATTGTGGTCACCAACTAACCTCACACACAAAATTTGACCTCTTTAACTTGATTTGGTGGGGAGATATGGAAGATTCAAGAAATTTCATGACTCAAAACTTCCTCAAAAAGCCGTTTTTTGATCTAACTCCTCTCAGTATGCACTTAAGAAGCTGAAATTTGGATATGTTAGTATCCGTGACTCACTCTTTCATATGAAATCAAAAACGAAAAATTTGAGCTATTTGCCCTTCTCCAGCCCCCTCAAAATTTGAGTGATCCGCCATTTTGAAATTTATCGAAAAAACAAAAAAACTATTTTTGCGCATTTTCAAGAAGAGTCTCTCACCAAATTTTGAGCGAATTTTATGAATACTCGCCGGCGCTACGCGTGGGGGAAAAAAATATATATATATAGTGATCTATGGTCAAAGTGGCATCACTTTGCACATTCCTCAGAAGTGCATCTAATGTCACGTTAACGACACCACAGTGGCGAACGGAATGTATAAATTTCATAGGTTTCTTGGAAACAAATTTTTAAAATGATGCCACTTTACCTGTAAACATAAAAAAATGAGGCTACTACGACCGTAGACCGAAAAAAATTTTTTGTATGAAAAATAGAATATTAGTGGTAAAGTGGCATCACCCAATAACCACACACCAGTGACGTCATGACACATAGCTGAATCGATGAGCAATGTGATGGTAAAGTGGCATCAAAAAAAAGATGCCACTTTGTAAAAAAGATGCCACTTTACCTGTAGACGACGAAAAATGATGCCACTTTATCCATAGATAAATCTATATATATATATATATATACGTGTAAACGGTATCAATTTGCATCCAAAAAAGAATTTCATAACGACAATCTACCTCCGTTTGGCCAATTTACCTCCGATTTCGGAGGCACTTTGGCATTCATGTGTATATGATGTTAGTTGACCAAATAGCATACTCATAGGGCTGTAGGCAGTTTTTAAGCTGGAGGTAATTTCGACCCCTTTACCAAAATTATATACATCCAGTTTGCATAAGGGTATCACCAGACAGCGCCACCGTCGAAAACGTATGGGTAACCGATGTTTTAATTTGCTTCCGCGTATATCACCCAGATTAAAGATTTTTTCAAAAAGAAAATGCTTCCTATTTCTGACAACCGCGCACGGATGCACAATAAAGGTTTATGTACCAATAATATTTAATACGGAGGCAAATTAGGAATTTGTATGCGATATACTGTGAATAATTAGTATTACATTTTTTTGATAAAGAAACAAAGATTGGTACAGTTTGATGAATGTAATATCCTATCTATGACAGGTAAGTACCATTGAAATAAGACATTAAATTCGTTCAAACTATACTATTTCCGTATCTTTTATGAAATTTTTTGTTTAGGAATGAGGAGGAGGTAGGTACCTAACTACCTACCACAAATGTGTCATTTTGAATAAGATTACCGCGATCGAAAATTGATGACAGCGACAGTCTGATGCTCATAGCAATCATTGGTAAGTAATTATAAAATTTAGTTTCTTAACGAGATGGAGCTCACGTATTGAATTTAAAAATAAAGGTTACGCGTTAAGTTTTTGAGGGTTATTAACAATGCAGTTTTGTAGTTTAGGAATAATTATAATCAGGTTTGTTACATTTGAGCATTGTTTTCCAAAAACCGTAAAAATATTGATGAAACGTATTTGATTCGTGCTTAAGAAAAAAATTATTACTAATTAAAACAGATCACGTAATTTTTTTTTGTTTTAGGAGTAAGATTTGTAGGTACCTGCCACAAAACTGTCAAAAAAAATTACGATGCAGCCAATAAGATACTATCGAAAACGGATGAGCAAATGGAGTTCAATATAATAATCATTGGTAAGTAACTACAAGGTTTAGTTTCCTCAAGAGATATAGTTTACCAATTAAATTAAAGCTAACACGTCGAGCTTTTAAGATTTATCAACCATGTAGTTTTAAAATCAAAGAAATTCATGTCGTACTAGCGCGCCTGCTTACCAAAAAAAAAGCTTAAGGAAAAAAACTTTTATTCTAAAAAATGCTTTTTACTGCTCATGTTTTAAAACTATTTTTAAAAAATCAGTAAAAAAATACTTAACAATAAAACGAATTTGGTTGGTAATATAAGAGAAAAAATACTTATTACCAATATGTAAACTTTTAAAAAAAAATTATCGATATAAATGAAACAGGAAAAAAACTTTTATTCTAAAAAATGCTTTTGACTGCTCATGTTTTAAAACTGTTTTTAAAAAATCAGTAAAAAAATACTTAACAATAAAACGAATTTGGTTGGTAGTATAAGAGAAAAAATACTTATTACCAATATGTAAACTTTTAAAAAAAATTATCGATATAAATGAAACAAATGTTTAGGTCTAGAACGCTCTTTCAAAGGTATTTTCATTACTTCTTCTTCTGTTCATTGAAAATAAAAGCTTTGATCTTAACCCAATCCTTATTTTTGAAAAGTTCAGAATTTTTATTTTTGAACTCTTCCGTCTCCTCTTTTCGCAGTGGCTCTCCGCTTTTTATTTTCTTTGCAAAATATTTTAGGGCGCATTTTTTTTTAGGCTCAGTCCATCTTTCTCGAATCACTTTTGGCTTCTTCCGAGCTGCTGATGGTGCTGAAAAAAATTTGAAATTGCAATTTTGGCCAATAGTAACCCAATATACCTACCTATAAAAACTTGAACATACCTTCATCTTCACTATCTGACGAGCTTTCTTCCCTTCTATTAGACTTTTTCTTCTTATTTGGTTTCTTCAAAGTTGCCAATGGTGCTGGAAAAAAATTGAAATTGCAATTCTGACGAACAGTAACCTTCTAACCTAATAAAAACTTGAACATACCTTCATCTTTACTATCTGACGAGCTTTCTTCTTCTCTATAAGATATTCTAAAAAATAAGTTATTAAATGCAATTATGTAATACTTACTGGCTAAGTTGACTAATAAATTTGCTCGTTCACTCATAATTGCAATTTATATTAAAATAAAAATCATCAGGGCATAGAACTTCAACATGAAAATTAAAAATGCACGTGCACGCAACTTTGTCTGTTTCAGAACAAGAACCGATAGGTCACGGTTACATGCCCACGCGAGAATACATAGTTGTGATCAAAACAATCAACGCACTTCAACTGTCTGAAAACACTTGCAAATAATTGGCAACGCTGCTGGAAGCATTTTCAACGGAGGTTTGTCCAGACATGTATAATCGGAAGCAAATTAAACGCGTGCACATACTGGAGGCATATTCCTATTTGTGTTCATATATTCAATAAAATGTATACCTGAAAATTTTGATTCTTTTACCCCTCGATAGATCGCGTTGATCAGTAAAGTTTATTTTTCACTAATATGCGAACAATATTCGGAAAAAATTATTTTGAAGGCCGGAGGCAAATTGCTCCAATGGGTGTACCGGATGCAAATTGATATCACAGGTAGATATATATATATACCAAAAAGTTGGACATTTGCCAGATGATTACAAATGGTCTGAAACGCAAAGATTTGAAGACCCCACCCTCCCCCGACCTTCCCTTCCCAAATCAGGTAGGCTGTAATAGCTATCGTTTTGTTAAAAACTCAGCTAATAATGTAAACAACTGAACAAATATGGCAGCGACCCATTTTACCCCCATCTTTTAGTACCCTAGTTACAACTAATAAGTTATATATTTCAAATTCATAATTTTACACTACAAAATTATTTGAAAAAAAAAAAAAAAATTTGATCCGTGATCAGTGATTCGGATCCCAGACTAATTTTGATTCGTGATCCGTGATTCGGATCGTTTTTTTTTTTTTTTTTTTGATTCTGCCCGACCCTGACGAGAATGAAATACTTGTATGGGTGGTAATTTAAGCTCACTTTATCATAAATGACGCCATAAATTGAAATTTTGTACATTTATTTTACCCTTATGAAATTTTAAGATTAATGATCCTCTTTTTTGCTTCCAACATCATTTGTGATTAACTTCTTGTCCCGGTAATCATACGAACCCATATTTATTAAATTTGAGGTATACAAAACAACTAAAGCTTTCTTCAAATCTAAAGGTAAGCGCCATTTTGGGTCTATTTGATCTAAACATAAAAAGTTTCACACAATGTTCAATTGTTCATATTTATTCAAACTTTCTATATAGGATTAGTGACAAGCCCGGATAAAAAGTGAGGCTAGGGGGCTGTAACTCCGGTTCTCGCCGTTCGGGGCTCGTTTGATTTACAAGGCGTTATTCTTGACGATGTCATAAAATGGTGCATTAAAAATTTTTAATTGGAAAACAATCTCTTAAAAAGAAATCACGATATGATGGAAAAATCCCGGGTGAGAAGGTTATGACAAAAATTGTGAAGGCCTAAAATCATCGGTAGCCCGAGGCCCGCGTTATTTCAATCCAGCTTTGGTTGCAAACCATAATATGAAGCCTTGAATTCGGGTCTAAACTGATTCAAAATAACTGTGGGGTAAAAAGAAAGGCTACAGGAGTTGAGCGAACAGATCAAACTAAATATTCAATGATATAGGCTCATACAATTCGTAGCGACAAGACGTAGGTTAAATATAAAATCTACTTTCACAAGTGATATTTGAGGGGAGAGAGGAGTTATTGTTTTCCAAATGTTATGGTAATAATCCAAAAGAGTCTATAGGAGGGGAGAAGGAGGGTTATTGTTCTCAAAATAAGTTGAGGTGATAATAAAATTCATGGGCTTTCAATTATTGTTACATGTGTATGTTCTAAAAATAATTTTCAAAACCCTTCCCACCGATATACCCAGCGTATAGCTATGTGCCAACCAAAGTATAATCCGTTGAATTTCGGCCAAAATACGTCTAAAACAGTGTTGTAGGAACGAACATGTGTTTGTTCTTGTTCCTGTTCTCATTCGTGGAAAGATCCAGTCATTTGATCCTGTTCCTGACTCGTTCTTATTCTCAATGCTTCAATTGTTCTCGTTCTGTTCTTCGTTCTTTCAATTCCTTACAATCTTGTTCTCGTTCCGTTCTTCGTTCTTTCCATCCTTTATGGTCTCGTTCTCGTGCGTTCTTCATTCTGTTCTTGTTCTTCATTTTTTTTGAACGTGTTTATTAATTATTACAGTGTTTTTTGTTATTGAAATTGAAAATTAATTAATTAAAACATATTAATAAAAAAAAATGACTTATATGGGTATAAGTAGATCTTGCGCACTTTTTTAGGTTTTTTATTTTTCTCTCTTCATGATTTCTATTAATTTTATGATGAACCATGAACTTTCAAAAGAACGAAGAACAACCAAAAATTACATCGTTCTTGTTCTTGTACTTGTACCTCAATATTGTACATTAGTTGGTTCTCGTTTTGTCCTTCGATCTTTCAGTTTGAAAATATTCTGTTCTCGTTCTCTTCCTTGTTCTTCAAACATATCAGTTTTATGTTCTTGTTCTTGGTCCTGTTCCTCAGGAACAATGAAAATTCTCCGTTCTTGTTGTTCTGCGTTCTCGTTCTAGGGTTTGTTCCTACAACACTGGTCTAAAGTAGGCCATGGTCATTATTTAAAGAAGGTTTGAGGAGCCTCAAGTTGCTGAAATTTGATAATATGGCTCATGTGATTTCTGTGTTGAGAAGACAAGTATGTATTACATATCCAAAATTCAACTTCCTAGATTATTTCGAAGGAGATAGGTGAAGGTTTTCAACCTCCGTGCTGCGTATGGACGTAGAGAGGTTAGTAAAATTATCTCCAAATTTGATCAAGTTCTCATTATAAACTCAACTCCAGTAACATAACATAGATGCTTATGTTTGCTCAAAATTTATTTCAATTTCATTTCTGAAGCTAAAATATTGGATATTTTGATTTCATCAATTCACTCCATTGTATGAGGTTGCAACAGAAAGTTTAAAATGTTTTTCTTAAATTGTTTTGAACATCAACTAAAAATTGTCTTAAACGTAAAGATATGAAAAACCCTCCTCCCCAACCATTTCTTTCAACCTCTCTTGTAGGATATTAGCTACAGTTCTCATTAAACCTCGCCTAAAAATTTCAATGCATCCCGTTGGTTCAACGATTTGTATTTATCTCGCTGACCACAAATGCTAGAAATAGAAAAGCGTGACAATAGGTAAACGTATTAGGAAAACTGTAAGATGGATCAACGACGAAAAAAAAAAAACGACGCAACGTTGCGAACATGTCGATATAACGAAATAAGAACGAACGTTGGGGCTTTGCGGCGCGGTAAACTGAAAATCTCATAAACGTCGAGAGATGAGAAAAGGTGAGGCGGAGGTGGGCGAGTTGGTATACGAGCACGACGACATGTATCTGGACGATGGAAAACATAAAAGTGATTTAAAGCTTACGGCAGGCGGCTAACAGACAAAGGTCGACTGGTAGTTTATACACAGAGAAAGAGCCATCGGACAAAGAAATACGTCGTAACGGTAATTCGTTTTCGTAGTCATGAAAATTATTGATGCGGTATTTACGGGGCTTTAAATCGAGTTCAATAGTTACCGACGTTAGCGTCGAAATTAAACCGCAAGTTGATAAAAGTTGCACGCGAATGGCCAAAAGTGGCAACTTTAAAAGCTTTTAGGGTCGAAATAAAATCTGTTTCTATAGTTGCGAAGTTAGAAGGCAAACGGGGCGCCGAGGAGCGTGTATACATGTAAGAGTTATACGTAGTGAGTGTACAAGAGATGTCTTGCAGCGCAAAGGCAGAGGCAGAGCAGAGGTAGAGGTAAGCTTGAATTACGCGAATAGAAAGCGACTAACGCCAACATAAAGACTAAGGATGATGAGGTGGTCGAAACCGCGAACGTAAACCGAGGTAATCAGTTTTTCACGCGCGTCCTTCTATGCGAATGAAAGCAATTTCATACGTAGAAATTGAACGACATCAGGAAACTTGGTTATTTGTGGGCGTTTATACGTGTGTGAGTGTGTGTGTTTTTTTATAATAACTTTGGCTTCACTTTAATAGCTAAATGATGAAGTTTCGGCTTTGATCGTATTTCTCAACAGCGATGAGATGCGAGAAAGTAATTAACAACGTACTACGTGTATACGGTCTTTGTAACACCTCTAGGCGTATGTAAAAACCAAATATCCGTTCGCCCATCCTTCACCTTAATGTGGAATAACAGACGGAATTTTTAATGCCGAGTTAGTTGCGTTCGCTTGCTTCTCCATCGATCCAGTATTCTCCAACTACGTTACTGAGCGTTGCTAGAAACCTCCGTAACGAATTTATCGGAAAATTGGTTTCCATAAATTCGTCGAATTAACGCTAATCCGGTTCACCGCTATTGGAGTAAATACCTACGCGAAAACTTATTCGATCGTTATTGCGCGCTAACCGAAATTTCGCTTCTCATAACAATACCATTGGCATCGGTCGTATACAAAACGTTGAATAAGAGCGCATAACCATCGCCGCCGCCGCGCAAATGACAAAAGGATAAACGAAATAAAACCTACGACCCGAGCTGTCGTTGTCGACTCGTCGCTGAGTGAAATTTTCTTTAGTTCTTCATCTTTTTAAAAGTTTTCCGATGTTATCTGGAGAAAGATGCGAATCAGCCACGATTCGTGGGAATAAATATTTGACTATACGAATATACCGAATGCATTAAAGTCTTCTCATAGATGAGGCAGTTTCTTTCCTATAACGAGTTAATTTCCATTTTTCCAATAATATGAATAAAGCCTCGAAAGTGAAATCAAAATCACTCAGCTAATTGAATACAACCTCCTTAAATCACCATACAGCGTACAACATTTTGAAATAGACTACAAGACTGGAAACATTAAAGGACTTCTATGCCGGTTGTTAAATTAAGATGGAAATTGAAATACCAAATAAGCTCGGAAAATATTCAAAAATCGGTCATTTAGTTAAAAAGCTTGCATAAAACAGAAGAGAATGTACCAAAAAGGCGAGGGGAGGGAGGGATATCGAGATCTTTTGGTTTTAGACCAATATTGTAGTCGATCTAAGAAATTTCACATATAAAAATGCGCAGCTTAGGGTGAGCTAAACTCTATTTCCAGTAAACTCGAATGAAGTAGCAGACTGTAAATTACAGTGATTCTTCCACAAAACGCGAAGTTCTCTCGAGATTATACTCATCATACTTTTACAAAAATTTTATCTCCAAAATACCATTAAATAAGCTCAATTTGTTCTATCATCGTTCGTTATGTTGAATTTCCACTACACCAACAACTATATTATTTTCAGTTCTCAAAGACAAAGAGGACCATTTAGGTTTCAATACTCAAAAAAACAATAATCCTCAGATTCAAAATTATCACCGATTTCATAACTACAGCAAAGAAAACCTCGTGTAAAAGGTGCCTCGGTAAATAACGTAGTAATTTCCCATATTGCCACGAATACAAGTAGCCTTGTGTAAAAAGCACTAGCCCCTTCTGCGTGCGTTGTTTACATCAACGGAGTGGGGGCACGTAACGCACCTATAAATACTGGCGCATTCACCAATACTTGGCAGTTGTGAAACAGCTTTTAAAGTGTAATGATTTAAAGTTATATATGTTACTTTTACGATTTTTTGTGGTTTTCATTCATTCTTTATAAAATAATTTGTCCTATCATCGTTCGTTATGTTGAATTTCTACTACACAAGCAACTATATTATTTTCAATTCTCAAAGAGAACCATTACACAATACTTACCAGCAGACGATCTCATTTCAACTACATATTAAGTACACCAGTTTGAATGCTATTTGCATTCGCAAAATACTATTATCACCTCATATTATAATTTCTAGCCTCGTTGACTATTTCACCGCGATCTTTTACACATTTTTACTTCTTTCAAGCCTTCAGATGAAGACTCCACGAAGACTTCTCAAAGACAACTCAAAGACTCTTTGAAGACTACGCTAACACTCATTTTCTCTCATAAAATTTCACAGTTCAGAGTAACACAAAGTTTTGATACATTACTCTTTGGCACGTATAGTTTTTTCCAGAAAATTCTACGTCACTCGATACAAATTAAATTACCAAATATGGTCATAAAATCGTCGTTTTTCCATCTCTAACTTGAAATTATTGGCTTTTTAGGATCTACTTTCTTATCAACATAAATTATTTCAACAAAGTAGGAACTAACACAATTCTGCATAGGATACAAACTCATCTTAGCAACATTGTTTTATTTTTTGGATTGCGATTTGCAAACCTATGAGTGTTTTTAAAAAGTGACGTAACATTGACTTCGTCCAATAGTTTTTTGGCATTTTCTGGGTATCGTTACAAAGCCAAAAAACAAAATAATCGGCCGATTAATCGATGTACTGCCGATTATTAACGATTATTGGCATCGCGCGATTAATCGTTGATTAATCGAGAATCGTGACACCTCTATCTTTCATACACCAACGTAATCGGATAGTAATAATAATAATTCAAATTATGTGTACAAGACTCGTGAGTATTTACATCGTTATGAAAGAAAAATAAAATAAAAATCATGAAATATTTGTAGAAAAAAAAAATAATAATAATAATTTAATGCGTAAAATGCCTTTTCAGCGAGTCATTTTTTGAGCTCCGTTTTAAATTATATTGGGCGCGAAATAGATTCAAAAGAATGGGGAAGAGAATTGAAAATTTTTGCTGCTATTGTATCAACCCCTCTCTGGTGTAACCTAGTTTCGCATAGGCTAGTTTAAAAGTATCGTAATTGCGATCACTAGTATGAGTTATTATAACCCCCCTTATGCACTAATTCACTGATATTGAGAATGTAAAGGGAGGGCAAAGTTGACAAATTTTCACGATGCTTTGATAGCTATAGCCTCCCCTTATCTTCTTGTTAATCATCAACGAGTAATACATATTACCGAATTTTTGGTCCCATTTATCATTTGCATATAGTTATCAACTTTGAGATATTAGTAGTTCCTTAAGTTTTCTTCAAGTTTGGAAGCATTTACTGTATTGTATAAATTTTGGCCAAAGCTTGAAAGCTCATATTATAATCATTAGTCACTAAGTAATCTTACACATAATGTCCAACTTCTTAGGTGCACATGGTGAAGATATATGAAAAATTCAAGAAATTTCATATTCCAAAACTTCTTCAAAAATCTCTTTTTGGCTCCAACTTCTTTCCAGAAAGCTGGAATTTCAGTATTTTGATTCTCTCAACTCACTCAATTATTTGATATCAAAACTGAGAATTTAAGAAGTCTAAGACCCTTTCCAATCCTCTTTGAAATTTGAGTGAAGCTCAATTTCAGCCTCAAATTAAAAATCTGAAAAAAAAAACTATAAAAGTTCACACGAATATTCTCTGATCAAGTTTCGAGGAATTTCAGAAATGCAGATCCCTCGTGGTTCTAGGTGCTCGTTACATTCATTTTTACTCAACACCGACATAAATGAACTGCCACCCTCGGGCGTTAGAAATATTTGAGAGAAGTATTTTTACATTGAAAAAAGAAGACTTGGAAATGAATGTCGAACAATTAGTATTCTGCGAAAATTGAAAAAATAAACCTACATTCGAACACTCGCTAATTTACAGGAACGCGGCTCCATTTGTTTAAATACTCTTCTGGTTTAATTAAATTAAAAATATCACATAACAAGAATGAGGGAGACGAGAACCACGTTGCTGGAATACGAAGTTGATACATTTTAAAATACGTATTTTAGGTTAGAATCGGGTTTGTTCCCCTTTTTTTTTTATTAACCTTTGCCAAACGTATCAAACCTATATACAAAACGAAAGGAAGAACGAAGAGCGGAAACAAGAGACGAGAAAAGAAAGAGAGAAAACTAAGGCTTGAAATAATTCACAGATAGCCTATAAATTGTGCAATATTAATAGGGCGTTTACTTCTTTAACTTTTGGCCGTTATTCATTTTTGGAAAGTAAGCAGGAAAAACTGGTCGTCGCGGTGAGTACTTTTTTAGAGATACGACAATATTGCTTTGCAAAAGATATCATTCTTTGGTCGGAGCGAAAGAATTTTTGTAGGAAATAAAATTCGACGAAACGGAGTAGCGAAAATGTACGCCACCGGAGCTAAGGATGGTTCAGGCGAGCTACGAGTATCTAATCGCGAAAGCCCGTAGTACTCGTATATGTTGCGGCGACGTGGTTGAAACTCCATCAATCTTATTTCGTTAGCCGTTCGGACCATTTCGAAGTGGACCAAAGCGGCATGAAGACAAGGTCGGCCATTTTTTCAATATATCACTGGGTGCCATTGCCGCGTCTTGTTAAAACGATCTACAAGCGTTGTGGACTTTTTAAGTTCAAAATAAGAGTGTTTCGGGTGACACTTTTTCGTGGTGATGGATAATGTAACTAGGCAATTTTTTAAAGCTCTCCCATTCTGGTGGCCGTTCCGAAGAGGGACGGTGAGGTGTGTTAAAAAGTGTTGACAAGTATTTCCACACCTAACTCTTAACGGTGCCGTTGGCATCTCCGAACACTTGACAAAACACGTACGTACTACGTACTACGTAACGTCGTACACACGTCGTATCTTTGAAATTGGACGCCGAGTCGTTTAAACTATAACATTCTCATTCTACCTTGTCTCGTCAAAGTAGATGGAAAAGCATTTTAAGCGATACGAAATGTTTTTATACGAAGTGGATAACTTTTTGTGAAAAGGGCCTCAGCTTGGTCGATTGAAATATTCATTCCTGTAAATTTTATAAGTAAGACGAGTGCTCGCCTTTTTTCTAATGTAATTTTTCCTTTTTTTGTTTATTCTGCTTTCAGGTGCAATGGAAAGCCTATCAAGCAGTAAGTATAGTGATGCAAGTTCGTCACAGTTTTTTTTTTCTTTGCTCTTATTTCATGCGACAGTAAGTAAACAAATATGTACTAGTAATTCAATTGACGATGTTTTTTTTATAGTCAGTGGAACCGTTGCTGTATGCCATTTACCATTTCGCGTTGTATGTGTTTCATTGATATCTATTTGCAGCTTTTTCACGTTTATTGTTGGAAGGAGTTAAGTAAGTGCATCCAGAAATACACTGCTATATACTTATGCGTTTGTAGCGCAATATTTCAATATTTATTGGGACTTGGGGTATGTATGGAGCGCTAGTGTGCAGGTAAATAAGTAGGTACCCTTATCAGTATCGAAAAGGTGCAAAACAATGCATATTTACGTATAATTTGTTACTGCTAAGTGCTAATGAGTGTATTGATTATTCGCGATTCAATTAAAGTTTTCATTATGTAACTTAATTATAACGAAATAATCAATTTCGTAAATGGCCATGTCGAAAATTTTTGTTATCAGCTGTTATCAAATCAGATTTCGTTTGTTTTGCACCTTTTCAGCGATGTTTGATGTAGCCGCTAGAGCGCGACTACTTTGAGTGCTAAGTCCCGATTATCCCATGTGAAATCTAATTTATAGGAGAATTTCCAATAATTATAATGAACAAATTATAACATCCATTCTATGTTTTTTAAATTATTCCAAAAGCGAATAAGTTCGAATTTCCTTACCATTTTTGGATTTGAGCCGCTCTCTCACTTCTTTGATCTTGAAGATCTAATTTATCAGTCAATTTACTTAATTTATGATTTGAATTCATTCATTTTTTGGATTTGAGCTCTAAAAAATATGAATTATAGAGAAAAAAAGGTCAAGGAAAAGCTCAACTCCGAAATAGCATCAAATTCCAAAATAGCTTGACTGAAAAGTTGTATTTACATATGAACATAGTCACTAATAGCATTATTAGAACGTATTTATACCTCTAGTGTTTCATAGAGGAGGCTCAAATGAAGGGTCTAGTTGCAAACAAGACATGTTTCAAAAACCATTTTTTTTTTTTTCAGGAGAGGCGAAAAACTGATTCCCAAAAAACATATCACTCGTTTGAGGAAATTATTGGTTTAATAAATCAATTAGAGGTTCAAAACATGTTTTCAAAAAAAAAAAAAAAAAAAAAATGAAAAATTGCGCCCCCATGGGAGTTTAGGACCACAATTCGCGTTGAAACATGTCAGTTTTGACTCTAAGATTTTTCTAAGCTTATTTTTCATGAAAAGAAAACTAATAAGAAGACATTATACTTTCAAAACCAATTTTTATTTATAAATTGAAATTAAGTTTCCATTTCATACATATTTGACCAATGTTTATACTAATATCAGTTCTTAACATAAAGATATGAGTTTATAATTTGTGATTTAATTAAATTCTGAACAAATTTTAAATTCTCCAAACAATTATTATTATAATAATGTACGTAAAATCGAAAAAAAATACAGAATTCCGCACGACAACCAGTATACCAAGGTCATAAAGATTGATAACTGCGAGTAAGGGGCATGACAGATCTTTGCCCATTTTTGTAACATTGGACTAGCAGTTCAGTACTGTAACGTGAATGGTTTCTACCAAAGTAAATGAACGCCATCGACATCAAAACGCATCTGCGTATGCGCGAATTCTTATTATCATGATATTAGATAATAAATAGGTGCAAAAACTAGTGTTAACTTGATGGCTCATGGCTGTTTGAGTTGAGATGTGCGAAAAGCTTATTATGTTATTAAAACCAAAGTTTATTGACCTGTAACAGACTCAGTGGCGTCGCTAAGGAGGGGGGGGCTGCCCCTCCCCCCCGAAAAAATTTCTGGCCCCCCTTTGGCCCCCTAACCAAAAAATTGAAATTTCCCATTATTTACATTTACAAAATATCTACTTCGAAAATTGCAGTGTGACTGAAAAATAAAACGAGACTTGACCTCTATAACAAAACGCTATCTGTCTGATTGTTTGCAAATTAATTCAAGTCTTCATACTAAAGTTATATATATAAAGACTAGTTAGCTCACTCAGGCTGAAAATCCGTCCACCCTCGATTAGTTACAAACGCGGCCACCGTAGCAGTGAGAAGGGCTATTTTACTCGCGACGTGCATTTAAATAACATGGGAAGCGCCAATTTTTATAACTTCAAGTCCACGTTACTCGAAATTTTCTGCGGCACCATAGGGTTTTTAAATTGCTATGTTATAGAAAATTTCACGCTCTTTCCAATGGTGTATAATAAAAATCATTTTGATCAATATTTCAACTAGATATGGAGGTTTTAAATTCAAAAAACGTATTTTAGCTACTAAAACGCGTACTTTTCGAAACTTTACATTCACGTTACTCAAAATTTGAGCAGCACCATGAGTTTTTTGAATTGCGATCTTATAGAAAATTTCACGCTCTTTTCAATGGTGTATGATAAAAATCTTTTTGATCAATATTTCTACTAGATATGGCTGTTTTAATGTAGAAAATCGTATTTCACCTATATAAAAACTTGTATTTTTCGTAACTTAATACCTCTATACTCAAAATTTTCTTTTGCAGTTACGTTTTTTCAAGTTCGAAGAAAATAATAAATTTGTTTTTATTAACCCTTGTACGATTTTTTCACATAAAAAAATTATTAGACCCCCTCCCGAAAAAAAACACATATTTTTAATACTAAAGACTAGAAAAATCTTAAATTCTTGGCCCCTTTTGTGCCCCCCAATTTTTAATCCCGGTGACGCCATTGCACAGATTACACCATTTGAGATCACGTGAAAAATTTCAACTTTCTTTATTTTTCAAGTGCATTGTTTACTGATGACGTCAATATGAGCAACTGCGGGTTGATAATATCAACAGCCAATATAAGGCATCAGTCATAAGAGTATTGATAAAATTTTGGTCTCCCCTATGAGTCCACGTGTACATTTAGATGCTCATATTGATTTCATTCAGAACAAAATATTTCTTATTTTCATTGTTCGTTGTTTTCACATTTTCAGAAAATTGAAGGGTATATTTCACATACACGGTTCTTTTTTTTAGTATAACTAAACTTCGCAGGCACTCTATGTTATTTATATGGGAACCAAAATTGATAACGCCAAAAAAGTGGCATTTTTGAGAGTAAAATTCTTCGTGAGAACCTTCGGTGAAGTTTCTCAAATTCTTATTATTGGTGTATATTTCAAATTTCAAGTGAAACAGATTAGTAGTATTTGAGAATCAAAGTGCACGAAAATGGCCATTTGACAGGCAAACCATTATGCAATCGTGTATGTAGAATAGACCCTTAAAATTTCTTGGTGACCAGCCGAAATGGTTTAACCTATCATAGGTCAATCAAGTTCGATTAAAATATGAAAAAAATGCAGATGTTATTTTTGTCTTAGCGGTGTTTGTTTACAAGAATGAGAATTAATTTTTCGTAATCAACTCGATTATAAATAAATCATAATTGCAAGTTTTCCAACATAAAAAATAAAATAAATCGAGAAGATTATACGTTATTTTAAATCTCGTTGCTATAGTTCGTGACAATTTGAATTGGTGGCAAATAACATCGAAGTACGCTGTTAATTTCCATGGAAAGTGATGGCAATTTGATATAAATTGTCAAGTCTTTCCTTGAATTGGTAACGATACTTCACCATGTAGTCAATTTCACTTTTCAACTCGGTGATCTTCTTATACGAAAATCCTTTTAGCTTTATAGCCTGTCGATTTTCTTCCAACTCGAAGCACTTATTTCATTATTTACCGCTGCTAAGAAAATTTCAGCGAGTCATCCTAACACTTAATACCACGCACCGCAGTAGTTTCCACGACAACTTCGTACGTATACGATTTTTGGGAGCTCTAACAAAAACAAAATATACCACTAGCTGAGCAGGACACTGTTAGAGATGCTGGATTGCAGGGCTATTAGTTGAGATAACTATGAAATAATGCAAGCTCGTAAACAATACGAGAATTGGGAGATTCGCAGCTAAGAGATAAAAAGTTTCAAGGTTACGATATACTTACACTTAGTTTCCAAAAAAAAAAAAAACTGTCTTCCAAGTATACACAAAACGGGTAGAGGCGAAATTCGCCTATTAGACGAAGTCGAGAAAACTTTCGCATTTTCTAAGGAAGTGTTCCGGTTAGGGAAAAGAAATGGGAAGGGAAAAAAAACTTTTTCACGCTCGTTTTACCTTATCGAAAACTTTCGCCGCATACCAATTATTATTATTTGACGACGAACATTACGATATTCTATTAAGCTCGTCTTTCCTTACGGCACGGTAAGGCGAGCCTTTATGCAATATGCTTCTAACGAACGAACGCACGTGCCATATTGCCGAACGAGTGTTACTCTTATTACACGACGTCGAATCGAAGTGTTCGTGAGTTTATGGTATGAATACGATTATTGGGATGAGGCGAAGCTGCCTATAAATGGTTAGAAAGAATACTGAAATACCGCACCTGCTACTGTCCTTACGAGTATTCGTTTCATCGAAATGCGTTATTTAAAAATGGGTATTTTTTGGTGTTTGTTTCAGTCGACTTTGGCGGTGGCCCGACGTACGTGGCTTTGCTCAAATATCGAACAATAAGGTAACGCGGAAATTAATGTAGCTCGCTGTGTACCGATTATGCTATAATTACTCCTAGGTACGTGTACAAATGAGAAATGAATTGTTATTTAATTTACGTGTGTAATGTGTATGATTGTATATTTGGACAACTGTTTGTTTCCCTTCGCCTGTTGGTGAATTTGTATATAGTGTATTTATTTTGTGTATTTTTGTAAAGTTTATTCTTGTTTTAAATAAACGCTATTTTTTGTTTTCCTTTTTTTCGTACGCGTATATTGTCAGTTCACGGTTGTGCTCGTGGTGGTTTTAAAAGAAGTAAGTCCATGAATGCCTCGAGTGTTCAGTTATTCTCAACATAGTCTATTTCACAATCTCCAGAACGCTACAACATAAGCACTAACGAATCAATTCGCCATGATGCAAATTAGGCAAAACATGAAAGAACAAAAAAAACGTAAGCAGCCATGCCAAATTACTGCAGCTGAGATTTAAATGGAGCTTGTTCTCACGTCTACAGGCCACATCCAATACCAAGTCTAAAAAACCCTACCCTATCATTTCCAAAACCACTTAAGAAGTTAATCTTGGAACAAATATAGTATTTGTTGCCATGCTAATCAACTGAACACATATTTTGTTAAATTATAGCTACATAGGCTTCTCAGATCATCCTAAAATTTTTACAATCCGCTATTCTGGATCCATTTCGTCTCAAATTTAAAAAGTCATATTCTGGTCAACAAGTAAACCTACATACAAAGTTTGACCTTTGTACGTCAATTTGGTGACGATATATGGAATATTCACAGAATCTTTTTTTAGTAATTTCCCCTCAAAAAGATGTTCTTTGGTCTGCCCCCGTTTAAAATTCACTCAAGAAGCTGAAATCAGAAAAGATTAGTAATTTGGGCTTATTTTATCATATGGCGCCATACTGAAATATTTTCGAACTCTCGTGTAACCCCACCACATTTCAAACTAGATAACCCCTCCTTCTCCCCTCTAATATCATAGGTGAAGGTGAATTTGGAATATAGTATGCTTCTTATCCCCCAACAATCATATGAGTTCATATAAATCGCATTTGCATTAATTTGAGGGTCCTCAAGCTTCACTTAAATTTTGATAATCCGCCATTTTGGATCCATTTTGACCCCAATTCAAGAGGTCGCATTTCGGTCACCAGTCAACTCCACAAACAAACTTTGACTTTTCTACGTTAATTTGATGAGGAGAAATAGAAGATTATAAAGATTTCATGACTCAAAACTGACTCAAAAATCTATTTTTCGCTTTAACTCCCCCCAAAATACATTTGGGTAGCAGAAATTGGGATATGTTTACGTCCAAGAGTTACTCTTTCATATGGGATCAAGAAAGACAATTCTGAGCTATTTGCCTTCCTACAGCGCTTCTCAAATTTTGAGTAACCCGCCATTTTGAGACGTATCGAAAAAACAAAAAAAGTAATTCTTTTGCAATTTCAAGAAGAGTCTCTCACCAAAGTTCAAGCGATTTTCATGAATACCCACCAGCACTAAACGTGAGGGAAAACATATACACATATTATCGGCCGAAGAGCTCTCAAAAATAAGTTTGACGCGCCATCTAGCGGTGAAAAATAGAAGCTATCGGATGTAGCTCACGGCACCTTCAAACCTACTCTCTTAGCAGTCTCACCAGCGATTAAAAAGTGATTTCCTTCCAAAGCGACTTGAGTTATGCTACGTTTTGCTTCCGAAATTAGCAATTTTTTTTTCCAACTTGGGTCTCTTTGGAAAAGAGCTCTTTTTATTTTATTTATTATACACATCAAATAGGTGGGCATTGGCCAGATGATTACAAATGTTCTGAAACTCAAAAATTTGAAGACCCCACCCTCCCCGACCCCCGTTCCTCGTTCCCAAATCAGGTAGGCTGTAATAGCCATCGATTCTATTAGAATTTCAGCTAAAAAGAATTCATAATTCATCAAGTTGGCTAGCCGGCACTTGGCATACGGATATCAATAGACCTCATTAAGAGTATAACTTGTATTTGGTCGCCTTGAAATGAAGGAAAAAATGTTGCACTATCGGTCGCACAGAGCTAATCAAGTATTCACGGCGTGCTGCAATTGCCTTCGTCTGCCGAATAAATGCAAATGTCGAAAGTTTCGCCGCTATTTTTAACCTCAGCGCGAGTTTTAATGACAAGGGGTGGCGAACAAGTCGAGAATGTTTTTTCAACGCTACGGCGAGAAAAGTTGGACTCGAAAACAATTTATGCGTATACTATAGTCGACGTTATCGCAATTAACGCGCCACCGTCGCTGCAAGTTCGATAGATATACGCGCTGGAATTTTGTAACAATTTCGTCGATGCAAGTGTGTAGTGTGTACGTAGTACCGACGTACGTATAAAATATAATATAGAGAAAGGCGGCAGCTGTTACCAGGTCCAAAGTTTAGGCAATAAAATGGAGACTTGGTCTCGACGGCGGCAATTTGGAAATAAACGTCGCGTCGGGCGTACCAGGCTACCAGCGTTGAGCAAAATTATGTACACTAATCTAACAGTAAGAGTTATTCAATTCGCGATACGACGGAAAGAACAATAGAGTGAAGGAAATACGAACGGAATTACAATATTCAAAGGAGGCGGTGGCTACGTGTCCCGTTACACCGAAGCAAGGCGGTGGCGGCGGGTGCCTTCTTCTTCGAAATGTAAATACTCCGGAACTTTATTAGATTAAGGAAATGTTTCTTAAAGAAGGGTGAAATTGTACGCGGCAAAAGGATCATCCCCTTCGGCGATATAGTTTAACGCAATTACCGCGGGACAGAAACAAGTTTCCGATTCGGTATCACCTGCGAATTTTCGCATTCCGCATACACGTAAGTATACCATCACAGCGTACACCGTATGTGCAACGCGCGCATATATGTATCGTATGAATATAAACTTATCGTTAATATCGCCGCTGGTATATGCCATTGTGATATCGTGATCAAACTATCACGCCACCCTTAGATATACAAGGTGTTTCACCTCGATCTGAGTTCCTTCATATTACATGTAAAGCTACTTATATGACACTCATGTATGATGGTTTGGAAGTTTGCCTACCTTATTCGCCGAAGGGGCTGAGATACAAAAATTCGATTTTTTTTCACTACGATAATGATCGACTGTGAAAATATTTTATTTCCTCGTTCAAGGCAGATAGCGAAATTCTCTTTGGGCCAAAATATAGTGTACACAATGCGGTATTACTGACAAAAAATTAGACTCAGTGAGGGAGTAGACGAGGAACTATAATGAGCAAAGTATAAAAACTACGGAAAAAATTGACAATTTTTTTATTTTGTAGATAACTTCTAATAAAGTCCTATCGATTTCATGTTCCAAAAATTTGCTGTAATAATTTGAGAGTGAACTATGAATTTTTTAAATTTTCAAATTCCTCATTTTCGTCAATTTTGTTAGACAACAAAATAACGACAAATGTCTGGGGGGTTCAATTTTTCCAAGAATAAATCATCTATTTTCATTGGTTACCAATATTCAAGCTCTACAAGAAGTGTCTGTCTAATGGATTCAAAATTCACCCGATTTACGTTGCTATTTGCAATATTCATTGAATACGATGTGCGACACTCGAATTTCGGCGATTACAACACAAATCAAATTACACATTTACAAAGTTATAGATGTTTTTTTTTTTGGACAGAGTTTTCAATAAAAACGACAGCTATTACAGCGTAGTCAAGGTAGAGGGGTTTTCAAATATTCGTGTTTCAGGCCATTTGTACTCATCTGGCGAGCGTCAAATTTTTTGATGTGCACATATATTTTTTACTCTTAAGCGTGGTGCCGAGGAATACGAATAAAAAATGCTCAAAATTTGAGGAGAGAATCTTCTTGAAATTACGAAAGAAGTTACTTTTTGTTTTTTCGATACACCTCAAAATTGGGAATTACTCAAATTTTGAGGGAGCTTGGAGCGAGTGCAAATAGCTTAAAATTTTATTTCTTGATCTCATGTAAAAGAGTGAACCACAGACACGAACATACCTAAATTTCAGGTTACTAAGTGCATTTGGAGGGGTGTTAGAGCAAATAACAGCTTTTTAAGGATGTTTTGAGACATAACATTTCTTAAATCTACTATATCTCCTCATCAAATTTATCTAGAAAGGTAAAACTTCGTGAGTGGGGTTAATTTGGCACCAGAATATAACTTCTTAAATTTGGGTCAAAACGTACTGAAAATGCCAAATTGATAAAATTTGAAAAGAGCTTGAGGAGCCTCAAATTAGTAAAAATGTAATTAATGGTCTCGTGTGATTATTGAAGATATTATGTATACTATACCCCGAATTCACCTTCACACATAACGTTTGAGGAGGGAAGAAGGAGTTATCGACTGCAAAATGTAGTCAGGAGTATAGGTACACGAGAGGTTGAAAATTCTTCTATGGTGTGACGTCACGTTATTCTTAAAGTGAACGAAATATACATCTGCTTCAATCTTATAGATAGGTAAAACTTTCATTTCACCTCCTTTTTCCCACTCATCAAATACAATATATATAATAATACCATGGATGGTAATATGTATACATGTGAAAAATAATTACTTAAGAAAAATAATAATAAAGAAAAGGAAATGGAATATACTCGTAGAAGCGCAAAAAAGCTGAAATGCTGGATCGTGGGTACCAAAGGGCACCACACATAAGAGTGGAAAAAGCGAAGAAAAATGTTAATTCCAAACAATAAATTACGCGGCGACTGGTTGCAATTAAAAATAAGGCTACGTACAGTTTACATTTAATGTTTATATTAGGTGGAAAGTAGAAAAGAGAGAAGAAAACTTGTATAATTTATATGCAAATGATGCGGAATAAACAGGCTAATGTATAACTTTCCGCAACATCGCCTCTCCTCTTCGTCTTAGCCTCAACTTACAACGCGTTGCTTTTTACCGAACGAGTCTTACGTACGAACGGCGGGTCAGACCTTTGAAAAAGTTTTCGCATTATTTTCGCGGCTACGAAATTTCAGACAAGTAATTTTTAAGACAGACGTATTTGTACACCATCAGTTACACAGCGGTAAGTACTAAATGCAAAACAAAGTTATACCTTTACCGTTATACCATGCTGGCTTGCTGGCTGTTGGCTGGTATACGCGTTTAGGATAATTTGTTATGATATAATAAGGAGACTTGGTCTTGATACATCGGTCCGTACACTTTGCTAAGTAATTTATTATCACCACGGTAATTTATTGAGCGCGCGTACTGTACGTAGTATTTTCGAACTAAGTATCCCTGCTTCAAGCACATCAGAGTCAAATTGATAACATTGCCAGAACGAATGAAAACTTGTCAGTAAGTGTGCACATCCTTATTGCTATAAATGCATAATAGATTGGGTAAAGATAATATTCAAGTTTACAATTGTAATATTGAGTATTTCTCGTGATTTAAAATTCAATTTCGTCTAATTAATCCTATTGCATGGTAAAAGATCAGAAAACAATTAGGAAATACAAGTGTTTAGTACCACCGCAAGATAAAATGATGTCCTGGGAAATGTAGGAAGGACACTCATTGACATGTTTTGTTTCATTATTGCAATGCTATCAATCTGTGATATTCTGATTCTGATATAGTTGAAGGGAAACTTAGTTTGAAGATACTACGTACAATACGCGCGCTCAATAAATTACCGTAGCGATAATGAATTACTCAGCAAAGTGTACGGACCGATGTATCAAGACCAAGTCTCCTTACTACATATATCATAAGTCATAACACATTATCCTAAACGCGTATACCAGCCAACAGCCAGCGAGCCAGCATGGTATAACGGTTAAGGCATAACTTTGTTTTGCATTTAGTACTTATCGCTATGTAACCAGTGTGACCAACTGAAAAAAATATCCCTATAGAGTATTTATAATGACTGGTCTAGGTTCTAATTGGTCATACGTCACGCCTGTAACAACCAATCAGCAAGTTGGAATGTTATAAATTTACCTCAACTAACTCATAAAATAAAAACACAAATCAGCTGTTGATTCAAATCACAAACGAATTTTAGTCGTTCACTGAAAACTGAACGATATTATTTAGGAAGGTAGTAATGAAACTACCTACATTTTATCACATTCTAGCGTTATGATTGGTCATTACGCACGTAACATATGACCAATTAGAACCTAGACTAGTCATTATAAATACTCTATTCTAACTTTACCAAAAAATGATGCTAAATTATTCCAGAAGCTCAAAAAAATTATGCTAGAATCGTTATGCTAAACTTTTTATCCAATATTTACCAGTCTATGTTCAATTTAAACATTTTGCAAGTAAGGGGCAAATTTTTACCGCTGATTTTAAAGACTTAAAATTATGCCAAATTATTCCAATTTTGAAAAACTTGAGTGCTAAAAAATTATGCTGAAGAATGTTCCTTCATTTTTTGTGACATATCGATATCAACACATGCGAATACAGAATTAATTGATGACACGAGTAAAAATGAATGATTGTTTAAAAATATTTATTTTTATTCAGTCGAAAAGCGAAAAAGTATGAAATAAAAAACGTTAATTTAGTCTCAAGTAAAAAAATAAACAATAACAAAATCTATGACTCTACCAGGTGACTACTTGATTCGAACACCCCAAGCGCAAAAATCTTTCCCTAATAGAAATAAATTATATATTTGAATGATGTTAGCAAGAATAAATAGCATAAATAATATTAAATTAATGCTTAAAAGCGTTTATCAATGAAATTCAAAATTTTAATTTATACTTTCGTTGTCAGAAATACATATGTGTTTTGAATTTTTTCACATTTTAGCTAATTTTTTCGCTTGGGTGCTGGAATCAAGTAGTCACCCGGTATGTAGACTAAAGATTAGAGATTAGAAAAACAAATTTGTTGATTAAAAATAAAATATGAAAGTAATTCTAAATAGGAAAGCTTAAAAACGAATAAAATTTTCTAAATCTAACTCGATATCTTCATTTTCATTAAATGCAGTCTCATATTCATTTTAGTAGATAGCCATAGTTCCAATTAGACAGCTTACTTCATTGGGAACAGCGGTTTCAAGGTTCTTTATTTCATAGCTGGGGCGCTGATTACAATTTGCAAATCAGTATTCACATATTTGAAAAAAAAAAAAAGCTAAATTGTAGATATTTATGCTAAAATTTGGAACCAATTGTGCTAAAAATAATGCGAAGCTAAATCCAAAAATTCTGATGCTAAATCGACTTTTAATTATGCCAAATTTAGCATAATTATGCTAAATTGGTCACACTGTAAATGTAACTGATGGTGAACAAATACATCAGTCTTAAAAATTATTTGTCTGAAATTTCGTAGCCAAGAAAATAATAGGAAAACTTTTTCAAATGTCTGACCAGCCTTTCGTACGTAAGAGTCGTTCGGTGAAAAGCAACGCGTTATAAATTGAGGCTAAGACGAAGACGAGAGGCAATATGGTTACAGATTATAGTGCATGTCTCGTGCCGTCCACTAAACTGAAATCTCCTGATACGCTATTTGTTGCCATATTTATTACTAATAATTATAGTGATAAATATTAAGAGTATATTTCACATACACGGTTCTTTTTTTAGTATAACTAAACTTCGCAGGCACTATGTATTATCTATATGGGAACCAAAATTGATAACGCTAAAAAAGTGACATTTTGAGGGTAAAACTGTTCGCGATTTTCTTATGAAAACTTTTGAAATTTGAAAATGAAGAGGATAAGACACTTCTCTTTAAATTGCTCAGAACGAAAAATTCAAATTACAATTTATAAGGAAGTTATAAGCTGTGAAATACGGCTTCCTCAAAAGCCAATTTATTTTTGCGTTTTTCTCGACAAATAATCACTTAATCAGAAAAACCTTATGGGAAATTTTTCAAATTCTTATTATAGGTGTATATTTATGGTTTCGTATTCTATTAATTCGTAATAATAGTGCAGTCAAATTACAATCATAACCGGGATTAATTGGGACCGAAGTTTTTCTGCGGAAAATGGTAGCCAATAGTGTCCGTAACAAGCTATAACTTTCTGCAAAAAATCGTGCCGTCACTTCTTCCCTAAAACCAGTTTTTCGCCAATAACACGCGTCCTAATCTAGATACAGAGAAAAAGTAAGATTAAAAAATAAAGATGATAAAATTTCCGACAAAAAATCTTTACACATTTTTTACCCAAGTTGATAGAATCGCGAGAAAACGACCTTGAAACGCGCCGCTTTCATCGCATATAGGGTCATAGCGCGACGTTTGATACACATCATCATCGCGTAGCGCAGCTGTTTCATATTCTCATCGTGTAAATGATTACTAGGGTGGAACAAATTTTTTTTTCGAAAATCGATCTGGTATAGCGGTTGATATTTGCAGAATGAGCCCAAAAGTATGCTCAAAAGTAACAGTCTATCAAGTTGATATTAAACCCTGTGTAATTGGGTCGAAGTTTGACAATTTTATGATCTTTGAAAAATATTCAAAAAAGTGAGTTTTTGAAAATTTAAAATTTTTTTTGTTCAAGGACGATATTTTACTTTCTCTACTTGGAAAAAATAATTATTTACCCATTTTTTGAGTATTCGAGGGCTTTAAACTATTTCCAATGTATGTGAAAAACTCCTATCCCCTATATAATTTTTTGCATTATATTCGATACTACTCATAAGTTGATAATTAATTACTATTATAGAAAATTATGTTTGGTTTCACATCTCTTCAAGGGTCTATTCTACATACACGATCGCATACTGGTTTGCCTGCCAAATGGCCATTTTCGTGCACTTTGATTCTCAAATACTACTAATCTGTTTCGCTTGAAATTTGAAATATACACCAATAATAAGAATTTGAGAAACTTCACAGAAGGTTTTTTTGATTAAGTGATTATTTGTCGAGAAAAACGCAAAAATAAATTGACTTTTGAGGAGGCCATATTTCACTGCTTATAACTTTCTTATAAATTGGAATTTGAATTTTTCGTTCTGAACAAATTAAAGAGAAGTGTCTTATCACTCTATGATATTAAAATTGAAATTTTACCAAAAAAGTGAAATGCCAGAGTTATTGTTTCTCTGTTTGTTACCTGGGTCTTGGATCAGGCTATAGTACCTTCACAACACAAAGGACCCCTGCTGTGTGAATAGGCTGGGAAAAGGACAGAGGTAATAAAATTTAATGACCCTTGCCATTGCAAAATTTTACGACCCTTGCGGTGAAAGCCTACCTGCATTTAGTTTATTGTTCTTCAGTAATAAAATTTAAAATGAATGTAGCAATACTTGTCTGATAAAATAACTTTTTTTTCTTCATTTAATTTTTATTGCAAGCCCCGAAGGGGCGAGGAAGTACTAGTCTTCTTCATTTTCAAATTTCAAAAATTTTCATAAGAAACTAACGAAGAATTTTAGCCTAAAAAATGTCACTATAGATAACATATAGTGCCTGCGAAGTTTAGTTATACTCAAAAAAAGAACCGTGTATGTGAAATATACCCTTAAGACTACAAAAAAAGTTACAATGAATTTGAGTTTTCAGTGGTTCACAAAATAGCAATTATCTGACTTACAAATACTATCGCGAAAAAGTGATGCATAGCAATATATGTCTAAAGACGCAACTTCAAAAATTTATAACACAGCTAGAAATGGCTGACTGGAACTAAAAATATGGAATTGGGAATTTTTTGAAGTGCTCTTTCCAATTCCAACTATGCTTGTCCGATCAAAATCTGATTATTACAAATCTTTAAGTACTTGTGATTTCCATTCAAGTTGAAAAACGCATGGAGGTAATGGTTATCAGCAATTTGACTGGACTATAAGGAGAAAACATAGCTTTCTTACCGCAAAAGGAAAAAAGAAAAATTAAAGAATCCTTAATCCGGAATACGACGCAGATGATAGTATCGAAAAAAAATTCGACGTATGTTATTCGATATTGACGCATATTTCTTTCCTCCAGCACGGGAGTACTTTTTGCAATGGTTTTCGTTTTTTTCTTATATCGACGTTTTCGCAATTTGAAAAGCTTGCCTTTTGGTCTCCACTCCGTAAACTCAGGACTATTGAAGCGTTATTCAAATATCTATTTTCATTGGCAAATAGCAATTTTATTATTGCTTTCACACCGAACATATTTTTTTTCCCGCTTCCATAAGGAGACGACGAGATGTCTTAGCCTCCGGGGAAATGATGACATTTCTATCCACCGATACATGCTGAAGGTGCGGATAATACAGGAATTATGTCGGTAAAGTACTCGTATATATTTTAGATTTCAGTAGATGCCATATCGTAAGTGTATGCCTTCATGTTGACAAAAATCGCGCGTTTCTTATTTGTTTTGATTATGCGATGGAGTTCAAGACATAGTTTTACATATAATATAAGTATATTTTACTCCGAAGCAATTGACCACTGCGTGAAATTATCAGTATAAAAGCGACTGTCGGAAATAGCGCGTAGGTTACATCAAAGTTCCAAACGAGCTAATTAACAATGGTGTATAACCGCAAAAATGAAGAGTATAGCAGAATCTCAGTCGTTGAGGGGTTCATCCGCTTTCAGTCCTGTAATCTTAGCTAAAGCGTGTTCCGCAAAGTGTCATTTTTGTTTACAAATTCGTAATAACCGAAAAAGCCACGCGTCGCGGTTGGCGTTATCGTAAATATTTCAAACGCGTCCCTCGCAGTCAGCTGAAGCGAAAGGCCTTCGCCACTCGCCATTATCAATAATTATCGGGGAGTGCAAAAGACGACTGAAATGATTTTAGAACCAGACTCTTAACAGGCTGAAATCATTAAACTAATGAAGCGAGTGTAACGAAATGTTGTTATCTTTTGTAGCTCTAGGTCATTTCGTTACGCTGTGCTCAATTCGGTTGTTTATAGCGCGTCGCACCGGCCAGGCTATTTCGGTATTAAAGAGGGCGAGTAATTATTAATTTCGGCGAAAACCGTTAGCCCCCGAGGGGTGTAATTTTCCAGTTTATGGTATTCAATCGAATATCACCGAATTTCACGCTAGGGTTAATTTGCGTTTTTTTCTCCTTTTTTTCCTCTCTGTTTTCAAATGAAAATACCTTTCTGGTTCTTGGCGATTATTTCGAAGACGGAACTTTTGGAAAATTTGATTCTTGATCGATTTAAACACAGAACACTTGAACTTGGTAAGAGCATAATGTAAAACAATCACTTTTTTGTCGTTTTCAACGTCTGTGCTGGTTTGTTAACGCACATCTATTCTCATGTCAAATCAGTAGGTAACTACACTACCTAACGATAAATGGATTCCAAAATTAGATCAGTTATCAATATCTATTAAATTTAATTCTCTTTAAAATTACCAGTCAATAAAAAACGTAATCTCCTCACCTCAAATCAGGCTGGCTTATGTTTAACTATTTGGAACCTGCAGTAAACTTGGACGCTAGTGCAACGACCAATAAGAACGTCTGTTTACATTTGAAACAGGAATTTTTTATCAGTAACTTACACACTGTGTCTAACTAATTTTAACACCCTCAAGCGCCAAATTCTCTTCGTTCATGAAAAAGTATTCGTTATTACATTTCTTTTCATTTCTTTTTACAGAATTAAGAAATTAACCCATAAATAATTGTTTATCTATGATTTCAATCCATAATTTGCAAGATTATGAATGTTTTTAAGCATTAACGTTTTATTCTAGTTAATTTTGCAACACTGATTTTGGAAGAAATGAATACAAATCAATCAAAATGACCAGTAAAAAATTATTTAAATCAGGACTGCAAAACCTATTGGAACCGGAACCAAACCGGAACCAAGAATCGATAAAACCGATAAAATTTTGGAACCGGAACCAGAACTAATATCTTGAAATTGGTACTCAAGCTGGAACCGGAACCAAAACCAAAATTTTTACTACAGAACCGGAACCGGAACCAGAACCAATATGAAAATGTAGTGGTTCTGGTTCTAGAAGAGTTTCATACTCCGCCATTGCCAATAGCTGTGTTCTCTACCTATAGGTATATTGGTCCAGTCTTTAAATTATAATCTGTAAAATCGTCCATCTGCGTACAATGCAAAATTCTATGATAGTGCTTAAAGCTTGATTTGATAAGAATATTGATTACTTGATTCGTATTAGCATAATAATATTAAGATTTTGAGTTATTTCCTTATTTCCCTCGCTTCGCCCGGCAAATAAACCTCAAAATTCGTCAAAAATCACATTATTTTTCTGGTTTCATAATATACTATTATGAATTTACACTTATTCATTACGATTTACATAACCATTTTTCAATAATATTATTTTTCAAGTTTTGATTTCAATACTTCCTTCACCCTGATTATGTTTGGAAAATGGAGTATTTTCATTACAATTATTTACATAACCATTTTTCAATAATATTATTTGTCAAGTTTTTGTTTCAATACTTCCGCCTGATTAGGTTTGAAAAATGGAGTATTTTGATAGGTCACACGTGTTTTTTTTTTGGAACCGATAAGAACCGGAACCGGAACCGATATCATAAAACCAGAACCAGAATCAAAACTGAAGCTGTAGAACCGGAACCAGAACCATATTTGAGAACCAGAACCGGAACCGAAACCAATATTTTTTCGGTTTTGCAGCCTGCTTTAAATCATAGAATTTGAGTTACCCAAGCCTTAAATTATTCATTATGCCGTGATGAAATCAAACAAAACGAAATAGGTGATATATTTTTCATGAAAGGGAATTTCACGCTTGGGTGTGTTAAAATCAGTTAGACACAGTATATTGTTCTAAAATTCAAAACTGTTTCGTGCGATTTTCATTGAAATTGTTTATTAATTAGTGAATTTTTTTTACAACTTTGTAAGCAAAATGTTGAAAAAAGAAGTAGTAACCCTGTATCTGGACAATCACTTGAAATTGTAGTTGGATGCAGAAGTTCTGTTAATCTTACTGAACACTTACTTTTTACCAACATCGTTCATCAAGTTCTCAAAATTGAAAATAAAACACGAAACGCAGCATTACTGAATACATTATTAAATAATTTCAACAAAAATCGGCAAAATCGCAAGAAACAGCATTAAATTTTCAAACGAAATATGTTACTGATAAAAAAAGTCCTGTTTCTAATGTAAACAAACGTTCTTATTGGTCGCACACTAGCGCTCCAAGTTTACTGTAGGGTATGAATTCTTGAGTGTAATAAATTCTCGGAGTAAAAGTGTTAAACGTTATCACATGGGATGCTTTAAAGTAGTGCTTCGGAAAATAAGTAGTTAATTGCGAAAATTTGATTTTAAAACAAAGAAATGGAAAAATTGGAAAAATAAATGCTAAATGCCCTTAAACAAAGTCTCTAAAACAATATATTAATTTTAAATCATTTTGATGCGTTATTTTTGAGAAAAACACTGCCAATGAAAATTATATCCTATTTTCATTGGCAGTGTTTTTCTCAAAAATAACGCATCAAAATGATTTAAAATTATAATATATTGTTTTAGAGACTTTGTTTAAGGGCATTTAGCATTTATTTTTCTAATTTTTTCAGTTTATTATTAAAAAATTAACTTTTTCGTATTTACCAACATATTTTCCGAAGCACCGCCTTAATTGACTCTAGAATTTAATCAGATCTCAAGAAATATAACCGATTATTGCAAATCTTTTTGAAATAAAGAATTTACTACTTGCTCATGCATGTGATGGGTTGTATCTGTTGCCGTGCAACATTATGCCAGACAAAATTCAGGAAAAGTTAGACTACCACACAGTACAATGAAGGCGTAATAGCGGACTAAGGTAAAAAGTAAGCTCCGCTAAAAATTAAATGTTTTTCGTAAATGGGAAAAAAATTCAAAACGCTTATTAATAACTTGCTAGATAACGAGGACAATAATTCAAAGAAATAAATTAAAATAACCGCGCCGAAGCTATCCGCGAAATAAACGAATAAGGAAGTAGTAAAATATATTACTCCTCGAGATAAAAGTCAACGCGGTGTACACTGAAATTTTATACTGTAAAATGACATTGCAAAATGATACTGGTGTATTTTTATGCTATTATTTTTATTTATTAAAATAAAATATCTCTGCCGAGGAAGGAGTTCCAAAAATAGCTGAATGTTAAGAAATTCACTTCATATCAGCGACTTGAAAAAAAAACGTAGCTAATACACTCTGGAATATTATAAATTTGATAGTCACACATGATACCATTATTTATGCATTATCAATAGAAATCAGACGATGCAATGAATCATGCAAGGAATAACATCATATAGATACTTATACATGCAAAAAATTCAAACGGAAATTAAGTAGCTACATATTTTAATTATTGAAGGCAAAACGTACTCAAACTTCCATCGTTTTATAAAGATATCATATTACCAACTATCTACTTACCATATTTTTTCATTCAAGCGCCTTTTGGGCTTCTGCAATGAATTCCACGTTGAAGTGAGGTTTGAGAACTCATTATAAAAAGCGCAAACTGACAGCTCCACGGAAAAAAGTTTTTAGTCGATGTTTTGATAGTGTATACCAGCGAAAAGCTGTTTAAAAGGAAAAAGTATTAAAAAGGATAGTAGTATTCGGTTCATGTAACATTAAATGAGTTGCCCGTATCATTTTACCGAAGCGAAAATTCCGTTATCATTTACTCTTGCGAAAAAGTGAAGACACGAAGTTCTTAAGTGAGGTATGAAAGCCAGCTGCAGCTTTACCGCAAACTTAAAATGTTCTAAACATCGGAACGGCTATAAAATAAAAATTTTTGTTAAACTAGATGATATCAATACACTCACTGCATTATATTGTAAAGGACTTGGAGATGGAATGCATTCAATACACTGTTGAGTGCTCACGACACAATGAAAAATTCATGTTTATATCAGCTTAGTTTTAATCCGACAACAGTGTTTCTTATTTCGATGAAATTGCGATATTATGCACACGAATACGTACGCCTTATATAACGTACCTAATTAGTACAAAGAACTTGGAGGTAGAAATTCTGTTCAAACCATCGACGCGTAAAAATGTTTGAACTTCTTCATAAGCTTGTGGTTCAAATAACATTTCGAAATACACCTACAGCAACAAGTATAAACATTAATTTCTGTCTACAAAATCTAATTAAATTGGTAAATTGACTTCTACCCGATGAACAAAAACCAACACATCTTGTGTACTAATAAACAACAAAGTGAAAACAAAAGAATAACTTTTACCCTTAAACAATTTCTAAACATTACTGTAATATGAAAGTTGGCAGGTATTTTCTTGTGTTTCTTGCGTATTAACACAAGAAAGACGCAGAAAAACTTACTTTGGTGTGTCCTGCTTTCCTTTCGTTGACAATTGAAGGCTTCAGTTAGATAAAATGTCTAATTGCTAAACATCGGTGCAGAAATAATGGTTGGGAGGAGGGTCAACAACCCCTTATCTTTTATATTAAAAACACATTATCAACTAATTAACCATAAAACTACGTGTAACCATAGATGAAACATACATAGATAGCCCACCGTACGTTAAATTTTTATCACTCAAAAACTGAGTTGGAATCGTTTTTTGCTAATATCTTGGAAACAATTCAAGATATAGGGCTTGCAAATGACTCATTTTAAAGAGATTGGAATAGAGAATCATTTAATTTTTCTAAAGTTACTCCTGTCCGTTTACTTTTGCAATTAATTTCGAAAAACGATTTTTTTACTTTACTATGAATTATCTCAAAAAGTAAATCAATAACGATTGTTTTTTAATAGTGAAACACATTCAGAATTTTATGCTCTTTCGAATGAGCTACTTGTAAAGTTTCTATCTATATTCTTTCTTGAGATATTTGCAAAAAACCAAGCAATAAGTCTAATTTATTCTTAGTACTGGAGCTCATTCACAGAGAGCGCTCTAAAAAATGAATTAGTTTTATTAAAATAACTCGAGACTCACATCGATGGCAATAATATTTTAGTATTGAATCATGTATAAAATGTTAAGCTCTTTCGAATAAGCCATTTCCGAACACTCTAACTCAATTTTTTGCCTAGATATTAATAAAAAACTTTCTGGCTCCTTTTTCAACATTTATGAGTGATAAATTCGATATACCAGTGGGCTATCTATGTATGGTTAATCTATGGTGTAACATAAAAAATATAAATGAAATCCATCAACATAGGTGTAAATAGTCATCATCTTGATCAAGCTTTGATCACTTATCACTAAATCTTGTAAACACGAGTTCACACTTGAGCGTACGCAAAAGCGATGCTTTGTAAAGTGCTACAGACATATTTCTTTCAATTTCAAAACGCATTGATTTTTTAACGTTGCATTAGCTGTCCATGTATACCGTGCATCCAAGTGATTCGGGTACAATCAGCGCAAAAATCTCAGTTTGTTGATAACATAATAAGAGTTAAACAACGATGTCTAAATCAAAATTATTTTTAAAATTACTTCAATGAATTTTAAGGCTGATACATTCATTTCAACTGCATTACAATTCCTTCGCATTTGAAGAAATCAATTCTAAATAATTGTAAAAGAGATAATTTTCTTTCCTTGATTATTTTGCCCGATCAAGTATCCTTACTGAGTGTAAATGGATGAGTCGATGTTCAAAACCTTCTCATCGAAATGTAAACATAGAGCACCTTCTTATGTGTTATAATTAACTTACTTACTGTCTGATCAGAATAACTTAGTCGGTCTGCCTGGTGATCAGATTAGGCAAAAAACGTTACAGGGCTTCTTAAATTGGAGAATGAATGTAGCTTTTCAAAACCTATATCTCTCTTATCAACACATTTGTCAATTTTAATGAATATCTTTTCTGTTGTATGAAAATAAATAAAAAATACTAACACAATTTTAATGTGTAATAATATCGAATGCATTTTGAGAAGTACTCGATTGTACCGCTTTTCGCTTATCCTGCAAACTAGGCAGAAGGATCACTTTATTTTGCTTGGGCAATACCTGCTCAGTTAGATTAACGATAAAAAAACTTTGATTTTCTTCAAAAAAAGGCATTGATTTTTTTTATTTTTTCCGGATAGGATTGCAATCCTCCCCACTGTGAGGCGGCTTGTGCTGCAACCTAGCACTCATTTTAAATCATATATTTACATTTTTGTTGCGTTATCTACATTGAAGGCTTATAGCATTACGATTTGTGGTTGAAAATAGCTCAAATTTTGGTGTGTAAATCTGTATTGGTGCACAAAGAAAAAATTTCTTTTAAATTTAAGGTTCAAATCAAAATAACGATTTTTTCAAATTTTGAAAGAGGCTGGAGGGTAAGAACTAGTCAAAATCATTATTTATGTGGTTTTCTACAAACGAGCGAGTAGAAACAAAGAGATTATTAAATTACAGCCTTCTAGGAAATTTGGAGGGCATTCAAAGCTAAAAAATGTTTCGTTTGCTTGTTTTTTTCATTTTAAGTTTAATGCCTATAATTTTAACAATTATTCAATTGATGTGTTTTGAAAGGATAGGTAGTGTCAACAAATATGAAGTAGAATACATACTACCTAAGAATTTACTCAAATCTGAATACAAGAGTTTACCTGTGTGTTGAAATGAATCACTTTTCGAGAGTCGTTCGCTCTTAGTTTCGAACATAAAGTGAGCAGTGAGCACGGATACGTAAATAAATAAGAATTCTTTGACACCATAAATATACGACATCAACTTTTTGTACACAAATCTTAATTTCTGACAATCGATTATTTTTATAAATATTTGAAACTTGAAAGAGAAATGAAATCACTCAAAATAATTCTTTAATCTTTCAAACAAGATAAATAAGAATAAAAAATTAATTCCACATCATATCGAATAAATAAAAGAACGATTTAATTGAAAACGCAGCAGGAAAATTTATACTCAAAGCAAATGTCAACACATTCCGGCGTAAATTTTTAATTACTTTCTGCGCGGAGTTTTGAATAACGTTTAAGATGTTCTTATTTGTTTCTATTAATTATGGAATCGTGTTTTTCGCTGACACGATCTCGTAATTTATTGCCGCGTGAGAAAAACCATCGAATATTTTCCACCCTTTTTCAGTCAGTCTACGGTACGTAAGCCGTTACCCGTTTACAGTGTTCAACTTAATACCACGACACCCCGCTCACCGAACAACCCTCTACGTAGAGTTTCCATTTTTACCGCTGTCAAAATAAGAATTATTACTGTTAAGTTACATTATTAAAAAGAAAAACGACCGATATTATTCTTCGTATACAGAATCGCAATACGGTGAAAAGTTATTCAGTATTTTAAATTTTTCTTCAATTCGTAATATGACTAGTTATTGACTACTTTCGAACTATGTAGGATTGAAGGATGTTGAGTAGTTATTCAGTGTCTTACAGAGTCATAGTTTAGGCATGAGCTCGAATAACTCCTTCATTAGAAAAGTCAGATAAATTATTTAACTCATGTGGTTGATTGGAAGCAGCACATTTCCGTTGGTGGCATGCATACTTGATAGGTTTCCAACGAGTCGTGTTTGTAAGAATTTCAAGCTGGAGTCATTTTCAAACTCCTACATTATATAAGTTATGCAACTTTATAACGTAGAAATGAAAATTTAATTTAAAATAAATTTATCTGATTGTGAAATTATACGTATTCAATTCTATTGACCAGTAGATGAATTTTCGAATGAAAAATAAGATATTTTAATGATGTAAATAATAAGCCAGTGAGAAAACTTGTTCAACTTCCGCTCATATTGAACTAAGAAAATCAGTAAATACTTACCTATTTCGATTTTCTTTCAATAATTTGTAACATATGAAGCCAGTTAAAAAATTCGGAAAATTTCTGTTCGAAATTAATATCCAAAAAAAAAAAAAAAAATAGAATGTAAAAGATGACAATTCCTTGCATCAAGGCATCCGAACCGTAGAAAGTCTTATCTTTTTTCACCATTTAACCAGTTAACTTGGTGTTTGTCTACGATACGATATCTTTAAACTATGTACGATGTTCCCATCTGTATACACGGCAACACCCAAGTAGGTATCATTTCTGAGCACTACGTAACCGTTGAAAATGAAACACTCTGGAGTAGCAGAAAATCGCGAATGATGCTATCGTGAAAAGAATTCGCTTCAATATATGTAAAATGGCGGAAATCAAGTTGAAATCGTTGATGGTAAGATTTCACCTATCAAACAGGTAGACAAGCAACGGGATACCAAGGCTTGACCAATAAGAATACAATCGCGGTAATTTTCGATACCCAATGAAACAGGTTGGCGAGCACGTGTGCGTAAAATCAGGTATATAAAAGGTATCGTTTACTTCCTCGTTTGAACATATCCCTCTGGTCGATACCCCACTTTGCGATTAGTTTACGCCTCGCGGAAACCTGTTATTCGGCTTTAGGCGCGCTTATCAGCTGTCACCAGTTCACCACTTACCTGAAAAACGGTTGAATTTAAATGAACGCCGAATAGGCGTCACGTAGCGCATTATTTTTTCATCGTATGAAAATTAATTACGTAGAAAAGTTGAAATTACGGACGATTTCGCATTCACAAAAACAGAATTTTATTCGAAACAAACAAATAACTAATATTAAATACAAAGCGAAGTAATAATAACTAGGTATAATTGATAAAAAAAAAATAATTATTTCGATTATCAATCAACGAAGAAGGAAAAATATTAATATACTTAGGTGTACGTAGGATAGAACTTATAATAATATGAAATTACATAATATGTCAGGCTTTTTCGCCAGTATTTGTGGCGCGATTTTTATGCCACGTGATGTGCCTTTCGTAAAACTGGATGACGAGCTGAGGGCAATGTAAACGCGCGATCGGAGATCTAACTAATTCCAACGTATCCAAACCTTTCCATTTCATAAGAAAGGTCAAACCACCGGAATCGGTAGCTCCTACGATGCGTTCTGGTATCAAACCCCTTTCGAAACCATTTATGCGAGGTAAAACGTAGGTTTGTGGAACAGATAAAGTAGTCTGCGGGAGGTTTTCTTTTTTGGAAATTTTCGTACGCTTAGCCGGTCGTCCTTGTTTACGTTCGCGTTCGAATTGATGAATTAAATCGATGCAATTTGTTAGATGCTCCTCCGGCTCCCATGTGTTGGTTTCGCTGGGCCAATCCTTCCATTTCAAGTAATATTCGACTTTACCGTTGGGCAGAATGCGCTTATCTATTATCTTCTCGACAATGTATTCGTCTTCCATTGTAACGTAACTTTCTTTGGTAATCCTGCGAAAAGAAAAAGAAAAAAGATGCGTTATCGAAACCGAACATTTTTTTTCCAATAGTCAATTCTCCCCTTTATTTTTTAAACAGGTGTTTTTACGCTTGAAAGAATCGCCTGTTGACACTGCGAGCTCGACTATATGTTTTTTTAATTTTACGAGGCGACGCGAACGTATCTGGTGAGGATTATGAGTGGTAGAAACAACGCAAGTGTAGCAATACGACTCGTACAGGCTGGTAATTTGGAAAAATATAAATTTTAGGAAAACACGATTGTTCCACGTACGATATAAAGTGTAAAACGAGCCGACAGTAACACACGTATCGCGCTCATCAACTTTAAATTACATCAAGCGAATTGGCCGCTAACGTAACGTTGTTAGTTGGGCATTTGTTTTTATGAAATTAATTTGCAATGACACTCCAGTGTGTCCTTTTAGCGTTAGGTAGGTAATGAAGGCCGGGGTCTGGTCCAGGCAGCACATTTTAATCCGTTCTACCCATGTAAATAACAAATTAAATATCCCTTTAGGATAACGACCGCGTACGTACAGCGTCGTGACCCTTTGAGGCGCTTAAATTATAAAATTTACCGACCAACGAATAATCTGCTACACGCGTATTAATCAACAGGTGACGGGGGGAGAAGTGATCGAAATTTTTCCATCCGTGGTATTTATACTCGAGGTAATTTATTAACGAAATTTATTCTACGAAATTCAAATTTTATCTACGAACATTTTTTTTTTAATACCAAATTTATAATAGGTAATTAATTCTTAGTAAGTTTTAACAGAAATATGAATTCGAGGAATTTTGGGTTACTAGATAATTTTTTTCGACAGCAGTCATGTCCAAACTTACTGATGTAAAATTACGATGAATGAATTCTTCTTCAAATCGCTGCTCCATCATTTAAACTACGAGCACGAAATACAACGTAGGGAATATTTTTCAACGCAATTGAACTTTAACGAGCGAACAAATAGGAATGAATGAAAAATAAACGTGGACGATTCATAATCAACCTCTCTATTACGCCACAGAGGTAGGTGGAGTTTGATAACACCAACAGAAACACAATTGTATCGTTGATACGATTAAGATTAATAGCGCAATAGGCGCGTCCATATTCCCGATTTTATCCCCCTTTTAAAAATGAACGATGATAAAAGCTTTGTACGTTTCTAACTACGTAGATTAATTCGAATAGTAAAATTTCTCGAATCTCTTTTACAATATTCAAATGGTCCACTTCGGAGGTATCGAAACTTCGAATAAAATAAATGTTTATCTCGGCGAAAACAATGTTACAGAGGTTAAACAAGTAACGTTATCTATGTGTTGGTGACGGAAGCGTGGAAAAAACGCGGGAAAACTTACGCAGGTAGAAACGCGAAAATACTTTCGAGCCAGGCGCAAATGTGATGAAGCATATTACGAAATATTACGAGCAATTGCATCTTACATGACTCGGCGGTTGGGGTTATTGTACTCGAAATAAGCGAGTAAAATTTAGTAAACATTATTTCGAAGTAAACGCGACGGGAAAAGATTGAAATAAATTGAAGGAATTTGGCAAACATTTATCACCTAATGGCTGTAACCTAAGCAAATTTATATTGATTCTTTTTGAAAAAAAAAAAAATTACACGAAGAAAAATATTAAATATAGAGTTTCAAATTTGATTAAATTTTCCATCTCGTTTTAATTACGATAATTTCAATACTTCTGTTTTATTTTTCGTTAACTCCCAAAAGCGAAGCGAATACGAATTTCATCCGTCGCGACACCAATGTAGGTCGAGTTTAAGATCAATCTGATGCAACATTATTTAATATTCGTTCATTTACTCGATTAATTCAATTCCAAATTAATTCAACAATTCTGTCAAAAAATCTTACCTACCAACAAATGTTACTCATACTACACGTAAGTAAGTTGAATAAAAATCAAACAAAAATCGCGAAATAATTTTTTCAATTAATTAAAAAATTTCTATCAAACTATCTTCATTGAACGTGAAATAATACTAATCTTTGGCGATGTAACTTAAAAACGTATTTCGAAAACGTAAAAATAGTTTGAAACTCAAACTTCGAACAAAAAGTAACTATTACATGAAATAAATAAATAAAACGGACGATTCGAACGAACTAGTAACCTATAATACTTATCGATTTTTGCTAATCAATACGTATGAATTATTAAAAAAAAAAAAAAATATTTTATTTTTCTACTTACATATCAGTTTGTATAATATGGAAGTTCGAAGAATAATCGACGTTGTATTAGAAATGAAACCGGCGTTCGGAACGCACTACTAGAATATTTGAAATTTCACACGTTTCTACCAAGTGCACTACTTACGAACTAACGCTGACTGACTGAACGACTGGAGGCATAAACCTAACTTGTATGACGCAACAGTAAATGTTATTGTGGTGGACTAGCCGGTCTCCTTTATATATATTCGAGATGAATGATTTGCACTTTGTATTCGGTGACAATAACACCAACGACCAATAAGAAAACGTCCTTTTATCGGCTATTTGGATCATCGCGATCGCGGTTAGAGTGGGGCGGTATGGCTGCGTATGAGTCATGCGGGAGTAAGAAATTCGGATTTTTATTAAATTTCGTCCGAAAATATTAAAAATGTTAATGCTCGAATTTCAAATTCAAATGCTAATGGGAACGGTGTAATTATCAAATGGTGTTATTACGTAATGAAGGTGATGTAAAAAGGGCTCGCCGAGTTGAAAAGCGCATTTGTTATTCCAGCGTCGACATAAATACGAAATATTTGGAACATGAACGATATTACTGTAATGGTTATTATGGGGCATTTATCGATCGTTTGAAAAACGGTTAAGGATAATATTTTTCCAAGGTCATGCCCATCGTAGTGCACTACTGACGGTTCGAAAATTTTTTATAGTCATGTTTTTGGATATCCTCAGGAAACGGATATCATAGGTCAAGTAATTTAAATTTGCATACGTATATTTATAAATGATAACTGTCTAAATGTGAAAATAAGAAATTATTTATAAATAAGATATCACGCACGATGGAGGCGTATTTTCAATTCTTCGGTGAAAATGTAATATTTTTAAAGACATACGTTCAAATATTGCGAAACCAATAAAAAAAATATGGTTCATTTCTTATACTTGATTAAAAAAATTAATTCACTTATAAAGCTGAAAATAAAGTACAAATTTGATCGAAACAAAAAATATATAAATATAGAATATTTTCAGTCAAAATGAAGCGCTCCTTTGAACGATATGAATTTTTTTTTTTTCATAAAATTGAAAATTTTGCCAAATCTTCATTCAAATAATAATTTCATTCTTTTTCCAATATACAAAAATTAATTTTATTTCGAACACCATCTTCATTTTTACCAAATAGGAATATTGCTTCGAAAATATAATTATAGTTCAAATTAAAAACTCATTTGGGAAATAAGTTTTTAACACTGTTTTATATCTTCTTCAATCACTTTAGGTCGAATACAAATGATTACCTTTTAATTAAGAAATTTAATTACTTCCTCTCCTTTCCCTACCAAGAAAAACATTATGCAAAAATATACCAAGTTTTGGAATAGGTTTTATGTCATGGAAATAGATACACGGAGTTGGGAGTTACTAGTTAGTACCAAAAATTAAACGTAAAAATGTTCAACTCGAATTTTTAATAAAAAATCGCAAGTATACATTACGTTACGAACATAATTATGAACTATGGCAGATTTTAGGGTTATGAGGCCGATCGTTTCAGCAAATTCTCTGTCTAGCTAAGTAATAATTTTACGAAAGAAAATTTTATTAGATAATAAACTCATGTTCGAGGCGAAGTGCCGCTCCTAAAATTTGCCACTGCGAGTCGTCGGTCAACATGGCCTGCTTGGTAAATACATCATTGCCTATTAAAACGACCACACACGGTTAAATATTTTTGTTCATTATCGAACGCGATACACTAATAACCTAAACTTTTCGCTCGACGCAACAATAATGCAACAGGTGGCAGCATATATGGAGAAGTCTGAAACTTGAGCGAATTTCGATATTACTACGCTACAAAAAGTCTAGGAATTATTAACTCTTTTTTTTTTCAATTCATCGATTCTTAATCATGCGTGCTTGAAAAATGTGAAATTCTGAGATGTTAAAATTTGACGAAAAGGTGAATGCGAATATACCCCGCCTGAAATGCTAATAGAAATGAATTCGTACGACCAATGGGAGAAAAGGGCAAAGAGGCCAACCAAACAAAAAAAAAACATGAATAAGTATCGACAACGTATTAATAATTGGCGCAGCGTGGGCGCCATTTTATGACTCAACCAACCTTTCGACCTTTGCACTTTGGAGGTATGTTTTAGGATAAAAGAGATGTCTCATTTTCATTTTCATTTCCATTTCATTCTTCATATACATGCGCCATCAGGTAGTGACTGAGATGAATTCGTTCAGTCAAAAGCCTCATTAAGACGGGACGCAGGTAATACTGTTAATCTGCAAATATTATAATACGTAATTATTAATTGGCAGCCCGGATCAAAGAGAGGTGGAATCTCCGGTACTGGTTTTAAAAAAATAAATTTTAAAATATTTATTTTTATTTACCGAGGAAAGTGGAGAAAAAAAATGAAAATTTCACAAAATAGGGAATAGAGATGCCGAGCGACCAAAAATAAAACGATTTAAAAAAAAAAAAAAATTGTATGAAAATTTAATAAATATAATGAATCAAATTGAAAAAATATAATTGCTCTATAAATTCAAGAATGAAATTTTTTCATTAAAAAAAGGTAAGGTTTGTTTATTCGGGAGAGGAGTGACCGAACATGGGTCATTTCATTTGGAAGGGTCTACTACTCATAATAAGCCTTTAATTAAATTGTAAATTAACGGTAGGGAGGGGGAAGCTTTTTTTTCATACATAAACTCGCCATGCTAGAACAAAACTATCTTAAGTGTAAAAAAATTTTTTTTGAGTTACCAACTTTTATGACGGTATCAAGAGCTCTGTATGGGTTACTTTACTTACTAAACTCCTAAACATCTTTGGTTATCATTACTAAAGATGTTTAGAAGTTTAGATAAGTAAAGCAACCCATACAGAGCGCTTGATACCGTCATAAAAGTTGGTAACTCAAAAAAATTTTTTTTGCACTTTAGATAATTCTGTTCTAGCACGGAGAACTGTTTTACGTGGCGATCAGGGGCGTAACTAAGGGAGGGGGATAGGGGGAGCTTCCCCCCAGGTGTTTTGAAAAGTTGGGAAATTTATAATTGTTGAACGCTAAAATTGGGACCTTGAATCTCTTTTGGAAAAATAAGAACTCGAATAAATTCGAATTGATGCCAACTTATATCATGTATCGAAAAAATTTCCAACTTCGCAAATCACGACGAACGGTTGCAGTGCAGTTGTATGTATTAAATCATGCTTAGGTTCCATTCTCCAGGTGCATGGATAGACAGACACATAGACAGACAGACTGACAAATTACAACATGTAAATTAATAGTGTTGGGAATAATCGATAATTTGAGTAATCGATTGATCGAATTTCGATTATTCTAATATTCGATTAATCGGATATAGATTATTGAAATAATCGATTTTTTAATATTATCTATACTCTGTAGTTACAACGTTTACGGAACACGAGTGAATATAGGAAAAAATAAAAATTTACACAAATTCAAATTTTTTCTATCGATTTTTTCAATTTCTTGAAATTTTTCCTAGAAAATTTCTGGCAATCCAAAAATGTTTTATAACATTTTTATATCTATTTTTAATTTTTTTATCCATTTATCAGCATTAGAAATTTTTTGCACCCAAAATTTCTTCAGATGCTTTTTCAATTTTACACTTCCATCTAATTTTTTTCAACCTAGAAATTTTTTTTCAATTTTTACCAACTTTGAAACTTTTTCAATAAAATTGTGGCGTTAAAAAATGTTTCCAAAGTTCAAATGAATATTGACTTTTTGATATAAAAAATAAATATAATTGAAAATAATTTTGAAAAAAGCATTCAAATTTGAAACAAAACTGTAAAGATTTCTGGTTGAAAAAATACTGAGAAAAATTTTTGGCTCGAAATGAATTTTGAGAAAAAATGAAATGAAAAAAATTTCGAGAAAATCAGAAAAAAGATTTGAGTTGAAAAAAATCTTGGAGATTTAAAAAAAATTTGGAGAAAATTTGGAGTTGGAAAAAATATTCAGAATTTGAAAAATCTCAAATTTCATTTTTTTTATGCTGTGTTCGATTATAATAAAAAAAAAACATTTATTTGAATTAATTATAAAAATAAAATAATTTATTCAAATAAATTACAAAAACAAAATCATTTATTCCAATATGACAGTATTTATACTTGTCGCAATTTTTATTTAAAAAACAAGCATATTTAAGGTATGTGATGAGAGACGATTTCATCGTATTATAGAAATGTCTTCACAAAACGATTATTTTTTAATAAAAAGTTTTTTTTTCAGAAATATCGATTAATCGATTACCTATTTCATAAAATAATCGATTACTTTTAATAATTGATTAATCGATTCTTCCAATTATTTTTACCGATTAATCGATTATTAATCGCCCAACACTATACCTTAAAATTAAGCCGTTGCCTCATATTCCACCGATTTCTTTCTGTGCATCGTATACCTGCTATATGTCTGTACTTTTTATTAACTTAAGTTGAATTTTAAAAAATGAATAAAGGAGGGAAAGGAAAAAGATACAAAGTGCAGTGTTGTTTGTGTGATGAAATTTTTAACGACGACTACAAAAAGAACATGAAAAAACTGCACATGAAGGCGCTTATTTGTACCTAATTATTTTGTAATTTACACCATTTCTCAAATTTAAAAAAAGAAAAGAAAAGTTGTAAATTTTGTCAAAAAAGTTGGGAATTTCATCACAAAAAGTTGGGATTTTTTTCAAAATATCCCCCCCTGAAAAATTACTTAGTTACGCTCCTGTGGCGATTACAAACAAGGATAAGTTATAAAAATTAATATCATTCGAGTAAAGCAGTTTTCGAAAAGAGCATATACCAAAAAAAAAAAAAAAAAAAAAACAAGAAAATGAAAACAAGACTCAAACCAATTAAAATAATTTTAAATTACGCGAATCGTGAAAAGTATGTAATAAAGTTTCATTCAAAAAATTTTCAGAAGGTAATTTATTTTTTATGTTTTTCTCAAAAGGAAGGGTACTTGACTGTTTTCTCTTTGAATGTTTTTCCATCAATAAATTTGGCCTAGGGTACTGAAACTTGACTCACATCCAAGCCCAAGGAGAGCTAAAATTGTACAAGGGTAAAAATAATTTTAGATCCACCTTTTAATTTTTTTTTTTTCAAAGCAGCTGAAAATTTCAAAAAAGGACTAAAAATTAAACCAAAAAATCTAATTAGAATTGCGAAAAGTTTACAACAAAAAAATTGGATTTACAGGCCTTCTTAAAAACTCAGGCGTAGGGGCAATCTGTCCTCTCTGAACTTCTTCCTCTCGCCCTTATTCACATCAAGCAAAACTATATCCAAATGTGACTACTACAGATAGCATATTATATTATGTTGTTTTGAATATTGCTTTCATATAGACATTTTTTCAGACATTTTTTTCCTCTACCTGGCGATTAATTTCATGCTAGTTTTTTTTTTTAAGTAAACGCTTCAGATGAAAAATGCAAGCATGAAATTTTGTTAGAAAGCTCAAATTTTCCCGAAAAGCGTGGCCTTTCCTAGCATCTAGCTTGTTATAGAAGCTATAGGTAATGAAACGGAATGGATTTCAGATAGTAAAATTTTAAGTATACCTTTACAATAATTATGCTTCAACTATAGGTTTCATTAAATACCTACTCGATAAGCTGGATAAGCGATTTCTTATCATTATAATAATATAATGACTTCGGTAAATACGTGATAACTAGATTTTAACTAATTAAAGCAAGGGTTATAATTCAAGGCCATGTACAGTATTACAGTGATCCATGGGCTATCACGTGTAACATATGCGGTAAGTAGTGCGCCTGTGTTTTATTTTCAAATGCATTGTTGTACCATACGAACGTCTGGTACTGTAATATCAGGCGTTTGTTTCAATATACTGTATACATTTTTTTAGAACATTTTTTCCAATTCGGGGTACACATTTTAAGGTCCTTGTGGTGAACGACTAAGTATATTTAGGTCATTTTTTTCTCTCTTTTGAAACACGTGACAAACAGGCACATCTACATGAACACTAGCTGTTGTGCAAACGACGTGTGAAAACTACAAGAGGCGAAACGTTTGAAGAGAAAAAAAATTCGTGACAATATTTACGAGGGGTAAGTGGGTAACTTCCATCCCTCCAACGAGCATTTGAGTCCGAATATAATTACCATAACATCGTGAAAAATTCAAAATTATGAAAATAAACTACGAAAAAAAATAAATAAATAATTTGAACGTAAACGACTCCAATACCCCCACTCCTCCGTACCAACTAAGGCCAACGTAAAATTCTCAACCTCACCTAGATAAGGTTTTCAGCGTAGTTACACGTGAAGCGAGTGTATAACTTGTATGAGTGGTAGAATTGTGTCGTGAACGTCAGTTGTGCACCCACCACCAAACGTCGCTTATCCAGTTACGCACCGAAGCGTTCGGAAAACGCAAGCAACAAGTCGCGGTACTATACTTATCGAGCATTTCCTTCTATCTTATGGAATAGAATTTTTTATCGACTTAAAATCGAGTAATTATTGGCTAATAAGTACAGACAGCAATTACGAGGTAAATATTGAGTTTTTTTTTTTTTTTAAGTTATTTTAATTTTTTTTTTCACGTGTGATAATAGAAATATAATTTTACGATTAATAGCGAATATTTTCTCCGCATCGATGAGTAATGCTTTATTATTTGTAATTTTTCAGATAATAATTGAGGCTGAGATTTCCCCTTATTGCGGTGAAAGAAGTCGTACGTGCCCGTTTGTCCGAGGAATTGATTTTAATGGTGAGTTCCACGTATATGATATCAGTCGCCCTCTTCCCAATTACACATACAATTTATTTTTCTTCATTGAATAAACGAATTATAAATCCGGGTAGCGTGATTTCCTGTAACCGTATAATTGATTCATTAGTTTTATTTCGACGAAGAACGGCCTATTCTTAGAATTTCGAAATTTTATTGTTACCTATAAAATTGAGTACACTTAATTTGAATCGATACATGACCAAATGGAAGCATAGTTGGAAGTTAAAATAGTTTTTCATGAATAAACGAAAGAGCATTACCGAGTAAATATTTCATTACGGTGGTAATAATTTGTCGTTGTCATAATGCGGCTTAAATATAAATGGAATTTATTATTACATCCGCGAGTGCCCGTTCGAATAAATTTTCGGATCGCATATCAGACAACGTCGTAATCATGCCAACTATCCAGTACCCACGCCCAAATTACGCATGCATTTTTCGTTTTTTTCTTTGTTTTTTTTTTTAATGTTCTGAGGGGTACAGGGAATTCAACCACAGGGGATTCGGATTCGACTACATTTACCTTCAAATACACGATTTATTTATTCGAAATTGTTTTTTTTTTCAGCAGAAAATGAGTTCGAGGAAACGCAAAAGCGAAGTATACGTGGTAGAAAGGGTGGTCGATAAACGAGTCACCGACGATGGTAAAATAGAATATTTGCTGAAATGGCAAGGCTACTCGGAATCGGAAAACACGTGGGAACCGGTCGAACACTTGAACTGCAAAAAGTTGATTGAAAAATTCGAGCAGTCGCTTAAACCGCGCCCCAACGCTATTCGAACTCGTCGAAGCGGCAGTACAAAGCCGAATCCGGCGACCACCAATAACCGCTCGGAGGAAGTCGAGCCTAACACAAGTAGGCGTTCTTTGAAACTTGAATTCGATCAAAAACCCGGACAGAACATCCTTCAGACGTTGGATCAAAATCGACTGGACAACGAAGCGGCCAAAATACCCGAGCTCATTGTAAGCGTTATCAACGTAAGCGGTGGCTTGAAATTTATCGTAAAATGGGAAGGAATTGACAAAGCGGAATTAGTATCGGCTTCGTTATTGCACGAGTTGTGCCCGCAAATGGTCATCGACTATTACGAAAAACATTTGAAATGGATAGATGAAAATAAACCGTGATATATTTGTTGAAGATAGACGCTTATGATTTTTTATTATTTTATTTTATTTTTTTTTTTTATTTCTTCTTTACTCGCCTAAGTTTGTGTATTTTATAATATTATTGATGTTTGTTCAAATTACGCATTTTTTATCGTATTATGCTTTTATTCGTGAATGTAATTGTAGATAAATTGTTTTTTTCCCTTTTATTTAATAAATTTATCGATTTTAACGTAATATCGTTATCGTCTTGTTATTTAACGATGGTTCGACGAGATTGACTACGAAAAGTAACTTCGAAATTAAATTGGCAAATTTTACTGAAATGGTAATTTGAAGTAACCAAAATTAAAATTCATTTTGAAATAGTTTTCATCGATTTTTCTACCTCATATTAATAAATCAAAGGTTCATCGATTTTCTTAGCGTGGTTTACTGAGCTGATTAGAAAATTTTCCAGGTAAGTTCGATTTATTTATTTAAATAAGTTATTCAATTTTACGAATAAAATTTTAATCACATGAACATTTAGTAACAAATATTTAAATAAGTAATAGAATAAAATGATGAATTAAAAAAAATAGTTTGTTTTTAATTTTGATGTTTTTTTTTTTTTTCACAATAACAATAAACCAAAATTCAAAATCTAGCAAGATTACATTAAAACAAAATTGAATTTATGAAATAAATTATTCTATTATTGTAATGAATTATTGGATTTAAAAATATATATATATTTCAACGACTAAATATTAGCACCTAATTATTGTAATGGTCGAAATAAAATAAAAAAAAAAATTCGAAATAATTCATTTAATTTATTTGAATAAAATTTTAATAGCATAAATATTTAATTGAAAATTATTAAATCAATAATGATATGAAATGATAGATTATTTTAAAATTTTTCATTTCTGAACTGCAAATGACTAAACTTTAGGCTAAAGGATAACAACAAATAAAAATTTTTTTTCTATCGATTTTGTTGGATTTTTTCACAAATTAATGCATAAAAAACTTTCCTATCTTATGAGGAAAACTGAGGAAAATTATTCAAAATGAAAATTTAATTTTTCAAAATAAATTAACAAATTTGAAAGAAATAAGAAAATTTTGATAGAAAAATTATCAATCGACAATGAAAAAAATCTCAGAGCGGTTAAAGCGCGCGTTATTGTTTGAAGCAGCAAAAGAAAGGGAAAAAATTGCTACTTTATAATGAGATAAAATTATATAAAAAGTAATAAAAGAATTTGTTCATAACTTCGACTAATTTTTTACCTCAAGAATTAATGATTTGATTTCTTTGAAGTGCGATGGTAAAATTTCGATTATATACATAGGTATTTGAACGCAGAGTTTAATTCATATGAATACTCGATTTAAGCAAATAACATTTCAGTTACATAAATATTTATTTTAAAATAATTAATTATCTATTTTAAAAAAAATTTTTAAGATAAATTTTCTTCACAAATTAAAATAATTACCAAAAATTTACCCATCTATCGTGGAAAACGTAGCGAGATTAATCAAGATAATATTATATTAAAATTATTAAAGATAATTTGTTATCATCCTTTTTTTTTTTGTGCCGTGTGCTGCCGCTAAGGCCAGAGGCACGTTTTGATAAACGTTTTTATTTGTAAATTACTGAATTGAAAAATCTACGTTCTTACAGTTGAAAATCTAGCAAGATTCATCACAATAATAATTAATTTAAATAGGTTTGATTTATTTACTTGGATGTAGGAAAATAATAATTATGTTAACGATATAAATATTCAATGATAAAAAAAATTTTCATTATTAAATGTTTATATGATTAAAACTATATTTTCCTTCATCACAAAAATTAAATAGTTATAATATCGTTTTTATTTGAATGAATTTTCCAAGATATGTCCCCAATGATAGTGATTAACTTTTGGCCATCTACTTACTTGAGAAGAAAATTGAATGAAATTTGTTCATAAGTTAATGTATAACTTTTTATATTAGGTATTTCAATCGATTAATAATTTCATTATTATTCAATATTTTAATCATTAAAACTTTACTTTCTCGCATCAAAAAAATTAAATTAAATTATTTTATTCAGTTTTTATTCGAACTGATTTACTGCGAGTCTTCTACAAAGATCTGTAATCATCAATTTAACCCAACCGATCTCGTGCCTCTAGCCAAGTTGCTGTAAATGGCACGTTAATTAAAAAAAAAAAAAAATTAATTTATTGGTAAATTTATTTCTGTAAATTTTTATATTTTCTATTGCCTTATAATCTGATAAAACAATTTTAAAATTTTCAGAAATCAAATTTAATTAATTTTTATCGATTTTTATTCTCAAAGTTTATCGACTTCGGAAAAAAACTCAATAAGAACGTAATGTGTCTACTAAATGAAAAAAAAAAAGAAATTTCATGTTTTTTTGCGATTATTTACATCTTCACTCCTCTCCATGTAAAAAAATTCTTCATATTAAAATTTCCTACTTTTTTCTTGTTTCTTGACCAAATTTTCAACTATTTTCGTATTTTTGCGTCTACTACTTTAATTTTGGGCCTGTTTTGCCCTTTTCGTATATTGGACCCCACAAAAGGATATCCACCAGGTACAAACAGTACGAAAAAGGTGCAAAAGTTTTGCAAAAAATACGAAATTTCATAAAAAATTCCAATCTCTCTACCCACTCTCCTACAAGATAATCGGCTTCCTTAAGTAAAAAACTTACCTCTGTTTCTCTAACAAAACTCGTGTCCTTAATCTAAAATAATTTCCGTGCCTCTAGCCTCATAATGATCAAAAACTTAAACAGTTTTTCGGAAAATTAAAATTACCAAAGGTACGAAAAAAGCGTGAAAATATACGAGAGGTATGAATTTTTGAAAGCCAGAAATTTTATTAAATATTCACATCTCGTAAAAACTTTTTTTCCAGCATTAAGAAAATTTAATGATAAATTATTATTATTTTTATTTGAATTAATCTTCTTCGATTTTTCTTCAAGGATAAGGGTGAACTTTTGGTCATTTATATGAGAAACATTCAGTAGAAATTGCTCAGAATTAATCTACAAGTTTTTATACTGTTTCATTTATTGATAATTTTATCATTATTGAATATTTATAATCAGTAAAACTTTATATCGCTGCGTAAAGGAAATGAAAATAATAAAATAAGTGGTTCAATTCTATAGAAACGTCGATGCCAATTTCAACTGAACGAAAATCAACCTATCCTTGGAGAAAAATCCGATGAAATTGATTAAATAAAATGTCAACGACATATAAATATTCAATAACTGAATTAAATAATTAAAACGATAAGAAAAAATCTATGATAATTACAATTTTTTTTTTTTTTTAATGTGATAATAACCGCTATGACAAAAATGCGATAAACATGAGTATATCCAAAACCACGATACCGGTATCAAATTTAAAATGCGTGCAAATTCAACACACAGTTGACACTTCTCACCTGATAATGCCCGTTTCATTACTCTGAAGGGAAGCGAATATTTTACCGGTGAGTTAACTGGGAGGGATTTTAAATAAGTATACCTATAGGACTCGATCACATATTGGCATCAAATTTTGATACGATAATGGATCGAAGTGAACCAAGATAAAACAATATGCGGGCATTTTCAAAAGAATAGATGGATACTTCTTATCACGGATGCAGGTAAATGTTTATTTAATTTCTTAAATTTAAAATGTATTTTGTTACGATGATAATACGAATCCCTAAAGGATTCGTTATCTTGCGAACGAAAAGATGTGAAATAAATACCGTCAATTATCGATACAAGTTCGATGGTTTTGAAAATATTACAAAAATCCATTCATAATTGATGACTTTTCGTTTCTGATTTATGGGATAACCGAACCCTCGAATATATGATGATGTATAGGGAGTGATATGGAAGAGAGAGAAAAAAACCTACAAAAACAAAATATTTTGTAGTGAACTTTTTATTAAAATCTTTCAGAATGTCTGATTTATTGGTCGAAGAAAAAGTAAAATAAGAATTTTCGTCGATCACGACTTCGATATTTCTGTTGAGAATTCAGATTTTGTGTTTGTTAAAATACCAAGGCAAACGTTCCAATATCTAATGCTGGGAACCGGATAGTCAATTGATTATATTAGTGACTTTGGGGCGACGCTTTTTAACGACGACACCAGATTACTAAGATAAAGGCACATTGAAATAATACAATTGGCCGGAAAACGTGGTATTAGGGTATTTCTTCGGTGAAATACAGATTCCAGATAATGTCATCGTATTATACGATGGGGGCTATTTTTGTAAATTTTCAATACTCAGAGAAACGTTCATTTCCTTTGGCGTGTAGGTAAGGCGTATAAAACGCACGATACATATATGTATAAGCGTTGAACGAGGCAATCTTTTTTTGGAGCGAAGTTGGAAAGAGTTTGAAAAAAAAACGTTATATTTTAACGGAAAAATAAACATATCTACTATACATGTAGCAATAGAGCACCTATGGGATAAAAAAATTAGCTAATTTAGGAGTTCGACAGTCGACAAGTTGAATTAGTGTAAGGATTTGTAACGCTAAAGTTGGAATGGTTTGTAATGACACCAACCCAATGTGTATTGTTTACTGAAGGAAAACGATGATGGCGGGGGATGTGTATAGTGTATACTATGCATACTGTACAATGACACCTGAATAACCTACCGACGAGCCTAGGTGCTGCGAATTTATTCGACGAGTAGTACTTACCAGATAAGAGCCGAAAAAGTAACCAGACTATTTCAGCGAATGTTTATGTTTATTTATCTTTATAGTGCCAGGTGTTCGTGAACGACGGCATTTTCAACGATGATTTCCACTTGGACGAATGAGATTGTTTTCCGCATAATCTACAGCCCACAGGTATACCTATGAATCATACGAGTCGAAAAATATATGTAACTAGGAAATGTTAGTGTATGAACTTTGAAATTTGGCATTGGCATCAATAGGTGAAGAGATCACTACCGGTCGTATATTGTATTGTAGCTTTATAAGAATGAAAATAAAATATAACAATAAACAACTGATACCTTTTCTTTCAATGTTTCCAGTGAATGGTAGCGAAAGCAAAACATATGAGTCACTTCTTTCACGTTGTAAACCCTTGGAGGTTGTCGACTTTAAAATTTCTATTAGGTCTATATTATTTTTATTTTATTTTTTTAATGAGATTCCACCTCTATTGCTGACTAATAAACAAATAGGTACTAAGAATAACTTGGAATTTGAACAAACTTACTCCAAGATCATCAATAAAGGTACTAGCAATGTTTCAATGAGATTCGTGTGATCGTACAATTTTTCAGCTCACCCATGAATGACGTGGTTTCCACTTTCCAGCAACTTGTTGGGTAAAATCTGTATAATATAACCAAATGATTCGTGTATCGGCATATATTAGCGATGGAAAACGATAAGTAAACTATTACTTCCTGTTCAAACAATTTCAAGAATACGTTAGCGCGAAATTCCCAGTAAATAGAATTAAACGTTACCGAACGAGTTTCGATGAAAATGCGAAAGGATTTTGATTCGATATACGCCTTAGTTTGTGATAAGAGCAACTTACACGACATTCGTTTTTATGAAATTCTCATCTTTCAGATTTTACTAAAATTAGATGGGCGTAATGTTTTATATATTACAGGCTCGTTATCGAATCGATAACGATATATGATGCTGTATTTTGTTTTTAGATTCAGATATGTTGAGGTGAAATGTAATTTTCAAACGGCAGATACATCTGTTTGTAACACGACACCTTTAAAGAGTATTACTGGAAAAGATAGCTGTTATTGTAGTACTGATAATAATCTATTCTGATTTTGTTATTCTTCTTATCAACTGTTTAAACATATCGGACTAATAAATTTCCGATACAATCTCATTATCACGAGTGGAGTGTTTTACAACACTATTTTTTTATAACAACTGATGTGTTAATTTCACACGCTCGCAGCATCTGTTCATCATTGTACATAAAAACCACGTGCATGGTGTATATTAAATTGGCGTAAAATTTATTTTGGTAGCTGAATAGTACAGTACTGATAGTTATCCGCATGTGTCTGACTTACCTTGAATTCAGTTCAAATATCGGTCAACTTACCCATGGAGTGTTTGTAAACAAAATCACTATGATGCGGTTTCTATAGTTGAGATTTATACGGGATTTTGTTTCGAATTGTAGATAATATTATCTTTCGAAAAACCACCAGTACGTAGCATCAACAGGCTCTAACGCAGCTCCAATTGTTTCGTTTTTCACGGTGAATTAAAACTAAAACTTTCAATCTCACAAACTCTCATTGTTACTTACAAAATAGAAGATAAAGAATTATTTCAAATTTTCAACTACTTTGTTACACTATGAACTGGAAATATCAAACGTTAATCGTAAAATCAATACCGTTATCAGTTTGGACCAGATCATGATTCATGATTCGTGAACCATTCAATCAGTTATCGCACTTATCAGTAACTGATGAGGAAAAGATAATCCCAAACCATAAACGTTGATCGCCATTTGCCAATGAATAAGTGTTACCAAATAGCAGCCAGAAATAAAATCACCAATCGTATTTGATGAGTTGAAAGCGTAAGTTTGATCGGAGTCTCGGAGTTTCATCTAAATTTTTGTCCATATTAATCAATTTAGGTGTGTGTGTTTTTTTACGGTATATATTAGCGAATACGTATAGCATGGATGCTATGAATGAATATTGTTCAAATGTATAATATCTCAGCGAAATAAAGAAAAGAAGATTCTGTGATTCAAAAAGTGATCTGAAAATTGTGCTTCTGAATTCAACAAAAGAAGAAAAAGATTCATAAATAAAGTGAACTCGTGGTAGAGTGTTTTCGAATGATCCAAGACTCCCAAAATTCCACTTTCAATATTTCGAAATGAAAAAAATTCGTGAATTATTCGAGGTGAATACGAGGAATTTAGGTTTTTATTTGGAAAGACTCAGCATAAAATTCCGAAACTTTGTGAAATGTAGTCTTAAAATTTAGGCCTTAAACGCTTTTGAAATTTCATCCTGTAAGCAATATCTTGTTGCCAGAAAGGTCCGAAATTTAAATTTGTAGTACACTTGTCATCATAATTTAGTAGCCTTCTAAATTGTTACGCACTAAAATTTTCTGTCGGTCACATTCAAATATGACTCCTGTTCTCTCCGTTCTCCTAGACCACCAAAATTATTCCAAAAATCGATTTTGGTATTTATCTCAGTAAATATTAGGTAGAGGTATAGCAAACGCGATTACACAGGAAATTTGTTTATTTACAATTTCAAATAAATAGCCATTGTTGCTCTACATGGCACGTAAAAAAAATTTTAAATAGTTTTTCAAGAAAAAATACAATATAAAGGTAAAAAATCGCTCATCAAATTATTCTTAAAAAATTTTCAATTGAACATGTTTATTTTTGAAAATTTTCTACATTATTTTATTTCAGCAAGCATAGAGTATTTATAATGACTGGTCTATGTTCTAATTGGTCATACGTTACGCGCGTAGTGACCAATCATAACACTAGAATGTGATAAAATGTAGGTAGTTTCAGTTCTACCTACCTAAAAAATATCGTTCAGTTTTCAGTGAACGACTAAAATTGCGTTTGTGATTTGAATCATCAGCGTCCAGGAATGGGACGAATACGAATCAAATTGATTCGAATAAATTGTTCGAATCACTTTTGTTGATTCTGATTCGTGATTCGAATTAAATTTTGAAAATTGATTTGTGATTCGTGATTCAGACTTTTTTTGGCTTTTTCATTCGCGAATCAGAATCATTTTTTTTCTTCAAATTTTTTCAAACACTGCATTAAACTGCACTTGTGACAACCTCAAAAAATTAATTTTATACGTAAAAAATTAAAAAAAAATCGATAAAAAAAGTAAAAACGCGGTTTAAAAAAAACAAACTGATAAACTTATAAACTGAATAGTGAATTTAATTTTTATAATGTAATGATTCAATTTAATTTTACGAGTAAAGAAAATATTAATAAAAAAGGTTGGTATTATTTTATATTACAGACAAAATATTTTGAAAAATAAAATGTTTAACTTTTAAAATGCAATGATTTAATTTAATTTTACGAGTAGAAATATGATTTTTAGTGTACTTAGGGACTTAGCACAACAAGCACACTATTACTTCCGTTTTTTCAATTTTTGATTCTGATTCGTGATTCGAAGTTAATGATTCGCGAATAACGAATAAAAAAAATAATTTGATTCGTGATTCGAAATGATTCGAATCACATTTTTCAAAATGATTCGTGATTCGAATCCAAAAGTCTAAATGATTCGTGATTCGAATTAAAAAAAAAAGTGATTCGTCCCATTCCTGGTTAGTCGAGGTAAATTTGCCACATTCCAACTTGCTGATTGGTTATTACAGACGTGACGTATGACCAATTAGAACCTAGACCAGTCATTATAAATACTCTATGAGGTTCATGCGGAAAATGTTTGCATATAGGTAGAGTGTGTTTCACTTTTAATAATATATTTACTACAAGAAAAGGCTAATCAATTTTTTTTGTATACAATATACTCGAAGACTGGAAGAAATGTTCATGCTCTGCTATCACTTACATGACTTCAATTATTTCTTGTACCAAATGAATGAAACAATATTTGCAATTTTACCCCATTTCACGTGATTCACAACAGCATAAAAACGGTTTTTTCACGTTTTCAACTTTTCATCGGCTACTTTCCAGAAATATGAAATCGGGTATGCGGGATACGGGTAATAAAGAATAAGTTTGTAAACAATGAGAATAATAAAATACACAATAACTGAAATACTTTATTAAAAATGAATCCCTCAACGTTTGCAAGGCATTAGGCATTAGTCTCGCATGCCATTCAAACGAGCCCAAGAAGATAAACGATTATCTGGATATTACCCAAAAAAAGTATCCAGTTTCTTGAACAATCGCGCGTTTTATAATAAAAAGAGAAATCTGTTATCACTAAGTGGTTGATAAACAATTACAAGAGAATTTTTTCGAATCACATTTATTATAAAGAGAATGAAAAAAAAACACAGTAAGTATAATGAAATAATAGGTATTTTTTTTTTCGAGGTGATAATTTCCTCTTTATCGCGAACTGTTGCGGCTAGCGATGGAATGCAAATGGTGGAAATTGTCTGCTTTACCTTAGGTATTTGCCAGTGTCCGGTTGATACGTATTGCTTATTGGCATTCAGTTTGTAAGTATGGTAGATAAAACAGATAAAAGGGACGGAAACAGAGAACCTATAAACGTATTTACACATGTGTACACATGTACCTATTTAAAAAAAAATAATATGTTAATAATCCGGTATTAAAATGAAATTATAACCGGAGTGCCTTTGAAGGCATATTTATTATGGTACCGAAAACAAACAGGACAATAAAAAAAGGGAAGAACAATAAAAGGTTATTCAGGTTCCGATGTAATACTCGAGGATTCGTAACTAATACCTACCGCCTTTTATTGCACGGTGATTGAAGCTCACCGACACATAATTTCTTTTTCGGCGTCCTTTGATCAGGAAATTAGTTCCAAAATGTTAAGATTCGCATCACGGTGAAGTAATATAAATAAGATCGAATACATTAACGAGCAACCATTTTAGTTCGGAAGTGCTAAAATTCTTAATGTATTGGAATAAATTTAAAGAGAAATTTAAACGAAGCAACGAAACATTTTTATATTTTTGTCGGCTCAACTCACCAATATAACAATTATACCGAAAAGGATTCAAACTTTATACCGCCCTTTTAAAAGTATAGGTATACATAGGTACCTAAAGTATCAACATCCTGAAACCCTATTTTGATTTCAACCTTTTATATACCTATTAGTTAAAATAAGTAGCAACCTTAATGTAGTATCGATTCCAAACATGTATTCGGTAGTAATCGCCTTAATTAATTTATCGTTATATTGACTGAAGGAAAGTCAATCTGATAAGAAACGATTAGATTTCTTTTTTGAAATTCCTTCTACGAAATCATACATATGTACGTACTTCCTTCCTAACTAATGAATGTGTTAAACGACGTCCAACTTGATAGTAAATTTGTATGGCGACATAATAAGCAGGTATACAATGGCCCGTATACGAAGTAACGTCCAAGCAGAAATCATAATACAACGGTTCAAATTGGCGAAACGTATTCACAGCAGGTAAAAGCATAGGAGTTGCATAGGCAGTAGATATAGACGTATGTATTAGCCAGCTGCCTAAGATGACAAATTTTTGCTTTCAAAGTAATATACTGTTTAAGCTGCTGTACATTTTTACATTGACGACGTATTAAGAGTGTAGAAATAAGTTAGACATTTCAGTTTTAGCTGATTGCTCGTAAAAGTGAGATGGGTGAACTGAGAAGTAATTTTCTTGTTTTTGTCAAGTAGCTCTAGTGAAAAAAATGCAATTTTTGCTAATGACAAAGAAAGAAAAAGAAATATGAATTACAAAGTCTCATTATTCTCGAGTAAAATTAAGCAATTATTTAAAGTCCTCAAAAAATTATTAATTTTTGGTTAACTATCAATTTTTTTATTATTTTAATTTTTGTTTGATTTTTCATCTTTTATTTATAAATCGTAAAAAATTGAATAATATAATTTGGGAAATTATGATCTCCATAAATAGTGGCGACGGAAAGCTTTTCTAGGAAGGAGGGTGATAAATAGAGAGAAATCAATAATACAGGATGTACCTACATATAATATATAGAAAAAATAGTAGGGAGGGGAAGACGTGGATTAATTAATAGTATATTTCACAACTAGGGAGGTAAAAGTGATTTTGGCGAGGGTGATAGGTCACACGAGTCAAGAACCAATTTTCCTCCCGAGTAATGAACGAAATTTTTCCTAAATGCGGAAGAAAAGCGTTCGTTCAAGACCCGAGCGATTAGCGAGCGGGAGGTAAAGTAGCGCTTTCCTCCCGCAAGTATGAAAAAATGTTTTTGTATCACATCAAATAGTAAATAATTTAAAATTTTTATAAGGTATTGTATTTTATAAAAAAAAAAAAAACAAATGATTAGAAAATAAAAAACAGCTTCGAAACTGCTGAGAAATAATTCATTGTAAAGTCAATGATATAGATTACCGATTAATGGTTTCAAATTTTCCCAAATGAAAACTGAAATTTAAGAAAATTTAAGGAGAATGGAAATTATACTTCTTGCTTCCCTAATTTTTTGGTGGAGGGGAACTCTCCATGCAAACTCTGCTTAGGCCCCATTTCCAGGAAGTTCTTAGTCAGTTGGTACGAGAAGTAAAAGTATAATATGAGAAACGCAATTCTCACGATTAGCCCCCCCCCCCCCTCCAAGAAAAACTTTCGTCACCACTTCTCAGGAGCTACATAATTATGATTTTGGAATTTTTTATACGAATCAATTCAAGACTTCAAGAGTTCTGTAATTTGGAACTTTGCAAAGCAATGATTTAGCTCGAAAAGTGATTTCAGATGTGAATAAAAATTGAACATTTGGATTCATCATCGCAAAATTGAATTTTTGTTTCCTGCAATTGTACTTGTTTTAATGAATTATTAAAACAGAGAAAACAAGTTTTTCCAGAGATGATATTTTTTTAGACGCTTCTAATATCTCTGGTTTGGTTTTAGAAGCTGAAAATTTGACGATGATAATTTTAATTTAGAATAAACAAGATGTTGAAATAATACTATTGAAATTCTCGTCATTTTAATTCGAAACCGTGAAAATTATAGGTTTTGTATTTTATTTCGAAATAAAATTAACAAACGAAAAAATAACTGAAAACGAATAGGTAATTCACATAATATGAAAAAAATAGGTATTTAATGGCGCAAATGTATTTCAGTTACTTTGCTGTACAGTGCAACCCTTATGCAGTCATCTTGCGTGAACTTTAATAAGCTGCACATCAAAAGATCTGCCGCCCTAACCTTTAATGTACTCTTCACGCTAAAGCTTGGTTTTATTATTAATCTTCCCCCGGCGACTGAACGAAACCTGATACAAAAGGCACATCTTGCTTTGATTTTCAACGAGTACAAAGCATAAGAACACTCATTTCTTTTTACATTGAGAATTCTGATCCTTCGTACTATGTCGCCTGAATTTTCTGATTGGCTGTTTATTCCGTTTTCATATTTTCGAGTGTCGTCATTAAAATTCTCTTTGATGTCGCAAAAAACAATAGCATGAGAATGAATAAGAGCCTATGGTACATGGCGATAAAATGATATTTTGTTTTAAAAATAGGCGAACTGCGGAGAATAATTTTCGGTATTCTCACATATTAATTATAGGTTCTTGAGATGTATACACAGTACGCAGGGATGCACGAAAAATAATGCCAAATTAACAACAATTCTTCGTTTAAAGCACGTTCTTCTTTTATTGATCAATTAAAAGGAAGAATATTCTCAATATTGACGAGTACTATAAATTTAAAATTAGTTAGATACTGTATGTAGTCGTGTTAATCTTCTAGCGAGTAATATTCTGCAATTTTAGTGAAAGCGATGGCATTTTTATTTCGAGTGACAAAAAATGGTAGAACATAATGATATATTTACACAAAATTCACTTTATTCTCATTAAATGCTCTACAGTTTCAACACTTGATCTATATTTTATTTGCAAATTGACTCCCTATCTGCCTCCACCATTAACATAACAATGAAATAACCTTACCTTTCACTCGAGTTTAATTCGTCATTATTTTATATGGTTTTGTTGTCAAATAAATGATACTTTGGAACCTATGTATAATTTCCCATACAAAAAATACTCCATTAACCTTTGTCCAATATCCAATACTCATTGTTGATTCTTAAAAAGATCCTGAAGATGACTCATGCCGTATGATAACAATATTATGTTTTTCAAGATAATTATGTTTTTGAAGTATAGAGGAGACTGATTTAAAAAAAAATACGTATTAAGTGTCATATAAGCGAATGCTCATCAATGTTTTTTTCTTTATTGATTCTAATTGAAGTAAAGTGTGCTTTTGAAAAAAAAACACTGATAAGGAAAGAACAAGTACAATGTTAAATTATATTTCGTTTCCTTCATTATATCACTTCCTTCAAGTTTTTTACTTTTTTGTAAATTAAAGCGATGTTAAGATTTTGACTGAACGTTTGTATTGGCGATTAAGGATAGATTAATTTTTCTTATAGCTCGTTTCTATTATAAAAGATGGAAATTATTTGTTTTTTAATACGTACACATCTTCCTAGCTCGATCATGGATGACAGTTTGTAGAAATTACAGTAGCGTAGGTACAAGTTTGCCAAGGCGGGGGGGGGGGATAATCTAGTTATCTAGAAATTTTAATTTTTCCATCGATTTTAAGTTTCCTTTTAGATTTTGATTTTACCTTCTCTCCTCTTTTACACACTTTTTGCTATTACGAATGGCAAATTTCAACGAAAACATTTTTATTTAATGATTAACATCGGTAATTTCTATTTTATAGAGTTAGATGTACGTTTCATTACTTTCTTTTCTTTTTGAATATTTCATCGCGAATCTCTTCTACATTTATAACTGCTGCTTACTCGTATTATCAACTGGCATATAAAAAAGCTCAAGGTGGATTGACACTCCTTAATATGTATTAAATAAAATAAAAAAAAATATGAAAATTGAAAAACAAATTGAATTATTAATAATGAGCGAGAATTTAAATTATTTAAATCTAATTTATTATTTAATTCTATAATGCCAGCGTCACTGGTTACTCAAGTGCTTCAGCAACTCTCTAAAACTTTATAGGTGTTACTGAGAAACATCAAACATTTTTCACAAAAAAAAAAAAAAATGATAATAATTATGGTAACACTGTCAAATTAGTTTCAAATGATTTCATACATATTTTTTTCAATTTCATTTCAAACATGAGTTGAGATTTGTTTTTCAAATTTTTTACTCAACTAAAAAATGTTCACGATTTTTCTAGCTTTCAGCGAAAGAGACAGAGGTTTTTTTTTTGATACTTTGGCGAAGTTGAAAATTATTATTTACATAACACCTTGATGAAACTCAAGTTGCCACTAATGGGCTTGATCAGTTTCATTATTACAGCTGCTTTCCCTGTCACTATAATATTTTTCAAAATACCTTAAACATCAATTATGAGTGATAGAAAAAAAATGATGAAACCTTCTATAGGAAACTCAATGTAGATAATTCTTTATTACTTACGTATATAGAATTAACTTTTTTGCATTTTTACTTACGAGTATTTAAAAAAAAAAAAATCGTTACCTTACTGAATGAGTCATCCTCAAGGTCATCTTGTGAATCAACAATGAGCAAGGGGCAAAGGTTAATGGAGCCTTTTTGGCGGAAATGAAACTATTTTTTTCAAGTGTATTCATTTACAATGACCTGCCCTAGAGCAATAACTTAAACGATGACCAATTTTATTGCATATAGCAAGGCGGGCTTTGAATTTGGCTGCCTGTGGGCAGTAAATTTTTGCCACCGCCTCCTCCCCCCGGCAAAAAAAATTATGAAAAATTTTTATGCAGAATATTTTTTAACGTTAATTTTGGTACATAACTCAAAATTTTAAGTTAAATTTGAAATTTAAAAAAAAAAATGTAAGCAGCCATGCCACATTACTAGAGCTGAGTTTTTAACTAAGGCTTGATCAGGTTTGGAAATAATGTTGCTAAGCCCTTCATGTCTACAGGTCACAACCAATACCAAGTTTGAAAACCTCTGCCATTGGGATTTTTCAAATTCTGAATATTTTTTCCAACTTCAAATTTTTCCAAAATTCTTTCAAGTCTCCAAGATTTTTTTCAACTCAAAACTTTTTTTTGATTTTCTCAAAATTTATTTCTAGCCAAAATGTTTTTTAGTATTTTTTCAACCGAAAATGTTTACAGTTTGTTTCAAATTTGAATGCTTTTTTCAAAATTATTTTCAATTATATTTATTTTTCATTTGAAAAGATCAATATTCATTTGAACTTTGGAAACATTTTTTAACGCCATAATTTTATTGAAAAAAAATTCAAAGTTGGCAAAAAATTGATGAAAAAATTTCTAAGTTGAAAAAAATTAGATGAAGTGTAAAATTGAAAAAGAACCTGAAGAAATTTTTGGTGCAAAAAATTTCCAATACTGAAAAATCGATTAAAAAAAATCAAAATAGATATAAAAATGTTATAAAAAATTTCAAGATATTGAAAAAATCGATAGAAAACATTTGAATTAGTGAAAATTTTTATTTTATCCTTTATTCACTCGTGTTCCGTAAATGTTGTAACTACAGAGTAAAGACAATATAAAAAATCGATTAATCGATTGATAATCGATTATTTCGATAATCTAGAACCGATTAATCGAGTATTGGAATAATCGAAATTCGATTAATCGATTACTCAAATAATCGATTATTCCAAACACTATTAATTTACATGTTGTGATCTGTATGTTTTCTGCATATGTGTCTGTCTAACCATGCATTTGAAGAACGGAACCTAAGCATGATTAAATATTTAATACATACAACTGCGTGAACTGCGCTGCAACCGTTCGTCGTGATTCGCGAAGTTGGAAATTTTTTCGGTTATCGCGAATAGTGTATTGTGCGCTATACATAATATAAGCTGGCATCAATTCGAATTTATTCGATTTCTTATTTTTCCAAAAGAATATAAAATATTGACTTCTACAAAAAATTCAAGTTCCCAATTTTAACGTTCAACAATTATAAATTTTCCAACTTTTCAAAACACCTGGGGAAGGTCCCCCCTATCCCCCACTTTACTTACGCCCCTGCTTCCAGTACAACGTTGTTTGTGAGATAAATTCTATTACTTCTCCTCGTTAAATTTTATTTTTGTTGTGTATACATTAATTAGTACAGGGAAATAAGGATTCAACCTGGAAAAAAAATAGTATTGAGCTGAATTTCATATTATATGTGCAGAATGGTGTCCTTAACACCCGTATGGGGTGAGCCAACCCCCTGGAGGGGGCTAAAACCCGCAAAAAGCAGTTTTTCAACTACTTTTTGCTAATATCTCCGAAAATAAGGATTCTACGTCAAAATAAGTTATATCAAAAAATGTTCCCCGTTAAATTTCCTACAGAATGAGTGAGATAGTTTTCTCAAAACGTCATTAGTAAGCCCAAAATGGGGAGATCAAAATATACTAATTTTTAGAATTTCCTTTCGAAAATCAGTTCTTTGTTTTTATCTTCTATACGGTGCGTCTTACGCAAAAATTGTTAATATTAAAAAATATTGCCCGTTCAATTTTCTATAAGGTACATGAAAAACTTTTCCCAAAAAGTCATAAAAGGGCCCAAAATGGGGGGCCCAAATACATTAATTTTGGAAAAATTTATTCACATGTGTTCATATCTATCATCAAGTGACTTAGATAGGTGATGAAGATGAACAAGTAATTTTTCCTGATGATTCGCCCTCCCCTTCCTCCTCCCTCCTTTAGAAATCCTTCTCCAGATTTACATTATAGAACAAAAAAAACTACAGATATACTTTGAAAGATTTGTTTCAACTCGGTTCGGCATCATCTATTCCCTCTTCATCACTCAGTTCCACCTCCATACTATTCGTGCAATCAGCTTCACAACAATGACCACACAGCTTTAGAGTCATACTTGACTTTAAAACAAATGCACATACTGATCTTACTAATAGCTCATTAAAAAGGGCGTAAAATTTCTAATATTTCCCTCGCTTACACTATACTGGGTGACTGGTTGATTCGATCCCCTCAAGCGCAAAACTCTTTCCCTCATAGAAATAAATTATATATTTGAATGATGTTAGCAAGAATAAATCGCATAAATAATATTCATTTAATGCTTAAAAGCGTTAATCGATGAAATGCAAAATTTCAATTTATACTTTCGTTGTCAAAAATGCATATATGTTTTAAATTTTTTCACCTTTTAGCTAAATTTTTCGCTTGGGTGCTCGAATCAAGTAGTCACCCTGGACCCTGGTATATCTAGGACTAATAAAGTTTTGAAAGCTGAGATGCGCATTATATTTAAAACTAAAGCTGTGTGGTCATTGTTGTGAAGCTGATTGCACGAATAGTATGTAGGTGGAAATGAGAGATGAAGAGGGAATAGATGATCCCGAACCGAGTTGAAACAAATATTTCAAAGTATATCTGTAGTTTTTTTTGTTCTATAATGTAAATCTGGAGAAGGATTTCTAAAGGAGGGAGGAGGAAGGGGGGAATCATCAGGAAAAATTACTTGTTCATCTTCATCACCTACCTAGATCACTTGATGATAGATATATGAACACATATGAATAAATTTTTCCAAAATTAATGTATTTTGGGCCCCTCATTTTGGGACCTTTATGACTTTTTGCAAAAAGTTTTTCATGTACCTTATAGAAAATTGAACGGGGAATATTTTTCAATATTAACAATTTTTGCGTAGGACGCACCGTATAAAAGATAAAAACAAAGAACTGATTTTCGAAAGGGAATTCTAAAAATTAGATATTTTGATCTCCCCATTTTGGGCTTACTAATGACGTTTTGAGAAAACTATCCCACTCATTTTGTAGGAAATTTAATGGGGAACATTTTTTGATATAACTTATTTTGACGTAGAATCCTTATTTTCGGAGATATTAGCAAAAAGTAGTTGAAAAACTGCTTTTTGCGAGGTTTTAGCCCCCTCCAGGGGTTAGCTCACCCCCTATGGATGACAACTTTTTATACCTTGTTAAGAACACCATTCTGCACATGTAATGTGAAATTCAGTTCACTACCATTTTTTTCCAGGTTTAGTCAAAAAATGAGCTTATTTCCCTGAACTATAATATCACGAAATTAAAAAACTTCGATCTCGTTTTGGAGGATGTTCACGTTACACTCGAGTGCAGACATTGTTCATGCCTTATTTCGATCGATGATACAGTCTAATGATAAAGTTGGCATCAACCTTATTATCCTCGTTTACGTTATTTCTCGTTAAACAATATTTTCACTGTTTTCAGACCATTTATCGCCGTTTGGTTACGTTGAAAATGTACATTTTCGGAAGAAGCGTAGAATTGCTAATTTGGTTTTGGTATTTTTGCGAACTCACGCACTCCGTGAAAGAATACCCGACCGATATCGCGTTGCGAAAGAGCAAACAAACCGAATGGTGGTACGTAGCCAAAGACGTGAGTAGCTTCGTCGAATTAGCCGGCAGAAGTAAAATGTTCATCGACAAAACCATGCTGATCAAAGAAATCGTCGAAAGCCCGTCCAAAATAATATTGATCACGTTTCCGCGAAGATGGGGTAAATCTGTGAATTTGAACATGATAAAAACGTTTCTGGAAATAGAATACAGTATTAACAAAAGTATTATTCCGCGCCACGAAGGAAATAATTACAATTTATTTAAACACGGCGTGATAAATTTCAAAAATCGCACGGTCACCATATCGGAGCGTCTGAAACGGCCGTTGTTGATATCCGAACACGACGAATTCATCGAGTCGTACCAAGGAAAATATCCGATTATTAATTTGAATTTTATGAACATCAGGTCTAAAACGAAGACCGCCCGCGAAACTATAAAAAAGGTGAGAACGCAGATATCCAGAGCGTTCAAAAGGTACAAATATTTATACGTTCATTTACTCAAGTCGATGAAAAACAACCACAACGATACGAAGAAGGAGAAAGACGCGCAAATGGATTACGAAATATTCAAAGCATTCGTCGATAACGAACAACAGGATTTGGAGATTATTCAGTGCGGCGTAAGATTCCTGTGCAAGGTTCTGCGCCAGTACCACAATCAAAAGGTATACGTACTCTTCGACGAGTACGATTCGCCTATTACGTATTTCTATCATATGATCGATTTGAACAGAGTGGAATCGGAGCAAGTGGTGGACTTTTTCAAAGGTCTATTGATAAATACGTTCGTCGATAACGAGTACATGGAAAAGGGTATAATAACCGGAGTATTTCGTTTGGGCGATTTAGGTTTCGAGAGTATGCAAGAACTCGAACAACATCACTTACTGAGAACACGTTTCACTCATTACTACGCTTTCAACGTGAAAGAAATTAAGTCTTTATTCGAAGCGCGTAAAATAGGAGAAAAAGAGCAAAAAGAGGTACTACGTTGGCACGGCGGCTATAAAATCCCCGGTTACCCGGATCAGCTGCTCTACTGTCCTCTGGACATAGTGGATTACGCGAACAGACAAGTGTTGGCCGGTGACTGGCGCAGCAACGATAATATCATGTTCGTAGACGAATTATTAAGACTGCCCAGAATGAGAGAGCTTTTTAAATCGATGCTCAATAAAGAAAGCATGACGATGGATCCTCAGCTGGTGCGACTTAATAAGCAAAGCATGGCGCAACTACATTACCTATTTTTCGCACCCATCAACTACACTGTAACCGATTACGATTTAGATTTAGTCAAAGCGTATCTCTTCGCTTCCGGCTACATGACTTTGAAACCGAGAGAAACGCGTAACCTGAACGATACGCGACGCCTAGCCGTACGCCTGGTGAATCCGGGAATTTTCTACGAATTTTCCAGAAGGCTATCGGAGTACTTGATGGATCAGTGTATCTTCTTGTACAGTCCCATTAAAGAGGCTAAACTGCATATGAGATTATTCATGAACGATAACAGAACCAGACACAAGGAAATACAGAAATCATTTTCCAATTTGTGCAGAGATTTTCGTCAACTTTATCCAACCGGCGAGCAGAAGAGTTGGAACCGACTTTCCGCAAATACTTCATCTCGGTGATGGAATGTTTCGCGTTGGAATTACAATATCTGCGTCATTTTCGCGTGCACGTTTATCCGTGTAGGAAAATGGGCGCCGAACTGGTGATGATCGATAGGAAATTCAATCGCGGCATAATCATGGAAGTGACATTCGAACAGTCGCCGGAGGAAGCTTTGCGATTGGCTAAACGTTATAAATACGTGCTGGATAATTACGACCATATCAAAATGATCAAATTCATCGGACTTAACGTAGTGTATATGAAAAAACAAACCGAACTAATAGCAGAAACGATTGTCGTAACGCGATAAGATAATACATTCCTTAAACAATAACTTAATCCGTTCGAATTAAAAAATAATTTAAAAAAAAAAAGGGTGCAACAATTCGTCAACTCGCAATACGATAACAAACACATTCTTTAATACGACCAAAAAGAAATCGTAAGCAATAGTAATCTAAAATTTCACATCGAAACGTTTCAACGGAAACGCTAATAAGTATATCGACGCTGTCACACCGAGGTACACGTGTGTTATTGCATATTCATACGATAGAAAAAAATGTCGTCGTTACTAGCCCGAATGTTCAACTCTATGGGAAAATTCACCGGCCAATTATTCGAGCATACATGTAGATGCAAATCAAGTCGCAATAATAATTAAAAATCTAATCGGAATACGTATTTGATAATTATTTATTCGCTATCACAATTAAGAAACAAAATTACACATACGTATATATATATAGGTTTGAGAAAGGATGTTCTAAATAGGTATTCAAGCGATAATAAAATTCTCATAGAGTTTAAAAATAATTAACGAATATTTAAGTAAATTAAAAGCTCGTCTACGCTGTTAATAAAAAGAAGGAAAAATATAGACGCTCGAAAACACACATAGGTAATATTCGTACATAAAACGAACTTATCACATAACAATCACAGCTTTGTGGCTGAGACCATCGAAATCAAAACTTATACGTATAACTTATTCGCAGTAGTTATTTTGTATTGTAATTTTTTTGTTCACGTACAAATAAAGAATCCTTCACATTTCATAACATTTATGGTAACAGACATTTTCAGGATTCTAGATGAAAATAAAATTCGATAAACAACCCACATAGGTAAGTGTAGGTAGATTCTCTTCGTGATCGAGCAAACAAAGTACAAACGATGGTAAGAAATAATCTCATAGTGATAGCGTAACAGTACATTAACTTATAAATGTGATATTTATAGGGCTCGGCACTCAGCGATCAGCAGAGTACATCGTCAACTACGAATTAGAGAAAGAGTACGAAGCCAATATTTGCTGCAACAAAGCTGACGAATTTTCCAGCGAAACTGGATGTTCGCCGTTTTCATCGGTTTGCGCTATAGCGACGCCATTTGTCGACTGTAAAACTTTCAAGTATTGCTCTTGCGTAGTAGAATTACGCAATTCGTCGCTCAACAAATGCGTTAAGCTTACAATCTGTTGATTAACATTGCCACCGTTCTCCTGAAAAGTAAAATGTGGTTTCACTTGCGAAAGAGTTGGTACGTTAAAACTAAAATAAACATTTCAGTTTCGAATGGTTATCGTGGCATATGGGATGAAACAGCGAATGCTGAGAAGCTTTGTTTCTCAAGCAAAAAAAAAAGCCCCTTGTAATCCGCTAATAGTCAATGGAATTTTGATCTTTCTGGTTTTTTTATTAATGTGGATTTTTTACGAGTACTCGATAAGTGTAAATGCGTAATAGAGTTGAGATCAGCGAATATATTCAAAAGTTATTTAAAAAACGTCGACTAAACTTCGACCAGAGATATAGGAGCATAATAAGTTGCCTATATTGAGAATTGAAGGAGCTATAAGTTATGGATTTTTACGCGATTTTTCACGCGGCGAAAGCTATATAAAAGGTCTCTCCTGATAAGATAGTGAAAACGGCCCTTGACCCAAATTCGGTCACAAGTGGTCCTAAATGTTGCCCTCGATGAAAAAACTCCCCAAAAAAATTTTTGACCCCCCACCTCCACCCCTTCCTGAGAAATCGACCCCCATATGTCGAAAATTCAATATTTTTTAACTCTGGATGGGATGGATGAAAAATTTTGAAAATTTCACTATTGATAGGCATTATATAAGTACATTTGTGGAAATTTTTTCAAATTTTTCGATTCATATTTTCTTGAATTTTTTAGGCTTTGAAATTTTCAAAAAATTGTAAAAATTTTTTTTGAGGGGGTACATGGCTGAATTTTTTTCCATAATTAGCTCGTACTCTAAGGTACAACATGATAATATTTTCAACCCCCGAAGGGGGTGGAAGTTGGTCAAAAAAAATGAAATGTGTAACAAGAACGTCTCCTAAATTCACTTTTTTGCATTTTTTTTGCGAACAACGCGTTTTAGAGAAAAAGTAGTATAGTAATAAAATGTTTCTCATTAAATTCTCTACAAGAAAGGGTCTTATAATTTTTTTCGTATACCCATTAGGGGAGAAGATAGGGGACTACAAAGTTACTCCTAATACTAATAATTATTATGTATTACACTATCGCAAAATCAGTAAGGACTAAACAAGAAAAAAAAAAATAAAAAATAAAAAATAAATAGAAAATGAACATTGGGAATGAAGGCGAGTTACTTTTCGACTATTATGGCAAACTTCTGTTTGAGGAATTCACAATGAGAATAAATAAAATTCGACATAATGATATAATGTTTTATGTTCTCATCGTGCCAATGACCGAACAAATTTTGTTTTTTCGCAAAAATTGATGTGGTATACCGCTTGATAGTTTCAAAATAATTATAATATGATAGTAATTAATTATCAACTCATGAGTAGTACCGAATATGATAGATTTTCGATAATAAACAATAATTATTAGTATTAGGAGTAACTTTGTAGTCCCCTATCTTCTCCCTAATGGGTATACGAAAAAAATTATAAGACCCTTTCTTATAGAGAATTTAATGAGAAACATTTTATTACTTTACTACTTTTTCTCTAAAACGCGTTGTTCGCAAAAAAAATGCAAAAAAGTGAATTTAGGAGGTGTTCTTGTTACACATTTCATTTTTTTGACCAACTTCCACCCCCCCCCCCTTCGGGGGTTGAAAATATTATCATGTTGTACCTTAGAGTACGAGCTAATTATGGAAAAAAATTCAGCCATGTACCCCCTCAAAAAAATTTTTACAATTTTTTGAATATTTCAAAGCCTAAAAAATTCAAGAAAATATGAATCGAAAAATTTGAAAAAATTTCCACAAATGTACTTATATAATGCCTATCAATAGTGAAATTTTCAAAATTTTTCATCCATCCCATCCAGAGTTAAAAAATATTGAATTTTCGACATATGGGAGTCGATTTCTCAGGAAGGGTGGAGGTGGGGGGTCAAAAATTTTTTGGGGAGTTTTTTCATCGAGGGCAACATTTAGGACCACTTGTGACCGAATTTGGGTCAAGGGCCGTTTTCACTATCTTATCAGGAGAGACCCTTTTACTCATGAAGAATTTTTTTCTTAAATCAAAATTGAGGGACATACAGTACGAACAATGTGAATTTTTTTTCACATCCTGCTCTATGATAGAATATTATTTCGACAAAAACAAAAATTTTGCTCTATTGAGGAAAAAAAACAAATGATTAAGAGTAAGTAATTTACTCGCAAGTTGAGCGCAAAATAATGAGAAAAAAATGTAACTTGCTCAGTTAGGGTAGAGAAACCTTAATTTTCTAAAATAGAGTAAATCTACATCATTATGTTAGCTTGATTCAAACCTCAAATAATCAAAGAAACTTCGCTTCAAAATTAATTTCATCACCACTAATTACTCACATGTACACAAATACCCTGCATGACGCTTTAAAAATTTTGTTCAATTTTTTCAATTGTTTAGCTCAGAGCATGTAACTGATCCATTATATTTTAATATACATTTTTTTTTTACAATTTGCGCAACATGTTTCACGTGTCATTGCGCACTGACATTAGTAGGGTCAAATTTTAGTTTGCAATAAAAATTATTCTCTCATAAAAAAATTCATGGAAAAATTTCGACCATCTATATGAATATGGTTTTGAATTTGTCAGACGCGTTTGCTAGGTGTGGATTTTGTTAAATTAAAACACACATAAAATTTTTTCATTAATCCTCAATGTTTTTATTTTACTGAATTTATCTTTTAGTATTCAAAGTAGACAAGTCTAACTCAGAATAGCCAACATGTAGAATTTAATTATCGTTCATTCAGTTTCACCTTAAAAAAAAAAAAAAAAAGTGAATGAACCTTTTCAAATTTTAGCAAAAAATGTAGTCAGTAGAATGGTATTATCGTTCATTAATAAACACTATTTAAGCCGCTACATATATACATGGTGTCCGTTAAAATGAAAAAATGTAAATTCTTGCTTTTTTCGTATTTTCTCGACTATTAGTAAAAAATAAAAAAATAAAAAATTTTACTAAAATCCGAAAGGAATGAGAACAAAAATTAATAGGTAATTTTAAACAAATTATTATAAATAGAGCATTGAATAAAGAAACATATTTCTTTCAAGAAAAAAATGACTCATACATTTTTTCATTTTTTTTTTTAGCAAACAATCTGAAAATTTGAAAAATAATACTAAAAATTTAATGAACAGATTATAGAAAAATTTCGAGTTTTCTTTTAAATTTTGATTTAATTTCGTGTTTCAATACAGAGATGCGAATTTCGTGCTTTTTTCGTATTCCTCGTATTTTCGTGGCCGGCGGACACCATTATATATGCAGTTTCATCTCAATAAGATCTCCTTTAAACCACATAAAAAACTGCTCATATGACTATAATGCATAATGTTTGGCTTACCCTTATTGTTGAAGGGGTAGCGATACAAAAGTGGAAAAAAGTTCCATTCACTTTAGTAATGATCAACTTCGAAAATTTTGATTTCATAATCCAAGATAGATAAAAACATGTTATATATTTATAATAAAATGAATATTAAGCAATTTAATTTATTCATAAAAAATTAGTGCCAGAGAATCCGGATTAAGTGGAGAGACTTGATAACAACAATGCAAAACGATGGGGAAAATTGGTTATTTTTTCAATGTAATAATTGTTAAAAAAAAAAAAAAAAACACTATTTTTTCATAAATTTTCGACAGAAATACTTTTGGAACATTTAATATGAAAATTTAAATGAAGTAGAAATATAGGGTTTATACCAAAATATAAAGCGTGAAATCTACTAGTGCATTGAAAAAAAAATTGCAGCAGGAAAAAGATTAAATCGGAATTATACACATATGTGTAAAGAATTATGGGAAAATTAATATTTTTTGCAGGTAATTATGAAGGAAGCTTCGATACGCCCACATTACAAGAATTTTCAGCTTCTAGTGTACAGGACCCACTATTATATGTCTTAAGTTAATGTCACAACGATAGATTTGAATGAAAAAATAAATAAAAAAAAAAAAAAAAAAAAAACGAAAAATTTTTCAATTTATTACAATCAACTAATGTTTTTTCTTTAACTTTTTTTCTTTCAACATGATCGCAATGTGACGATTTCCAGCACCAATCAAGTTTTTTACTACTTCAAGTCAATTGCTGACATTTAAAAGTGCCGAAAAATAGTGTATTCATTTTTTTCCATAATACCACAAAATTCCAAATCTAATGATATGAATTAAAATAAATCAAACCCGAATGGAATCTACCCAATCGTTTTGGATACCAATATTTTTAAATAAATAGACCATTACAAACACTATCAAAAATGAGCAAAGAGAAAAAATGTGTCATGTAAAAATCGTAATGAACCAAAAACTATTCAGTTCAATGGAATATGTTTACTGTTAAAAATAACAAAATGGATAGGATAGAAGATGATAGAAATTACATTGGGATAGAATTCTATACGCAGTTTTGGCAATATCTTTTACACAAATGAATGATGTCAAATAGCTTTTGAAGTAAAAATTTGAAAATCAAAATTAACTAGACTTACCTTATGAGGAGTGGGTAAAGACATAACATCCTGCGAATTAACACTGCTAACCAATCCGGTATTATCTTCTATTTCAAACTCAACGCCTTCAAATCAAAAATAAAACTCGATTAAGCCATATAAGATTGGATTATAAAACGACAAGAACACATAATATAATTACTTTGGACTTCGTTTAAAGGCTGATTGGAATCTGGGGTATTGCTGGCAGCATTTGAAACAACGTCATGAACTTTTGAATCGGTTCTTCTTTTCTTTTTTTGAGAATTCCAATTTCTAGGAGACTGTAAAAAGACCCAGAATTAGTGTTTTGAAACATTTGATCTTTAAGAAAAAATTTTATCGTTGTTATCATTTTCAAATTGAACATAAATTGTACCTTCATATCAGGTGGCAATAAATCGGCGTGACTTTTCCGGTGATGACTGAGAAGTTTAGCTCTACTGGCGTACTGTCTATAGCAAAATTCGCAATTAAAGGGATTCGAAATCACACTACCAACGTGTTTGGCGTAAGGATCGTTCAGCACGGTACCCTGCGAAGAATACAATTTGTTAGATAATCACTGGTTTATCGAATGCTAGAAATACCCGATGATAATCGTAATGTGCAACTTACTCGTTCTAAATTTCCGGGAATTTTCGCTCCAGGATGGCTTTTGATAATATGAGCTTTTCTTTTCGAGTTACTTTTGTAAACCTGCGTACAATTAAAAGGTTGTATACATTCAATAATGTAACTAGAAACAAAGAAGTTTCATCTGAAGGTATCAAAATGACATATACCTTATCACAGTATAGACAATAGAAATTACAATACGCTTTCAATATAGGCACATTCAATTCTGGAACGGTATCCAAACTAACTCCTGGATGGAAAGAATTCAAATGGTTGACCAACATACCTCGCCTTTTGAAGCCGATATTACAAATATAACATTTGTAAAAATAATCGTTAACATTCTCGGTGATCAAACGCTATAAAAATTGAAAAACTAGTAATTAATAAATGAAATAATAATTCAAGAAGTAAGTACGAATATATTTCCGAAGATCATCAAGGAAGCGTAGACCTTGGGCGAACTGAAAGTTAGAGACAACTATCGGTGTGGCATAATAAAATTACTGCTTTCAAAAATACTGAGTTCTTAGAGTTGAAAGTTTTTGAGAACATTCGCTTAGAACGACTGATGATTGAAAATGCAGTTATTTAATAGCTTTTCTCAACTCGAAATCCAAATATACGAACATGTTTCAATATGGCATCACCTAAATTTTGTCAAAAATGTACCAGATCGTTCAGAAATCGAAAGATTACATAAAATTAAACGTTTTTGTTGATAATATTCAACATTAATGAATAATTACAAAAAATATGGTTGAACACGTATTTCTTTCTTGAAATTTTTCACCCTGAATCTGAATGTACCAGTTTGGCATTCTTCAACTTATGCTATTAAAATATCACACACATTGAAAAAAAAACTATACATGGAAATAAAGACTTTTCTATACACTTTTTTTTATAAGAGCTTTGACCATCAAATTCTTGTAACTTTAGAAAAAAGCAATCAATTTTTTTTTAACGCATAAATGCTGGAAACAGAGTCAAGCTTTAGCTTTGAGTTCGTCCAAGTACGACATAAAATTCGCAAAAATCAATATATTTGCTGTTAGACTATACCAGAACTTTGGTGGGAAGCTTTTTTTTCTTCACAGACTTCTTGGACAACGATTTTCCTTTCTTAGTAGAAACGCTTTCCATTATTTCTAAGCTTTTTCGTTCGCGCTCTTCGGAATGCATATTTTTCATATGCTCTGTCAATTTATCCTTTCGTTTGAACTGTTTACCGCAATTGGCACATAAAAATTCACGTTCGTCTGAATGTCTAAAAAATATTTCTTTAATTTAAAATCCCAAGAATAATTAAGGGGTAGTGTATGACTTTGGTTTAATGTTGATTAATTACCTGAGCATATGACTTTTCAGCTTGTACTGACTTTTGAAACTTTTTTTGCATAACTTACAACTAAACGTGACCTTACAATGGCAAGCTCGGATATGTTTGCGAATATATTTATATCGATCGTATTTCTGCAAGATAAAAAAAAAATACAAAAATTTTCAGCGTTGATATTTTAAAATTGAAGAGATGAAGACATGGTTATTCTTTGAAATGAATTTCAATTTTTTGTTGAAGGATTGAAGAGTTGAAGCAAATTGAAGCTGAAGTTGGTTTTCACGTCAAATATAAATAAACAACGGACAAATGAATAGAGATTTTGATATAAAAGAATGAAAAAAAAAACAAAATTCGACAATTTAAATTGAATTGTCAATTTTTTTCTAAAAAAGAAAAATCAAATTAAATATCGGTTTTCAGTGATAGTGAAGAGGGATAGTGAAAAAAAAGCAAAGGTCAATATCTTTTTTTTTTAGTTTGATTTTAGATCGTTTTTTTTTTTTTTTTTTTTTTTTTTTTGAAAACAAGAAAGGAGAAAAAGGAAAAACTACTAGATGATGAATTAAAATAATAACCAGTCTTCAAATATTTAAATTACTTTTAAAACGAAGCACGATTGCTGCAGAGCTCCTTTTCTTTTGGATAGAAAAAAGTTATAATTTTTTTTTCTCAATTTCTACAACTTTTTTCAGAACAAACAATCAATTCAATGCTCACAAAATTTAGACTTCATAAAAAAACATGCACTTCATCATACTTCCAACTCCACTTCTTTTTTTTTAAAGTCGAAGTATAAGATGAAAATTACTCATAATGAATGAAACAATACTTTCATTTTAAGCTTCTACTAGCAGATTTTGAGCATATGTTTAGAGTAAAAAGTAACGATTACTCATACTAAATGAAATGAATGCGTTTTTTCTCAGACTTTTACTCTAAACATTTGCTCATACTTTATGCTCATGTTCACAAGTATTTGCTTTGTTTTTATTCATACAGCTCGGTGTGTATTACTTTGGCGGACGATCCAACCGACTCTATGTTTTTTTTCTTAAAAAAAAAGTAGGCAAACCATATTTAGGAATGACCCTTTTTGAATTTTATAAGCTAGTAAATGTAGGTAATTCATTTAATCTACAAGCTAAATATTTTTCAATCATAACATTTTTTTTTTTTGAATTTGAAAAAACATACGTACGTACAATTACATTAGATTAGATTAGGTCTTCACAACTTTTTTACAACAAAATTGAAAATCAAAATTTTGCTTGAAATTTTTTCAGTCGAAGATAATCATCTTTACGCTGTTTTTGTCACCAAAGCCTACCTTAGGGCAATGAGGACACGTATATATTCCATTTACTGCGTGACTGTGAACATGCTCCCTCATAGCATTTAGCTTATGGAACGTAACTTCGCAAATAGGGCATTCCAAAACTGAATTATCTGCGATTAGGGCGACAAAAAAAAAACAAACAATAAAAAACTATATAATTAAAGCGTGAAAATTGCTTAACCATCGAAGGAGTATTATTTATACCGAATGAAAGCGTTTATGTACACTCAACGCGGCGGGGTTCTTGAATGTCTTCTTGCAAGGACGACATTCGTAGTTTTTATCTTCACATTTATCACTACTATCAGTCTTATCGTTCTGTAATGTAAAAAATAAAGGGTTAATTTTGAAGAGACAATTGTCACCATCAAATAATCGAAGACACAGATAAAATGGACTATCATGTAAGAATCGAACATATGCCAAAGTGATTAAAATCATATGTTTGACCCAATGAGACAGTCGTCTATTGCGCTTGCACCCATTGACCTATACTAACTTGGCTTTCTTTGGAATCGCTTTTGCGTTCGACGTTCTTATCGCTCCAACGTTGAACCTTTTGTCCGTGTTTCGAGACATGAGTGATAAGTTCTCGCCTCTCGGTGAACGCCTGGTAACACTGCGGGCAATCGTTTTTCTCGCAGTCGATTTGATTGACGTCGAGTTCCGTTACCTCATTCATTGTCTTCTCTTCGATATTATCGGAAGCGTGTACGAGAATATGTAGATTCATCAATGAAGCATTCGAAAAAGTTAAATCGCAATAGGAACATAACCATAAACTCCTAGGTGAAAAAAAAAATTCTCTTATTAATTATAATACATTCCATACGAAAATATAATGACGATATTTTTGCTTTCTCACTTATTCAGTTTGTCGTGTTTTTTGAAACTAAACGGTGCGGATTTTACTTTGCAATTTGCGGTTCCATCTTCATTATCTGCTACGGAATTGGAACTGTGAATTTTAATAAATCGACGATTATTAGTCATACAATGTGAGGTGTATCTGTAGCGCATGCAGTTAGTAGGTCAATAATACCAGACGCTATTCGAATATTAACTACTTGACGTTAAATTATGTTCGATAATCTTTTTCGAACATTTAGGTAAAGCAAATAAAATGCAAACACGCGTAAAATATCCTGTGCCGCTTTTTGAAATATTAAGTTGCGCTCTGCTTAGCGTTACTAAATTGAAAATGTTTTTCGTATAACGGATCTTAATTTTATTACCGAATATGCGACGAGTCACGAACTACGTCAATAAAATTCGTTTTAAAATTAACATTCTTGCGCATAATATTTTTCGAGTTCGAATACTTGCTGAAAATTTTTACAGTTTTTGCACGCTCTTTGATCATTGTTTAGATGGATTTGAACAAGGGTCGTAATTATAGAACGTTGTTCACGTTGTTGCGTTTAATATGCGTAAGTGTATCAACGAAAATTACTGGAATTGAGTAACAAAAAATAAATAGGCGAAAAAAAAACTATACTTCGTTATTATTACTTTTTCTTCTTCTCAAAATAATTTGAAATTAATAAACAAAATTTACAACGCAAGGTCAATGCCTCGAATTGTATTATAAAAAAAAAAAATTCCTAGTAGTTACAATTTTTCATTAATTTTTTTAGCTGAGTTTTTAATAAAAACGATAGCTATCACAGCCTACCTGATTTGGGAAGGGAAGGTCGGGGGAGGGTGTAGTCTTCAAATCTTTGCGTTTCAGACCATATGTAATCATCTGGCAAATGTCCAACTTTTTGGTATATATATATATTTTTTCCCCACGCGTAGCGCCGGCGAGTATTCATAAAATTCGCTCAAAATTTGGTGAGGAACTCTTCTTGAAAATGCGCAGAAGGGCTTTTTTTGTTTTTTCGATAAATTTCAAAATGGCGGATCACTCAAATTTTGAGGGGGGCTGGAGAAGGGGCAAATAGCTCAAATTTTTCGTTTTTGATTTCATATGAAAGAGTGAGTCACGGATACTAACATATCCAAATTTCAGCTTCCTAAGTGCATATTGAGAGGAGTTAGATCAAAAAACGGCTTTTTGAGGAAGTTTTGAGTCATGAAATTTCTTGAATCTTCCATATCTCCCCACCAAATCAAGTTAAAGAGGTCAAATTTTGTGTGTGAGGTTAGTTGGTGACCACAATATGACCTCTTGAATTTGGATCAAAATGGATCAAAATGGCGGATTATCAAAATTTTGAGTAGAGCTTGAGGAGCCTCAAGTTGGTAAAAATGTAATTAATATGAATTCATATGGTTATTGGGGATAAGTTGTATACTATATCCCGAATTCACTTCCATACATGATGTTGGAGGGGGAAGGCGGGGTTATCAACCTAAAATAGTGGTGGGGGTACAGGAGGGTCGAAAATTTTTTATTGCTGTGTCATATGATAAAATGAGCCTAAGTGACAAACGTATTTTGATTTTAGCTTCCTCAGTGATTTTGGAGGGGAGTTAGAGCAAAAAACGGCTTTTGGAGGGGAAATTGCTGCAGGAAATTTCATGAATCTTCCATATCTCATCACCAAATCGGCCTAGAATGGTCAACCTTTGTGTGCAGGATTAGTTTTGTGACCAGAATATAACCTCTTAAATTTGAGTCAAAATGGATCCAAAATGGCGGATTATCAAGATTTGAAGATAATTTGAGGACCCTCAAATAGTTATAATTTGAGAAATATGTGGTCACATGATTATTTCATGGCAAGAAATACTACATTTGTGCCAAATTCAAGTGTGGCCTGTAGTCATGAACGGTTAAGCAAGGTTATTAGTAAATCAAAACAAACTCCAGTTAAAAACTCAGCTCCAGTAATGCGGCATGGCTGCTTACATTTTTAAAAATTTTTTTTTATCATATCAAGATTTTCTTCGAACCAACATATCATTTTTTTTAGCTGAATTTTCCATAAAAGCGATAGCTATTACAGCCTATTTGACTGGAGAGGAGAAGTCATGATATGGGATTTTCAAGTCTCAAAATTTCAGACCTTTTGTAGCATATGAAAATTCTCAACTTTAAATTTCTTCTACCTCTACTCCATTGCATAAAATGGTGTGGATGAAATTCATTCGAAATTTGCTCAGAAATTGTTCTCTAGAACGAAGCGTTTTTTTCGAATTGGTTATCCGCACCAAAATAGTTGTTCACTCAAAATTTCAAATGTGCCACAAAACCCTCAAAGATTCAAAATTTTCGATCTTTGAGTTACATAATAAACTCAGATAGATCACATCAGCATATTCACATTTCATTTTCTCAATTGGATTTGGAAAGGAGTAGAATAAAAAACGCTTTTTTGAGAAAATTGGAACCATGAAAATAGAAATGTGAATTTCACTTCGTGGCATGTGAAACTTCAAAATTAAACTTTAGAAAATTTTCAGAATCTCTGTTCAAAAATTCTTTTTTTCATGCAAATTTTAGTCCGATTAAAAGTTGCCCTAGCATTATGAAATTCTTTCGAAATTTGCTGAGAGATTCTTCTTGAAAATGCTAAAAAGGTACTTCCTTGTTTTTTCTATATAATTTAAAATGGAATATCACTCTAATTTTGAGAAAGGCTGGAGCGGAGGCGAAAGACATAAAATTTTGGTTTTTTAGCACAAATAAAAGAGCTGAGTCACGTACACCAGCATATCCAAATTTCAGCTTCCCAACTGGATTTGGAAGGGAGTTAGAGCAAAAAACGGTTTTTTGAAGAAGTTTTGAGTCATACAATATCATGAATTTTCTATATCTCCTCACCAAATCGACCTAAAATAATCAAACTTCGTACGTAGTGTTGACTGGTGACCAGAATATGATCTCTTAAATTTGAGTAAAAATGGATCCAAAATGGCGTATGGTAAAAATCTGAGGATAACTTGAGGAGCCTCAAGTGGATATAATTTAAGAAATATGTGCTCATATGATTATTGCATGGCAAGAAGTACCGCATTTGTTCTAAATTCAACTTCTTATGTATTTGTAAACTTAAACAAGTCTCAATTAAAAACTCAGCCCCAGTAATGCGACATGGCTGCTTACGTTTTTTTTTTTTTTTTTTATTTATTTATTTGTTAAAAATTGCTCAGAAACATATTTCATCACATATACATAACAATTTGTTGGGGAAGGTCTAACACAAGATTTTGAAGGGTTTAGGGCCTTCATATACCCCCTTACCTCCACCTTTGATTTATACATAACATGAAATCTTTTGTAATAACTACATGCGAGTGATATCCCATTTCTGTCAAAATTATTATTCATATCGTACAATAACAGAAGAACTTTTCTAATGGAAATTATGGATCATTCAACGCAATTTCAATGAAGTTTCATCGCCAAATTGATAAAATTGTTCACAGATGGCTGTTGCATTTTTTTTTTTTTTTTTGTGAATTGTGGATTAAACTGGTATATGCATATTATGTACTGGCAGGTACATAAAGCATTGCGTACCTGAGTGACTGGTTATCGACGTTTCCTTCACTGCACTTGTCCTTCTCAATGATGTCATTGTAAACCAAGACGCGAGAATCGATAACCAAATCGTTACCATCTTTATCATCTTCATCTTCTACATCCGAACATACCACTACATCTGTGGGTGATCCGACGGCCTTAATCTGAAATGAAGAATATTAAACACATATCGTGTGAAACAATCTCGAAATATAGAATTTATAAGCAGTAAAGATGGTGCGAAAAGTACCACTCAGAAGCTTACATATTCGGCATTCCGTGACGCCGACAATGGTGATTTATTTATATTGGATTCATTGGCTAAATCAACTGCGTCGATATCTTTGTAAAGTCCGTCAGCTGTAATGAAAATATGCGTTACAAGTACACACTGGTAAATGTTTTTAGAGACGCCCAACGTGATTGTATTCTTACCGCAAGGATCGTCAGGTAGCAGCGTAAAGTTACGAATTTGCGAATACCACACGCTGTACCAAACCAGCAATTCTTGTTTCGGATGAATCACTTCGATGGTGGTGAAGTAAAGCGACGAGCCTTGCTGACTGAGTATTAAGTTCTGCTCTTTGTAGGAGCTGGCCGGCCGCACGAATCGCATCCAATTTGATACATCTACGAAAGTATGAAATACATAAGTTTCCAAGTTTGGTCAACCATACAATACGATGCCTTTAGACGATGACCGATGTCGTTCACGCCGCTAAATATTAAGCGATGGTAAATAGTCGTCGCAATGAAATTCCGAATATGAAAAATTAGCGTATCATTGTACTCGTAACCCGGTTACACTATTAATCGAGCTAACCGGTACGAGTCGTGAAAATTCAGCCAGCGGAGCTGCTTCGGATGGAACGTGTACGCTATTCGTAAAAACACGTGCTGCATGAATATTATAAATGGCGACAAGGTGCTCGGAAATCGCGTACGCTTGAACAAACTTATATATATCATTTCACCGTTAGTTTGGATTCGATAGTCATTACTTTTAGGACCCCTTATCGTTAATCACAATCGACAAAATATTATTATATATGTATAAAAAAAAGGTCAAGCAGCTATACTACGTCATTCAATGTGTTCAAGAGAATATGGAACGCAAAATTTTATTCCTATAAATTCAAGCAGAAAAAATTTCATTACTGCTGGAAATACCGAAAATAATTTCAAACGACTGAATCCAAGTATTTATGAATCTTTTTTTTTCTCACGTTAATCAATTTGTTTTCTTCACACATTATCGAACATGCAATATTAGATACCCATAAATTCTTGAAGATCAGACAGGGTTTTTTCACTTCTATGACATAAATACAACACTTTAGAATTTAGAGGGCTGTAATTCACATTTTGGATATAATTGAAAGTTGAAAATCAGGTTTGAATTTTCGTTCACCTTCCATAGATATAAATCAACTAATTATTCATTGTCCAGTATGGCCAGGTTTCCACAAATATTCTAAAGCGCACAGATTGACCCCTCCATTCTATATGAATTAAAGGTGGATTTTTCCCGGACCTTGGGAAAGCCAAATACATTTCCTCTGAACCAAAAAAGGAAAAAAAAGCAGAACTTAAATTTCGGTATCGGTACCTCTATCTCTTCTCTTCTTGATCTCTTCTCTCTATATATTAAAATCAAAATAAAATCGGTTTTGAGATGTGCGCGTTTCTTTGTTTTGAGTAGCAAGTATAAAAGATATATAAAGGATAGCAGGTATACAAAGAACAAAAAAAGGTTGTAATTTTAATGAAAGCCTTGTACATGTGCAAGGGTAAAGACAAAATTGTTTAAAATGGCAGGTATACAAAGATACAAACGGGGAAGCCTATCCTGAAAGGAAAAACTCTTAGTGAGAGTAACAAGTAAGAATAAACTAAGTTGTGCAGTAGAGTGGAGTGAAAAAAAAATGTTCTTCAATTTTGATCAAGTTTCAGGAGGTGGTTTATTTTGAGTTAAAACTCCCCCATACAAAATTTCAGAACCAACGAACCACTTGGGAGGGACGATAGGGACCCTCGAAGTGTGGTCATTTTCGAAAATCGTTTTTCTCGAAAATGACCCCACTTCGAGGGTCCCTATCGTCCCTCCCAAATGGTTCGTTGGTTCTGAAATTTTGTATGGGGGAGTTTTAACTCGAAAGTAAACCATCTCCTGAAATTTGATCAAAAAAGAACATTTCTCTCTCACTCCACCCTATTGGGCAGTTTGGAATGTAACAGTACTTGTCTGATAAAATAACTCTTTCTTTTGGTTCAATTTTTATTGCGAGCCCTGAAGGGGTGAGGAGATCATCCAAGCGAAGCGAGGAATGCCACAGGGGTCTGGGAAGGGGGCCCCTAGTTTTTTTAGAAAAATTGAAACTCTGGAAATTAGAACCTATTACAACATATGTACAATAAAATTGTTAAGATCTATATTTTTCTGGGCCATCGTTTCTAACGAAACGACATAGGCTTTCCAACGTACATTCTGCTTCATTTAATAGTTTCGACGTAATACCAAACGTCCACAAAATTTTACATCTTGCTCACTACGCGAATATATTGATATAATAATATCATTGTATGATCCAAAACCGAAGCCAGTGTTTGAAGATCATGACTCAGAACCGTTCAGTGCCACGAGAAGCTGATATAAATCACCGTCTCCATCTGAGGTGAATACAAAGAAACGATGATCTTTCGAATTTACATAAATGTTATCCTTGTTATCTTTCGATACAATAAACAAAGCAATCAACGGATTTGAGTAATTGTTTTTTTTCTCGCCAATACTTAATATTGAGTGGTTCCAAAAGCATCACATGTTTCCATCGTATGTACATATTACGCAACATGAGACGAACAGAGCACATCAAATGATATTTTAGGAACCGTAGAACCGTTGATAGTTGAAAATTACATCAGAATTTCACCAACTTGTCAAAGAAATGTTGAATGATAAATTTAAACCTGCGCCATTTTCAACGGATCAAAAAATTAAATTTACTTTTTATGGGCTTCTAAAGAAATGAATAATTTTCCAAGACCGTTCCTTAAGAACTGAAAACTTCAGAGCTAATTAGAACCTATTATTGAGATGTGGTTTTTAACGAAACGATATGAACATAAGTTTAACGTCGAATTGAGGTGTTTTTCGTATTATTTTGCTAAAAAATATAAGGTGGCAGACGATAAAGCTACATACATGAGCGTAATATTTACACAGATGTGGAAACCCACGTATACAGTTATAGGGACACGTATACGTTTTCTTTCTACCACACGAAACTTAGGCTTGTTTCACACTTCGTTCGTTCGCTAACTACCACTGGTCGCAAAAAATTTTCATTTTATTCCACAAAATGGCGCAGTTAGAAGTCGTGTGTAATTTTCACCATCTCCAAAAAGTGCTTCTTATCACATTAATCGTTACTATTGGCACCAATAGTTTGTCGGTAAAGTTACCTACTAGAAATGTTCTCGCATCTGCGGCCAACTATGTTTAGCTTAATTAATTTACCTGCTTACATTCGCATATAGGTACACGCGATTTCTTCAGAGGATGACTTTTGTAAACGTGAAAAAGGAGTAAAGTAAAGCACAATTAACATCCGAGTTTATGTAAAACTTGCTTCGCAACATTTTTATATAGCTTTCGCTCAATTACTATTAGTAAAATAAAATCATCGAGGGTATATAAATTACCGCAACTTGAGTATGGGAAATATACGTAATTAATATATTTTCATTCATTACATTTTCAGCGAATACAAGAGTGAAAATGGAAAGATGTCAGTTTTTTCATTTATAGGTAAAAGATGGGAAATGGAAGATACATTCGCCATGGAGGAAATTAAAGAAGAACCTGGAATCCCTGCAATATCATTGTACGGTGTTTTTGATGGACACGGTGGTGACGTAAGTACAATTAGCATGTATCAGCAACAACGATACATATACAATCATATCGAGATTATTCTTTTCATATTTTTAATTGTCTTCTGCATGACTAATGATTCACGATAAGCGCGCTGCGAAGTATACGGCACAGAATTTATTGGTCAAGATGAAAACAAAGTTAGAAGAAATTCGAAAACATATTGAAGAGGGAAATGAAGCCGATTACACTGAGAATGGGAAAATTAACTATGAAGAATTTCTGAAGGGTGAAATTAAGGCCTTCAATGACGGTGATCTGCAGAAGGAGTTGGAACAAAATAAAGACAAAAGTGGTAAGATACACTCCCAATTATTCTTGATACGAGTAAGATCAATACGTATACTTTACGTCTATTTGATTTTTCAACACCCTGTGAAAAATTTCGCCTTTTTACGCAGTTTATACTCCGCTGTAATGACTTCTCGTATGAAGGATCATTTTTTAAGTGTATGCTATGCACTATGAACTAGTGTTTTTTTTACTCTGTGATGTCATACAGCAACGCGTATTTTCGTGTCCAAAGAGATGATATAAGCATTTTTTCATTCCACTTTAGTGGGAGAGGTATCGAGATTCGTTACACCATATAATATGATTTTTTTTTACTTGGAAATTATTTTTCGACCGTCTGACCAGCTCCATCAATTGTGAGAAGGCTATTCTAAATCTGCATTAAAGATACAAAGGTCTGTCATCGTAATATTCATTCTCTATACATATTTCTTCATTTGAGGGCATTCTTAGATGCATCGTCAATTCCACGTATTGAAATTTACAAAATCTTTTGAACATAAATTATTCAAAATTTCTTGAGTATAGTCACTTCATCATATTCTAATTCGACCTTCACGAATATATGATCCGCATTTAGGCACGACAGCTGTTCTAGCTTTAATCACCGAAAATAAGTTATACGTCGCGAACGTAGGAAATTCGCGAGCTGTGCTGGCTGATGCAGGAGGAAATGCGATTCGAATAACCGAAGATCATAAACCAAATAGTGTAAGTACATAAATTCGATTTCTCTCCAAGTATTTCTAAAATGTTATCGAATAAATCGTGCATATATTGTTAATATTTATTCAAATATTAAACAGAAAAAAGAATGGAAACGACTCGCTACTTTTCCACTAGCCAAGGTTACACTATATTTTGGAATATCTCGATTGTATATCAAAGATAATAGAATGGCCATTTCTCGAGCATTGGGAGATCTACCGCTTAAAGATGCTGATTATGGCTTCATCGCTGATGCTGATACGTTCAGCGAAGACTTCTCTGAAGCAAATGCTAAATTTTTAATTATAGCTTCGGACGGTTTATGGAATGTATTCACGGATGAGGAGGCTGTTTATTTTATCATTTCTCAAAAGAACACTGTATTGGGTAATACCGCTGAGGAAAACCTCGCGAGAGCAGCCAAGACTAAAGGATCCTCAGATAATATTACCGTTATGACCATATATTATTAAAATATATGGAATATTCATTTGTAAACTCAGCTATATCACGGGATTACTCTCGTTTATATACATTTTGTACATATTCATATGCCCCTATTAAAAGTATGTTGTATTCAAGCATGTAATAAAAGCCCTTCACTCATCGGTTGATTATTTTATTCGTGTAATAACAAATGGCGACGAATTATGGGATTTGCGACAACAGTGTACTCAGACTGGGTGATAAATTTGACATTAGTATTCATTTTGGCGGCTTTCATCTAGGAACTTTGGAACAAATAGCACTATACTACAAATGGTCCAAATAGACGAATTCAAAGAGGAAAGCAAAAGCATTAAAATTTCTTCGCTACACTTAGAAAATTACTTCAGCATTTGGGGATACAGTAGGAATGAGTAGATTAGAAAATACTCGAGAGGAAGAGATGTAAAAGAACATGAAGGCGCAAGAGGTCTAGTAAAAATATCATAATGCAAGAGGGAGCACTATCTTAAAAATTTACAGTGGGTCAACGAGTCCTCCTCAAGCAAGAAATCACAGCAAAAGAAAGGAAAATCAGTAGTCACGTACTGCCTATGTAATTGTGAAGGTACAAAATAATGATCATTAAATTATAGATCGTGCCTAAGCACTTTAAGCTACTCAATGATTTACGTGCTTTTACTTCGCTTAATAACAAAAGTTATTATTAATCAAACCAGCCGGCAAATGATATCATACAGCTGGCTCAATTTTAACTTCAAATGCAAAAATACGATGAGGAATCGATAGAAAATTTTTGTTGGACCTGCAATTCCTTACAACCTACTGTGCAAAGTAATCAACGATCAACACTCATTTTAGTTCACCATTCATTTGCGGTTTGTGTGACCCTGATATCCATTGCAAGTATTTTCGCAAAAATCCTTTTTATAAAATTCCCAATCTAAGCAAAAGCTTCTAAAATCAAAAGTAAATGCTTCAAATCCTGACAACATTAAAAATCTCCTAAACCATATCCAATTAGCCAACTGGCAAAATTCCTGGAACTTCAAAACCAAAATTATTCATTCATAAAAAATCTATTCTATCCTGGAAGAAATTATTTTACCCAGACAGGGCCAGTTGAAAATCACGTCAGAATTTCACCCATTTCTTTCTCACTCCACCCTACTGCGCAAGTTGAAATGTAACAGTACTTGTCTGATAAAATACCTCTTTTTTTTTGTTCAATTTTTATTGCGAGCCCCGAAGGGGTGAGGAGACGATCTAAGCGAAGCGAGGAATGCCGCAGGGATCTAACTGCACTGCAGTCGGGGAGGGGAACCCCCTAGTTTTTTTTAGAAAAATTGTAACTCTGGAAATTAGAACCTATTACAACATATGTACAATAAAATTGTTAAGATCTATATTTTTCTGAGCTATCGTCTCTAACGAAACGACATAGGCTTTCTGCTTCATTTAATACTTTCGACATAATACCGAACGTCTACAAAATTTTACACCTCGCTCACTACGGCGAATATATTGATATAATAATATCATTGTATGATCCAAAACCGAAGCCATTGTTTGAAGATCATGACTCAGAACCGTTCAGTGCCACGAGAAGCTGATATAAATCACCGTCTCCATCTGATGTGAATACAAAGAAACGATGATCTTTCGAATTTACATAAATGTTATCCTTGTTATCTTTCGATACAATAAACAAAGCCATCAACTGATTTGAGTAATTGTTTTTTTTTCTCGCCAATACTTAATATCGAGTGGTTCCAAAAGCATCACATGTTTCCATTATGTACATATTATGCAACATGAGACGAACAGAGCGCATCAAATGATATTTTAGGAACCGTAGAACCGTTGATAGTTGAAAATTACATCAGAATTTCAGCAACTTGTAGAAGAAATGTTGAATGATAAATTTCAACCTGCGCCATTTTCAACGGATCAAAAAATTAAATTTACTTTTTATGGGCTTCCAAAGAAATGAATAATTTACTCAGACCCTTCTTTAAGAACAGAAAACTTCAGAGATTATTAGAACCTATTATTGAGATGTGGTTTTCAACGAAACGATATGAACGTAAGTTTTAAGTCGAATTGAGGGAAACGATATGAACATAAATTTAACGTCGAATCGAGGTGTTTTTCGTATTATTTCGCTAAAATACATAAGGTGACAGACGATAAAGCTACATACATGAGCGTAATATTTACACAGATGTGGAAACCCACGTATACAGTTATAGGGACACGTATACGTTTTCTTTCTACCACACGAAACTTAGGCTTGTTTCACACTTCGTTCGTTCGCTAACTACCACTGGTCGCGAAAAATTTTGATTTTATTTCACAAAATGGCGGTGTTCGAAATCGCTTGTAATTTTTACCATCTCCAAAAAGTGCTTCTTATCGCATTAATCGTTACTATTGGCACTAATAGTTTGTCGGTAAAGTTACCTAAATACCTAGTTACCTACTAGAAATATTCTCGCATCTGCGGCCAACTATGTTTAGATTAATTAATTTACCTGCTTACATTCGCATATAGGTACACGCGATTTCTTCAGAGGACGACTTTTGTAAACGTGAAGAAGGAGTAAAGTAAAGTACCATTAACATCCGAGTTTGTAAAACTTGCTTCGCAACATTTTTATATAGCTTTTGCTCAATTACTATTAGTAAAATAAAATCATCGAGGGTAGATAAATTAACGCAACTTGAGTACACAGAAGGAAGGAAATTAATACCAGATGGTTGCCTAAAACGAGAACAAACCCCTTAACATTCGGTAAATTAGGGACAAGAGCTGCTATTAAGAATAGCTGATCGAATTTTGGATATTGCTTCATACGTAAAAAAAAATTTAATACCTATTATTTGGTGACCTCCCTCTACCCAATCCTTACTCATGTCATTGATTTACCTAATAAAGGCAAATGATTCTGAATTTTTTCTCAACTACCCGAAGTAATAAATTCGGAACAAATTAAACGGGTAATTAATACATATATTTTCAGAGCATGCAAGGGAGAAAACGCGAGCGCTTTCTCAATTATGGGAAAAAGCGATAAAATGGAAGATACATTCGCCATAGAAGAAACATATATAGGAGAACCCGAAGTATCATTGTATGGTGTTTTTGATGGGCACGGTGGAGGTGTAAGTACTATATCGCAACCTGATTATAATGGTGTTGTAGCTTCTTAAATTATTATCATTGCTTCCCCGGTAAGATATGGAGTAAATGAATAAAATACTGCAGTAAGTTCTAATATGGTTAGTGGTTACTCACTGGTATCAACTATTTCTTGTTGAACATACTGCAGTATTCCATTCATTTACTCGATATTTTACATGGGAAACTAAGAAATTTCTTTTTTAGAAGTTACATCACTATCGTTATTAAGGTGGGGTATGATATCATTCCTTCGATATTCCTAATTTACTTCTATACCACTATCGCTTTGCCATACGTGAAATGAATAATTACAGCGTGCTGCGAAGTATACGGCACAGAATTTATTGGTCAAGATGAAAAGAAAGTTAAAAGAAATTCGAAAAAATATTCGAGAGGGAAACGAAGCAGACTACACTAATAATGGCGTTATTAACTATGAAAAGTTTTTGAAGGACGAAATTAAGGCCTTCCATGATGGTGATCTGCTGAAGGAGTTGGAAAAAAATAACGATAATAGCGGTAAGATGCATTCGAAATTACATACAATTATTCGTTACTATCAAGCGATACTGTTGGGTGGAGAAGTGAGATACCAGGAGCTTTCAGCTGATTAATTAAGACTCGGCAGAATATCCTTTTTTTCATACGCAATATTTATAGCACATAATTCCCATTCTCCCTTCTGTATTATAAGCGGTCAGTAATGCAACAGGTATTAAGGCTCGTCTGCATGACAGCCCTTACTTGATTACATATACGAGTATTACTAGGAATATTTTTCGAAACAAAAGGTAACGAAATAAATCTTCACAAGAGTAACGCTTTACTTTGATCCATTGAGAAAGAAAAGATACTTACAAGGGAAGGGCACGAGGTAAGGCAATCTAACTCGGACCATACGAATTTTATTTGAAAGCACATTCACCGGGTATCTTATTTCCAAAGTTTTAGCTGCTGCGCTCTATTTTTTTGAGGAGAGAGTCTACGAATTTTGTTATCAGAATACACCATACATCATTTTCATTACACATTATGGTGGAGTGAAAAAAAAAAATGTTCTTCAATTTTGATCAAATTTCATGAGTTGGTTTACTTTGAGTTGAAAGTCCGCCATACAAAATTTCAGAACCCACAGACCATTTGGGGGGAAGATAGGAGTCCTCAAAGTAGGTTCATTTTCGAAAAAAAAAAGTCTTTTTTCGCCTCTATAGCCTCCGGATTAATACATAACCATAATCACACAGGGCTAGAAAGGTGCAATTTGAGTTTTTACATTCCCTTAGCATATCGGCAGATCGATCGGAGGCCATCTTGATCGCCCTACCTAGGAATTGAAAAGTTGCAGATTGAAGATTTTTACAAAGAAATTTCTCAAAGGTTTTGTTTTTTCGTTCTTTTTTACCATTTTAATGCGGACAACGTATGAATACGTCTTTTATAATGAAAGTTATGTGAAATGAAAATTTTACAATGCAGTGTTGACAATTTTTCATCATCATAGTTGACATTTTTTATTTTACGCCCAAATTAATTCCAAAACGTTACAAAAAAATTTAAATCCCTTATGTTGAGATTTCAATTTTTTTCCAATTTTTGTGATACAGTGTTACCAATTTCTTTTTACTTTCCTCTTTATGAAAAGGATTGATGTTATACTTCAGAGAGGAAACGAGAAAATGTGAAAATATCTTTGTACTGTAATGTGTAATATTTATGGGCCGATCGGGATGCCGATGGGCTAGGGAGATGTAAAAACTCAAATTGCATTTTTCTAGCCCTGTGTGGTTATGTGTATCGATCCAGAGACTACAGAGGCGAAAAACCACATTTTTTTCGAAAATGACCCTACTTTGAGAACCCCTAGCTCTCCCTCAAATGGTTCTGAAATTTTGTATAGAAGACTTTTAACTCGAAGTAAACCATGTCCTGAAATTTGATCAAAATTGAAGAACATTTTTTATCACTCCACCCTATTACTTATATAACATAATGTTAATATGTACAAGCATTTTAATACAAAATACGAGTAGATATCACGCAACCATCTTGTTCTTAATTTCAATCATTGAACCACAATACATCACCTAAGCCGCAAAAATAGTATCTGCCCTCAAAAGATTATATTTAAAAGGGTTCGTCATATGTGAAAAATGTTAAATATCGACTCAAATTTAACCGCAGTAGCTACAACTTTCGAAACTACTTATTCGGTTCTCCTGACAACGATTTATACAGTTATCTAAAAAAAAAAGAAGGCTCACCTCTTCGCCTTTTTTTTGGGGGTGGGGGAGGAGGGAGTGTTCTTTGTTATTTAAGAAAAATGCTATTATTATATCGACTCGATTTCAACTGCAGTAGCTTCGAGTTGCAAAACATTTTACGATGAATTTACTACAAGAATGCTAACCACCATTGATATACTTTCTTTATTCGCTAGTTATTCTTTTTGGCGTGCCTAGCACAATATTGAAATCGATAGAAGTTATTTTAAGTTTGTCAGTACAAAAATCTCAGTTCTGAAAAATTTTACGGGAATAATTCTCACATAAGACGATTGGTATCGATATCTAGTAAAAAATGACACCAAAAAATCGGAAAATTTGAAAATTAATAACAAAAAAAAGGCAAAAGGGAGATTGAAGTTTTATGACCCGATGGGAAGCGAACATTTGTTCAATACAATAGAATTAAGGCCAAAAAGAGCAGGGATAAACATTTTAGACCGATATTTCAAGACTCGCTGTAAAAAAATTCTTCGAATAAAAGTTTTAAAACCTCGGGTATCTGTAGTGCGAATATAAAAATTTTAGAGAAAGAGTTTTATAATATTATTCGAAAGTTCTATACTCCGCTATCAGTGAACCTTTTAAGTGAAGTCCTTACAATCCCCTCTCCTACAGGGATGGTATAAATTGCCACAAAAGTTCAATTATCCTTCCTATTCTATTATTAAAGTTTCCAAAACGAATGGTAATAAAAGCTTGGGGAGAGAGGAATACAAATTTAGAAAAGATGTAAAGCTAGAAAAAGGGATTTAAAACAAACGCAAATTGTCCAAACTTGCATGCGTATGGTACTTCCGTACATTCTAATTAAACATTCACGCGTACATACATATGAAATATGACCCACACTTAGGTACTACGGCGGTAATAGCTTTGATTACCGAAGATAAGTTATACGTCGCTAATGTGGGAAATTCGCGAGCTGTGTTGGCCGATATCGAAAAAAATGCGATTCAAATAACCGAAGATCATAAACCGAACCAGGTAAACAGAAAGCATACAAATACGATTTTTTTAAATATTAATTACACAAATCATGAATAATTAGTCGCAACAATACTAATATTTATTTTACTCAAATATCAATAAGAAAACCGAATGGAAGCGAATCATGGCTTTACCAAATGGTACAATTATACCCAATGAAGGAATATCTCTGTTACTAATCAAGGATACTGAACATAACCAAGAACAATATATGACAATTTCGCGTTCATTGGGAGATCGGCTGCTTAGAGATGAGAAATATGGATTCATCGCTGATGCTGACACATTCGTCGAAGAATTTTCCAAAAAGAAATCTGAATTAATAATTTTAGCTTCTAATGGATTATGGAATGTAGTTAAGAATGAAACTGCTGTTATTGACCTCTTATACGAAACAAACGAGGAAGGTGTTGCGAAGAAAGCAGAGCAAAAAGGATCTGGTGATGATATTACCATTATGGTTATAAAACCTTCAAAGGTAATAAGTTCACAAAATTAGCTAAAGATATTTAAAATTTTTATACTTTTATGAAAAATAGTCGCGTACGCTATTTGAATTCAATGACTCTCTAGCTCTACTTCGAGGGAAATAAAGGACGCTTTACTTCCCTCCTCCATAAGGAAATGAATAGCCCTTAATAAGTATTACATTTGGTTCACTGAAAACACTTTTGTAGCGTTTTTAGTTTTTGAAGTATTCCAGTCTAAAATTTTAAAATGGCGCGATTTCGCGTTTTTCAACTTTTTTCAAACTTTGCATTAATATATCTATGGAAGGAGAAAAGCTAGAATGGTGCTTGCACTGAAGAAAATGAAGCGCATTTCATACCCTATCTAATGGCATATCAACAATTTTTCCCCGACTTCTCCTTCTTTCCACGTTTTGCAAAAACTGAACCGCCCTTAATGAGAGCTAATTTTATCATCAAATTAACGATGCCGTATCTTGCTTCAAATTCATTGAATTGAAAAAATTATTATACCATTGGAAAGCTCATAGTATACTCTAAAAAAAACGTCCTTATCACCTATAACGTAAATCGCGCTGTTTAGTCGCAATAAACGCGAGGAAACGCTTCTCCACGTTCATCTCTATAATAGCAACGCGCGCGTTCCAAGGTTATGGCGTCACAACTAAAGGGTGCGCATCAGAGTACCGTTTTCGCTGTAAACAAAATGTAAAAAATGATTTCTCGCGACCTGTTCAACCAATTTTCAAAATTTTAACGATTACGTAAGTTTTATATTCCCATCTTTTATTTCCATTAGGTTTTGAGTGAATTTATTTTTTATGCAACATCCTCATTACATACGTTTGGTCCTGAAAACAATACAATGATGAAGCCTTTATACATAAGTATATCTGTGTTGAATAAAATTTTGTTCTCATTGCTATATGAGTTCAAAGAACATGCTCACTGTACGGTGTTACAAAGAAAAGAAAATCTGAAAAATCAGAATGAATTTAGGATTCCAAATTCAAAAATTAATCAAGACTTTCCACGAAATGATAGATCATATGTATTGTATCGCACACAGGGTACAGTTCACGTATTCATCTCATTCGCACCAGTATAAAAGACTTTTTACTCTGAACGCGTAATGTACCCGTTTTCAGCAATACGCGACTAACAGACCCTAGAAGGTGCCAACGTGCGTATTTGCTCGGTATGATTTGGTCCTTCTTATTTCGAACAGATTATAGTATCATAATTGTACATGTACATTACGGTATTACTCGCCTTTACGTAGATATTTGCAAGCCTTCTATTAAAGTAAACGTTAAGGTGAGGTGTAAAAAAAAGTCCTTCGATTATTACGAAATTTAAAATGTACAGTCCTGATCAAATTTTCAGCCCCAACCGACCATTTGTGGGGAGGTAAGGGTCTTCAAGGCAGCGCTATTTTCGAAAAATCACATACATTTTCATCTGAGTTCGAGACCACTTTTACGGCTCTACATGGTGTTCAAGAAAGGCAGTAATTAATTTATACGCTTATGTTCGCATATAGGTACATGAGATACATTCAGAAGATGCATCTTGTATCGTTGAATCAGGAAAAAGGTAAAATATTATCAACATACATGTTAATAGAAAAATCGCTTCGGAACATTTCACGCAGTTTTTTAGCGGACTTTTTTGAAAAAAAAAAAAAAAAAAAAACTCAGCCATTACTTGTTTGTATGTGTGTATGTATGTTTTTGTAAAGGGTCGGTAGGGAGGACTTGAGCATGTTTTTTTTGATAGAGCTTGAGAGGTCTTTGCAATGTACCTGCCTAAAAATTAACCACATTTTCGTATTCTACTAGATGCCTATGCTACGCAATAAATTGCGTGGGCGTGGGTAACGCATCAATTGAGTAGGTGAAACTTGGAATCACGCGACCTCACTTCTGTACTGTTTTCAAACGAATTTTTCATATCAAGAAAGATATGTGACCTCACGTTGTATCGAATCATCTCACGTTTCAATAACTTGGAAAATCTAATCACTTACAAAGGGCTACATTCCTCCCTGTCTCTAAAATTTTTTTTAGTATTTTATTGCAGTTAAAACGATCTCAACTCACGCCCCGTGAAACCAAATTAGGTCCCTCCATTTTTCACGAAACGTTCGTGAACGACTTCAACTAAAGGATTCAAATTAGGTCATACCCATTACCTATATCAATAATCCATGATTTCGTTTGCGAACGATTTAATGAAAAGAATCACTCCCAACAATTCTACCAACAATATTAAAAGACGATGAAAAAATCACTAAAATAATAATTTTGTTCGCCACCAATTCGATTAATGCCATGTTGTCACACAAATACACGTTCGATCATCTTTGCGTTGGATTTATAAAATTTCATTGCATTAATGACGCGGAAACTAAAGGACCTCGACTCACGCCCCATCACGCCAACTCACATTCCCTTACCTACAGAAAACACTTAATGCCAAGACTACTACGCCTATCTTTTCAACCATCCGCACCACATTTTGATAAATTTTTGATACAAAAGGAAAAATTGTGATTTCACGTTGCAACTCATGCCTTCTCACACCACCTCATATTCCATCGCCTACAAAAACTAATCAGTTCTAGAGGTCAACACTTGATGAATCGAGTTCAGTGTTGGTGGAAGGGTGAGGATAGTGATGCTTTTGAGCTGATTAGTTTTTGGTGGTGATTAGGCGTGAGGTGGCGTGAGGAGACAAGATTTGAAATGTTTTGGTTCCTGCATGATAGCAGGATAAATAATCAGATTTCTAATTCATTACAACGTGAGCTGATTCAATGAAGCGCGAGGTCACGGTTTTTCCGTTTGTATTAAAAATTTATCAGAATATGGTGTGGACGGCTGAAAGAGTAGGTGTAGTAGTCTTGAAATTGAGTTTCCTGGACGTGAGTGGATGTGAGTTGGCGTGACATGAAGTGACGTGACGGGGCTTGAGTCGAGATCGATCGACACAAAATTATGGCGATAGATAGAGTACGTAGGCTTTCAGCATTTACTAGTTTTTCAACTTGAGGAAGGGTGATTTAACATGAGGTCACGTTTTTTTGTAAACGTTAGTTCTCTCACTACACCTAACTAGACTAAAACTTGACAGATTGACTCGAAATTTAGGCTAGTGGTAGAATGCAAGGTTTCTAGAGTTGATTGATTTTGTAAGTCGATTGAACATGAGGTAACGTGACGTCACGTAATTTCAATTTACAATTTGAAATATGAATTTTAAAAATGAGTATAGTCCACCTACGAACCGGAGTAGGCAAATAAGAAGAGTTGGTCATCCTCGAAAGCATGTCGACCGTGAGGAAGCATAATTCAATGTGAAGTCACGTTTTTTTTTTTTTTTTGAAAAGCCGTGTGAAATCATGTTTTTTTAGAACTGTTTGAACATAAAATGACCTGACCTCACACAATTCCGAGTTTTAGATTATAAAAAGATAATTACGTGAGGTCATGTTTTGTATGATTCTTGATGAAATTTAGGATAAGTGCCTAAGTGGAGTAGGTAGAACTTTTGAAATTTAGAAAATTTATTTATTTATGTAAAAAAATTAATTATTCGAATAACTTTCTTTAAAATAGTATAATTAGGATATCTTCTAGTTTTTTTTTTTTTTTTTCGTTGTTCAACTTTTCTTCTCTTTTTTTCCTGTTGAGAAAAAGTCCACCTTTAAGACGTATTTACGCCTTCCGCCTCGCAGTTTTTAATTATCTACTATTCGTAAAATAAAGTTATCAAAACCAAAATAAAAGAAACATTTCCCTATAATGCACTACTTTTATGCACACCAACGAAGTTTATCAACATTAACTTACTACTCGAAATAAGTGATAAACGCGATAATGCTTCGAGATTGAAGTATTAAATCACAACTAACATATTTTCAGATCATACACGAGTGAAAATGTGAACGTTTCTTCGATTATTGGAACAAGAACTACAATGGAAGATACATTCGCCATGGTAGA